>JAOEGL010000010.1:1027500-1055000 GCA_034509955.1 Urosaurus nigricauda
GTTGCCACATTCCCGCGATAATGGCGACGCCGCGTGGAAAATCTGCGCGATATCGACGGGATGAATCCAGTTCATTAAAGGGCCGTAACGGACGAATAATCTCCCCGTTCTTTCGCAGCTTTTCCTTCTGGAGGAAACGCGGGAACGGCGCTACGACGGTTACGCCCGCCTCATCCAGAAAGCTTGGCGCAAACACTGCGCCGTTCGGAAATGCGTCCGGACGCGGGAAGAAGGTCGGTCGGTCGCTTTCCGGGATTTTGCAAATTCCTTAATTTTATATCCCTCTTGCCTTTGACCCCTCGACGTTTCCGCGATTCGGAGCAAAATCCGTAATTTTGTCCGCAACAATTATATGTGAGGTCGACGTATATTATTGGATAAAAATTTTAAGACTTATTTATGTACATATATATATTTATAAATATAAATATATATACTGTATAAATATAATTTATTTATAAATATAAATATATACACTGTATAAATATATATATATTTGTATATATAAATTTATATATACATTATATTATATAAATTATATTATATAAATTATTTATATATATGTATATTTATATATACACATATATATTTAAGACTTATTTTTATTTCATTTTGGGCAATTTTTAGACTTCTACATATGAATTTTCCCTGATGTATAGTCCAGTGTAGCCCGGGAAACCCTCCGATGGAATTTTGGGAATTTTCCCTGATGTATAGTCCAGTGTAGCCTGGGAAACCTGCCGATGGAATTTCGGGAATTTTCCCTGATGTATAGTCCAGTGTAGCCAGGGAAACCCTCCGATGGAATTTTGGGAATTTTCTGTCCAGTGTAGCCCGGGAAACCTGCCGATGGAATTTCGGGAATTTTCCCTGATGTATAGTCCAGTGTAGCCCGGGAAACCCTCCGATGGAATTTTGGGAATTTTCCCTGATGTATAGTCCAGTGTAGCCTGGGAAACCCTACGATGGAATTTTGGGAATTTTCCCTGATGTATAGTCCAGTGTAGCCCGGGAAACCCTCCGATGGAATTTCTGGAATTTTCCCTGATGTATAGTCCAGTGTAGCCCGGGAAACCCTCCGATGGAATTTTGGGAATTTTCCCTGATGTATAGTCCAGTGTAGCCCGGGAAACCTGCCGATGGAATTTCTGGAATTTTCCCTGATGTATAGTCCAGTGTAGCCCGGGAAACCCTCCGATGGAATTTTGGGAATGTTCCCTGATGTATAGTCCAGTGTAGCCCGGGAAACCTGCCGATGGAATTTCTGGAATTTTCCCTGATGTATAGTCCAGTGTAGCCCGGGAAACCCTCCGATGGAATTTTTGGAATTTTCCCTGATGTATAGTCCAGTGTAGCCCGGGAAACCTGCCGATGGAATTTCTGGAATTTTCCCTGATGTATAGTCCAGTGTAGCCCGGGAAACCCTCCGATGGAATTTTTGGAATTTTCCCTGATGTATAGTCCAGTGTAGCCTGGGAAACCCTCCGATGGAATTTTGGGAATTTTCCCTGATGTATAGTCCAGTGTAGCCTGGGAAACCTGCCGATCGAATTTTTGGAATTTTCCCTGATGTATAGTCCAGTGTAGCCCGGGAAACCTGCCGATGGAATTTCTGGAATTTTCCCTGATGTATAGTCCAGTGTAGCCCGGGAAACCCTCCGATGGAATTTCTGGAATTTTCCCTGATGTATAGTCCAGTGTAGCCCGGGAAACCCTCCGATGGAATTTCTGGAATTTTCCCTGATGTATAGTCCAGTGTAGCCCGGGAAACCCTCCGATGGAATTTTGGGAATTTTCCCTGATGTATAGTCCAGTGTAGCCCGGGAAACCCTCCGATGGAATTTTTGGAATTTTCCCTGATGTATAGTCCAGTGTAGCCCGGGAAACCTGCCGATGGAATTTCTGGAATTTTCCCTGATGTATAGTCCAGTGTAGCCCGGGAAACCCTCCGATGGAATTTTGGGAATTTTCCCTGATGTATAGTCCAGTGTAGCCTGGGAAACCCGCCGATGGAATTTTTGGAATTTTCCCTGATGTATAGTCCAGTGTAGCCCGGGAAACCCTCCGATGGAATTTTGGGAATTTTCCCTGATGTATAGTCCAGTGTAGCCTGGGAAACCTGCCGATCGAATTTTTGGAATTTTCCCTGATGTATAGTCCAGTGTAGCCCGGGAAACCCTCCGATGGAATTTTGGGAATTTTCCCTGATGTATAGTCCAGTGTAGCCCGGGAAACCCTCCGATGGAATTTCTGGAATTTTCCCTGATGTATAGTCCAGTGTAGCCCGGGAAACCCTCCGATGGAATTTCTGGAATTTTCCCTGATGTATAGTCCAGTGTAGCCCGGGAAACCCTCCGATGGAATTTCTGGAATTTTCCCTGATGTATAGTCCAGTGGAGCCCGGGAAACCCTCCGATGGAATTTCTGGAATTTTCCCTGATGTATAGTCCAGTGTAGCCCGGGAAACCCTCCGATGGAATTTCTGGAATTTTCCCTGATGTATAGTCCAGTGTAGCCCGGGAAACCCTCCGATGGAATTTCTGGAATTTTCCCTGATGTATAGTCCAGTGTAGCCCGGGAAACCCTCCGATGGAATTTTGGGAATTTTCCCTGATGTATAGTCCAGTGTAGCCCGGGAAACCCTCCGATGGAATTTTGGGAATTTTCCCTGATGTATAGTCCAGTGTAGCCAGGGAAACCCTCCGATGGAATTTTGGGAATTTTCTGTCCAGTGTAGCCCGGGAAACCTGCCGATGGAATTTCGGGAATTTTCCCTGATGTATAGTCCAGTGTAGCCCGGGAAACCCTCCGATGGAATTTTGGGAATTTTCCCTGATGTATAGTCCAGTGTAGCCCGGGAATAGCTCCGATGGAATTTTGGGAATTTTCCCTGATGTATAGTCCAGTGTAGCCCGGGAAACCCTCCGATGGAATTTTGGGAATTTTCCCTGATGTATAGTCCAGTGTAGCCCGGGAATCCCTCCGATGGAATTTTGGGAATTTTCCCTGATGTATAGTCCAGTGTAGCCCGGGAATCCCTCCGATGGAATTTTGGGAATTTTCCCTGATGTATAGTCCAGTGTAGCCCGGGAATCCCTCCGATGGAATTTTGGGAATTTTCCCTGATGTATAGTCCAGTGTAGCCCGGGAATCCCTCCGATGGAATTTTGGGAATTTTCCCTGATGTATAGTCCAGTGTAGCCCGGGAATCCCTCCGATGGAATTTTGGGAATTTTCCCTGATGTATAGTCCAGTGTAGCCCGGGAAACCCTCCGATGGAATTTTGGGAATTTTCCCTGATGTATAGTCCAGTGTAGCCCGGGAATCCCTCCGATGGAATTTTTGGAATTTTCCCTGATGTATTGTCCAGTGTAGCCTGGGAAACCCTCCGATGGAATTTCTGGAATTTTCCCTGATGTATAGTCCAGTGTAGCCCGGGAAACCCTCCGATGGAATTTCGGGAATTTTCCCTGATGTATAGTCCAGTGTAGCCCGGGCAACCTGCCGATGGAATTTCGGGAATTTTCCCTGATGTATAGTCCAGTGTAGCCCAGGAAACCCTCCGATGGAATTTTTGGAATTTTCCCTGATGTATAGTCCAGTGTAGCCCGGGAAACCCGCCGATGGAATTTTTGGAATTTTCCCTGATGTATAGTCCAGTGTAGCCCGGGAAACCCTCCGATGGAATTTTTGGAATTTTCCCTGATGTATAGTCCAGTGTAGCCCGGGAAACCCTCCGATGGAATTTTTGGAATTTTCCCTGATGTATAGTCCAGTGTAGCCCGGGTAATCCTCCGATGGAATTTTGGGAATTTTCCCTGATGTATAGTCCAGTGTAGCCCGGGAATCCCTCCGATGGAATTTTTGGAATTTTCCCTGATGTATAGTCCAGTGTAGCCTGGGAAACCCTCCGATGGAATTTCTGGAATTTTCCCTGATGTATAGTCCAGTGTAGCCCGGGAAACCCTCCGATGGAATTTCGGGAATTTTCCCTGATGTATAGTCCAGTGTAGCCCGGGCAACCTGCCGATGGAATTTCGGGAATTTTCCCTGATGTATAGTCCAGTGTAGCCCGGGAAACCCTCCGATGGAATTTTTGGAATTTTCCCTGATGTATAGTCCAGTGTAGCCCGGGAAACCCGCCGATGGAATTTTTGGAATTTTCCCTGATGTATAGTCCAGTGTAGCCCGGGAAACCCTCCGATGGAATTTTTGGAATTTTCCCTGATGTATAGTCCAGTGTAGCCCGGGAAACCCTCCGATGGAATTTTTGGAATTTTCCCTGATGTATAGTCCAGTGTAGCCCGGGAAACCCTCCGATGGAATTTTGGGAATTTTCCCTGATGTATAGTCCAGTGTAGCCCGGGAATCCCTCCGATGGAATTTTTGGAATTTTCCCTGATGTATAGTCCAGTGTAGCCTGGGAAACCCTCCGATGGAATTTCTGGAATTTTCCCTGATGTATAGTCCAGTGTAGCCCGGGAAACCCTCCGATGGAATTTCGGGAATTTTCCCTGATGTATAGTCCAGTGTAGCCCGGGAAACCTGCCGATGGAATTTCGGGAATTTTCCCTGATGTATAGTCCAGTGTAGCCCGGGAAACCCTCCGATGGAATTTTGGGAATTTTCCCTGATGTATAGTCCAGTGTAGCCCGGGAAACCTGCCGATGGAATTTCTGGAATTTTCCCTGATGTATAGTCCAGTGTAGCGCGGGAAACCCTCCGATGGAATTTCTGGAATTTTCCCTGATGTATAGTCCAGTGTAGCCTGGGAAACCCTCCGATGGAATTTCTGGAATTTTCCCTGATGTATAGTCCAGTGTAGCCCGGGAAACCCTCCGATGGAATTTCGGGAATTTTCCCTGATGTATAGTCCAGTGTAGCCCGGGAAACCCTCCGATGGAATTTCGGGAATTTTCCCTGATGTATAGTCCAGTGTAGCCCGGGAAACCCTCCGATGGAATTTCGGGAATTTTCCCTGATGTATAGTCCAGTGTAGCCCGGGAAACCCTCCGATGGAATTTTGGGAATTTTCCCTGATGTATAGTCCAGTGTAGTTTGGGAATCCATCCGATGGAATTTTGGGAATTTTCCCTGATGTATAGTCCAGTGTAGCCCGGGAAACCCTCCGATGGAATTTTGGGAATTTTCCCTGATGTATAGTCCAGTGTAGCCCGGGAAACCCTCCGATGGAATTTTGGGAATTTTCCCTGATGTATAGTCCAGTGTAGCCCGGGAAACCCTCCGATGGAATTTTGGGAATTTTCCCTGATGTATAGTCCAGTGTAGCCCGGGAATCCCTCCGATGGAATTTTGGGAATTTTCCCTGATGTATAGTCCAGTGTATCCCGGGAAACCTGCCGGTGGAATTTTGGGAATTTTCCCTGATGTATAGTCCAGTGTAGCCCGGGAATCCCTCCGATGGAATTTTGGGAATTTTCCCTGATGTATAGTCCAGTGTAGCCCGGGAAACCCTCCGATGGAATTTTGGGAATTTTCCCTGATGTATAGTCCAGTGTAGCCCGGGAAACCTGCCGGTGGAATTTTTAGGAATTTTCCCTGATGTATAGTCCAGTGTAGCCCGGGAAACCCTCCGATGGAATTTTGGGAATTTTCCCTGATGTATAGTCCAGTGTAGCCCGGGAAACCCTCCGTTGGAATTTTGGGAATTTTCCCTGATGTATAGTCCAGTGTAGCCCGGGAAACGCTCCGATGGAATTTTTGGAATTTTCCCTGATGTATAGTCCAGTGTAGCCCGGGAAACCTGCCGATCGAATTTTTGGAATTTTCCCTGATGTATAGTCCAGTGTAGCCCGGGAAACCTGCCGATGGAATTTCTGGAATTTTCCCTGATGTATAGTCTAGTGTAGCCCGGGAAACCCTCCGATGGAATTTCTGGAATTTTCCCTGATGTATAGTCCAGTGTAGCCCGGGAAACCCTCCGATGGAATTTCGGGAATTTTCCCTGATGTATAGTCCAGTGTAGCCCGGGAAACCCTCCGATGGAATTTCTGGAATTTTCCCTGATGTATAGTCCAGTGTAGCCCGGGAATCCCTCCGATGGAATTTCGGGAATTTTCCCTGATGTATAGTCCAGTGTAGCCCGGGAAACCCTCCGATGGAATTTTGGGAATTTTCCCTGATGTATAGTCCAGTGTAGCCCGGGAATCCCTCCGATGGAATTTTGGGAATTTTCCCTGATGTATAGTCCAGTGTAGCCCGGGAATCCCTCCGATGGAATTTTGGGAATTTTCCCTGATGTATAGTCCAGTGTAGCCCGGGAAACCCTCCGATGGAATTTTGGGAATTTTCCCTGATGTATAGTCCAGTGTAGCCCGGGAATCCCTCCGATGGAATTTTTGGAATTTTCCCTGATGTATAGTCCAGTGTAGCCTGGGAAACCCTCCGATGGAATTTCTGGAATTTTCCCTGATGTATAGTCCAGTGTAGCCCGGGAAACCCTCCGATGGAATTTTGGGAATTTTCCCTGATGTATAGTCCAGTGTAGCCCGGGCAACCTGCCGATGGAATTTCGGGAATTTTCCCTGATGTATAGTCCAGTGTAGCCCGGGAAACCCTCCTATGGAATTTTTGGAATTTTCCCTGATGTATAGTCCAGTGTAGCCCGGGAAACCCGCCGATGGAATTTTTGGAATTTTCCCTGATGTATAGTCCAGTGTAGCCCGGGAAACCCTCCGATGGAATTTTTGGAATTTTCCCTGATGTATAGTCCAGTGTAGCCCGGGAAACCCTCCGATGGAATTTCGGGAATTTTCCCTGATGTATAGTCCAGTGTAGCCCGGGAAACCCTCCGATGGAATTTCGGGAATTTTCCCTGATGTATAGTCCAGTGTAGCCCGGGAAACCCTCCGATGGAATTTTGGGAATTTTCCCTGATGTATAGTCCAGTGTAGTTTGGGAATCCATCCGATGGAATTTTGGGAATTTTCCCTGATGTATAGTCCAGTGTAGCCCGGGAAACCCTCCGATGGAATTTTGGGAATTTTCCCTGATGTATAGTCCAGTGTAGCCCGGGAAACCCTCCGATGGAATTTTGGGAATTTTCCCTGATGTATAGTCCAGTGTAGCCCGGGAAACCCTCCGATGGAATTTTGGGAATTTTCCCTGATGTATAGTCCAGTGTAGCCCGGGAATCCCTCCGATGGAATTTTGGGAATTTTCCCTGATGTATAGTCCAGTGTAGCCCGGGAATCCCTACGATGGAATTTTGGGAATTTTCCCTGATGTATAGTCCAGTGTAGCCCGGGAATCCCTCCGATGGAATTTTGGGAATTTTCCCTGATGTATAGTCCAGTGTAGCCCGGGAATCCCTCCGATGGAATTTTGGGAATTTTCCCTGATGTATAGTCCAGTGTAGCCTGGGAATCCCTCCGATGGAATTTCGGGAATTTTCCCTGATGTATAGTCCAGTGTAGCCCGGGAAACCTGCCGATGGAATTTTGGGAATTTTCCCTGATGTATAGTCCAGTGTATCCAGGGAAACCTGCCGATGGAATTTTTGGAATTTTCCCTGATGTATAGTCCAGTGTAGCCCGGGAAACCCGCCGATGGAATTTTGGGAATTTTCCCTGATGTATAGTCCAGTGTAGCCCGGGAAACCCTCCGATGGAATTTCTGGAATTTTCCCTGATGTATAGTCCAGTGTAGCCCGGGAAACCCTCCGATGGAATTTCTGGAATTTTCCCTGATGTATAGTCCAGTGTAGCCCGGGAAACCCTCCGATGGAATTTCTGGAATTTTCCCTGATGTATAGTCCAGTGTAGCCCGGGAAACCCTCCGATGGAATTTTGGGAATTTTCCCTGATGTATAGTCCAGTGTATCCAGGGAAACCTGCCGATGGAATTTCGGGAATTTTCCCTGATGTATAGTCCAGTGTAGCCCGGGAAACCCTCCGATGGAATTTTGGGAATTTTCCCTGATGTATAGTCCAGTGTAGCCCGGGAAACCCTCCGATGGAATTTTGGGAATTTTCCCTGATGTATAGTCCAGTGTATCCCGGGAAACCTGCCGGTGGAATTTTGGGAATTTTCCCTGATGTATAGTCCAGTGTAGCCCGGGAATCCCTCCGATGGAATTTTGGGAATTTTCCCTGATGTATAGTCCAGTGTAGCCCGGGAAACCCTCCGATGGAATTTTGGGAATTTTCCCTGATGTATAGTCCAGTGTAGCCCGGGAAACCTGCCGGTGGAATTTTTAGGAATTTTCCCTGATGTATAGTCCAGTGTAGCCCGGGAAACCCTCCGATGGAATTTTGGGAATTTTCCCTGATGTATAGTCCAGTGTAGCCCGGGAAACCCTCCGTTGGAATTTTGGGAATTTTCCCTGATGTATAGTCCAGTGTAGCCCGGGAAACGCTCCGATGGAATTTTTGGAATTTTCCCTGATGTATAGTCCAGTGTAGCCCGGGAAACCTGCCGATCGAATTTTTGGAATTTTCCCTGATGTATAGTCCAGTGTAGCCCGGGAAACCTGCCGATGGAATTTCTGGAATTTTCCCTGATGTATAGTCTAGTGTAGCCCGGGAAACCCTCCGATGGAATTTCTGGAATTTTCCCTGATGTATAGTCCAGTGTAGCCCGGGAAACCCTCCGATGGAATTTCGGGAATTTTCCCTGATGTATAGTCCAGTGTAGCCTGGGAAACCCTCCGATGGAATTTCTGGAATTTTCCCTGATGTATAGTCCAGTGTAGCCCGGGAATCCCTCCGATGGAATTTCGGGAATTTTCCCTGATGTATAGTCCAGTGTAGCCCGGGAAACCCTCCGATGGAATTTTGGGAATTTTCCCTGATGTATAGTCCAGTGTAGCCCGGGAATCCCTCCGATGGAATTTTGGGAATTTTCCCTGATGTATAGTCCAGTGTAGCCCGGGAATCCCTCCGATGGAATTTTGGGAATTTTCCCTGATGTATAGTCCAGTGTAGCCCGGGAAACCCTCCGATGGAATTTTGGGAATTTTCCCTGATGTATAGTCCAGTGTAGCCCGGGAATCCCTCCGATGGAATTTTTGGAATTTTCCCTGATGTATAGTCCAGTGTAGCCTGGGAAACCCTCCGATGGAATTTCTGGAATTTTCCCTGATGTATAGTCCAGTGTAGCCCGGGAAACCCTCCGATGGAATTTCGGGAATTTTCCCTGATGTATAGTCCAGTGTAGCCCGGGCAACCTGCCGATGGAATTTCGGGAATTTTCCCTGATGTATAGTCCAGTGTAGCCCGGGAAACCCTCCTATGGAATTTTTGGAATTTTCCCTGATGTATAGTCCAGTGTAGCCCGGGAAACCCGCCGATGGAATTTTTGGAATTTTCCCTGATGTATAGTCCAGTGTAGCCCGGGAAACCCTCCGATGGAATTTTTGGAATTTTCCCTGATGTATAGTCCAGTGTAGCCCGGGAAACCCTCCGATGGAATTTTTGGAATTTTCCCTGATGTATAATCCAGTGTAGCCCGGGAAACCTGCCGGTGGAATTTCGGGAATTTTCCCGGATGTATAGTCCAGTGTAGCCTGGGAAACCCGCCGATGGAATTTTTGGAATTTTCCCTGATGTATAGTCCAGTGTAGCCCGGGAAACCCTCCGATGGAATTTTGGGAATTTTTCCTGATGTATAGTCCAGTGTAGCCTGGGAAACCCTCCGATGGAATTTCTGGAATTTTCCCTGATGTATAGTCCAGTGTAGCCCGGGAATCCCTCCGATGGAATTTTGGGAATTTTCCCTGATGTATAGTCCAGTGTAGCCTGGGAAACCCTCCGATGGAATTTCTGGAATTTTCCCTGATGTATAGTCCAGTGTAGCCCGGGAAACCCTCCGATGGAATTTCGGGAATTTTCCCTGATGTATAGTCCAGTGTAGCCCGGGAAACCTGCCGATGGAATTTCGGGAATTTTCCCTGATGTATAGTCCAGTGTAGCCCGGGAAACCCTCCGATGGAATTTTGGGAATTTTCCCTGATGTATAGTCCAGTGTAGCCCGGGAAACCTGCCGATGGAATTTCTGGAATTTTCCCTGATGTATAGTCCAGTGTAGCCCGGGAAACCTGCCGATCGAATTTTTGGAATTTTCCCTGATGTATAGTCCAGTGTAGCCCGGGAAACCCGCCGATGGAATTTCTGGAATTTTCCCTGATGTATAGTCCAGTGTAGCCCGGGAAACCCTCCGATGGAATTTCTGGAATTTTCCCTGATGTATAGTCCAGTGTAGCCCGGGAAACCCTCCGATGGAATTTTGGGAATTTTCCCTGATGTATAGTCCAGTGTAGCCCGGGAATCCCTCCGATGGAATTTTGGGAATTTTCCCTGATGTATAGTCCAGTGTAGCCCGGGAATCCCTCCGATGGAATTTTGGGAATTTTCCCTGATGTATAGTCCAGTGTAGCCCGGGAAACCCTCCGATGGAATTTTTGGAATTTTCCCTGATGTATAGTCCAGTGTAGCCCGGGAAACCCTCCGATGGAATTTTGGGAATTTTCCCTGATGTATAGTCCAGTGTAGCCTGGGAAACCTGCCGATGGAATTTTTGGAATTTTCCCTGATGTATAGTCCAGTGTAGCTCGGGAAACCTGCCGATGGAATTTCTGGAATTTTCCCTGATGTATAGTCCAGTGTAGCCCGGGAAACCCGCCGATCGAATTTTTGGAATTTTCCCTGATGTATAGTCCAGTGTAGCCCGGGAAACCCTCCGATGGAATTTTGGGAATTTTCCCTGATGTATAGTCCAGTGTAGCCCGGGAAACCCTCCGATGGAATTTTGGGAATTTTCCCTGATGTATAGTCCAGTGTAGCCCGGGAAACCCTCCGATGGAATTTTGGGAATTTTCCCTGATGTATAGTCCAGTGTAGCCCGGGAAACCCTCCGATGGAATTTTGGGAATTTTCCCTGATGTATAGTCCGGTGTAGCCCTGGAAACCCTCCGATGGAATTTCGGGAATTTTCCCTGATGTATAGTCCAGTGTAGCCCGGGAAACCCTCCGATGGAATTTTGGGAATTTTCCCTGATGTATAGTCCAGTGTAGCCCGGGAAACCTGCCGATGGAATTTTTGGAATTTTCCCTGATGTATAGTCCAGTGTAGCCCGGGAAACCCGCCGATGGAATTTCTGGAATTTTCCCTGATGTATAGTCCAGTGTAGCCCGGGAAACCCTCCGATGGAATTTTTGGAATTTTCCCTGATGTATAGTCCAGTGTAGCCCGGGAAACCCTCCGATGGAATTTTGGGAATTTTCCCTGATGTATAGTCCAGTGTAGCCCGGGAAACCCTCCGATGGAATTTTGGGAATTTTCCCTGATGTATAGTCCGGTGTAGCCCTGGAAACCCTCCGATGGAATTTTGGGAATTTTCCCTGATGTATAGTCCAGTGTAGCCCGGGAAACCCTCCGATGGAATTTTGGGAATTTTCCCTGATGTATAGTCCAGTGTAGCCCGGGAAACCCTCCGATGGAATTTTGGGAATTTTCCCTGATGTATAGTCCAGTGTAGCCCGGGAAACCCTCCGATGGAATTTTGGGAATTTTCCCTGATGTATGTCCAGTGTAGCCTGGGAATCCCTCCGATGGAATTTCGGGAATTTTCCCTGATGTATAGTCCAGTGTAGCCCGGGAAACCTGCCGATGGGATTTTTGGAATTTTCCCTGATGTATAGTCCGGTGTAGCCCTGGAAACCCTCCGATGGAATTTCGGGAATTTTCCCTGATTTATAGTCCAGTGTAGCCCGGGAAACCTGCCGATGGAATTTTGGGAATTTTCCCTGATGTATAGTCCAGTGTAGCCCTGGAAACCCTCCGATGGAATTTCGGGAATTTTCCCTGATGTATAGTCCAGTGTAGCCTGGGAATCCCTCCGATGGAATTTCGGGAATTTTCCCTGATGTATAGTCCAGTGTAGCCCGGGAAACCTGCCGATGGGATTTTTGGAATTTTCCCTGATGTATAGTCCGGTGTAGCCCTGGAAACCCTCCGATGGAATTTCGGGAATTTCCCCTGATTTATAGTCCAGTGTAGCCCGGGAAACCTGCCGATGGAATTTTCGGAATTTTCCCTGATGTATAGTCCAGTGTAGCCCGGGAAACCTGACGATGGAATTTTTGAAATTTTCCCTGATGTATAGTCCAGTGTAGCCGGGGAACTTTGGCAATTGTATTTTTTGAATTTCCCCTGATGTATAGTCCAGTGTAGCCCAGGAACCTTGCCAATTGTATATTATGAATTTTCCCTGATGTATAGTCCAGTGTAGCCTGGGAAACTTGCCGCTTGTATTTTTCGAATTTTCCCTGATGTATAGTCCAGTGTAGCCCGGTAAACCTGCAAATTGGATTTTTAAAATTTTCCCTGATGTATAGTCCAGTGTAGCCCAGGAATCTTGCGGATTGTATTTTTTGAATTGTCCCTGATGTATAGTCCAGTGTAGCCTGGGAAACTTGCAGATTGTATTTTCTGAATTTTCCCTGATGTATAGTCCAGTGTAGCCTGGGAAACTTGCCAATAGTATTTTCTGAATTTTTCCTGATGTATAGTCCAGTGCAGACCGGGAACCTTGCCTATTGTATTTTTTGAATTGTCCCTGATGTATAGTCCAGTGTATCCCAGGAAACTTGCGGATTGTATTTTTGGAATTTTCCCTGATGTATAGTCCAGTGTAGGCCGGGAAACTTGCGGATTATATTTTTGGAATTTTCCCTGATGTATAGTCCAGTGTAGCCCGGGAAACCCTCCGATGGAATTTTGGGAATTTTCCCTGATGTATAGTCCAGTGTAGCCCGGGAAACCCTCCGATGGAATTTTGGGAATTTTCCCTGATGTATAGTCCAGTGTAGCCCGGGAAACCCTCCGATGGAATTTTGGGAATTTTCCCTGATGTATAGTCCAGTGTAGCCCGGGAAACCTGCCGATCGAATTTTTGGAATTTTCCCTGATGTATAGTCCAGTGTAGCCCGGGAAACCCTCCGATGGAATTTTTGGAATTTTCCCTGATGTATAGTCCAGTGTAGCCCGGGAAACCCTCCGATGGAATTTTGGGAATTTTCCCTGATGTATAGTCCAGTGTAGCCTGGGAAACCTGCCGATGGAATTTTTGGAATTTTCCCTGATGTATAGTCCAGTGTAGCTCGGGAAACCTGCCGATGGAATTTCTGGAATTTTCCCTGATGTATAGTCCAGTGTAGCCCGGGAAACCTGCCGATCGAATTTTTGGAATTTTCCCTGATGTATAGTCCAGTGTAGCCCGGGAAACCCTCCGATGGAATTTTGGGAATTTTCCCTGATGTATAGTCCAGTGTAGCCCGGGAAACCCTCCGATGGAATTTTGGGAATTTTCCCTGATGTATAGTCCAGTGTAGCCCGGGAAACCCTCCGATGGAATTTTGGGAATTTTCCCTGATGTATAGTCCAGTGTAGCCCGGGAAACCCTCCGATGGAATTTTGGGAATTTTCCCTGATGTATAGTCCGGTGTAGCCCTGGAAACCCTCCGATGGAATTTCGGGAATTTTCCCTGATGTATAGTCCAGTGTAGCCCGGGAAACCCTCCGATGGAATTTTGGGAATTTTCCCTGATGTATAGTCCAGTGTAGCCCGGGAAACCTGCCGATGGAATTTTTGGAATTTTCCCTGATGTATAGTCCAGTGTAGCCCGGGAAACCTGCCGATGGAATTTCTGGAATTTTCCCTGATGTATAGTCCAGTGTAGCCCGGGAAACCCTCCGATGGAATTTTTGGAATTTTCCCTGATGTATAGTCCAGTGTAGCCCGGGAAACCCTCCGATGGAATTTTGGGAATTTTCCCTGATGTATAGTCCAGTGTAGCCCGGGAAACCCTCCGATGGAATTTTGGGAATTTTCCCTGATGTATAGTCCGGTGTAGCCCTGGAAACCCTCCGATGGAATTTTGGGAATTTTCCCTGATGTATAGTCCAGTGTAGCCCGGGAAACCCTCCGATGGAATTTTGGGAATTTTCCCTGATGTATAGTCCAGTGTAGCCCGGGAAACCCTCCGATGGAATTTTGGGAATTTTCCCTGATGTATAGTCCAGTGTAGCCCGGGAAACCCTCCGATGGAATTTTGGGAATTTTCCCTGATGTATAGTCCAGTGTAGCCCGGGAATCCCTCCGATGGAATTTCGGGAATTTTCCCTGATGTATAGTCCAGTGTAGCCCGGGAAACCTGCCGATGGGATTTTTGGAATTTTCCCTGATGTATAGTCCGGTGTAGCCCTGGAAACCCTCCGATGGAATTTCGGGAATTTTCCCTGATTTATAGTCCAGTGTAGCCCGGGAAACCTGCCGATGGAATTTTGGGAATTTTCCCTGATGTATAGTCCAGTGTAGCCCTGGAAACCCTCCGATGGAATTTCGGGAATTTTCCCTGATGTATAGTCCAGTGTAGCCTGGGAATCCCTCCGATGGAATTTCGGGAATTTTCCCTGATGTATAGTCCAGTGTAGCCCGGGAAACCTGCCGATGGGATTTTTGGAATTTTCCCTGATGTATAGTCCGGTGTAGCCCTGGAAACCCTCCGATGGAATTTCGGGAATTTCCCCTGATTTATAGTCCAGTGTAGCCCGGGAAACCGGCCGATGGAATTTTCGGAATTTTCCCTGATGTATAGTCCAGTGTAGCCCGGGAAACCTGACGATGGAATTTTTGAAATTTTCCCTGATGTATAGTCCAGTGTAGCCGGGGAACTTTGGCAATTGTATTTTTTGAATTTCCCCTGATGTATAGTCCAGTGTAGCCCAGGAACCTTGCCAATTGTATATTATGAATTTTCCCTGATGTATAGTCCAGTGTAGCCTGGGAAACTTGCCGCTTGTATTTTTCGAATTTTCCCTGATGTATAGTCCAGTGTAGCCCGGTAAACCTGCAAATTGGATTTTTAAAATTTTCCCTGATGTATAGTCCAGTGTAGCCCAGGAATCTTGCGGATTGTATTTTTTGAATTGTCCCTGATGTATAGTCCAGTGTAGCCTGGGAAACTTGCAGATTGTATTTTCTGAATTTTCCCTGATGTATAGTCCAGTGTAGCCTGGGAAACTTGCCAATAGTATTTTCTGAATTTTTCCTGATGTATAGTCCAGTGCAGACCGGGAACCTTGCCTATTGTATTTTTTGAATTGTCCCTGATGTATAGTCCAGTGTATCCCAGGAAACTTGCGGATTGTATTTTTGGAATTTTCCCTGATGTATAGTCCAGTGTAGGCCGGGAAACTTGCGGATTATATTTTTGGAATTTTCCCTGATGTATAGTCCAGTGTAGCCCGGGAAACCCTCCGATGGAATTTTGGGAATTTTCCCTGATGTATAGTCCAGTGTAGCCCGGGAAACCCTCCGATGGAATTTTGGGAATTTTCCCTGATGTATAGTCCAGTGTAGCCCGGGAAACCCTCCGATGGAATTTTGGGAATTTTCCCTGATGTATAGTCCAGTGTAGCCCGGGAAACCTGCCGATCGAATTTTTGGAATTTTCCCTGATGTATAGTCCAGTGTAGCCCGGGAAACCCTCCGATGGAATTTTTGGAATTTTCCCTGATGTATAGTCCAGTGTAGCCCGGGAAACCCGCCAATGGAATTTTGGGAATTTTCCCTGATGTATAGTCCAGTGTAGCCCGGGAATCCCTCCGATGGAATTTTGGGAATTTTCCCTGATGTATAGTCCAGTGTAGCCCGGGAAACCCTCCGATGGAATTTTGGGAATTTTCCCTGATGTATAGTCCAGTGTAGCCCGGGAAACCCTCCGATGGAATTTTGGGAATTTTCCCTGATGTATAGTCCAGTGTAGCCCGGGAAACCCTCCGATGGAATTTTGGGAATTTTCCCTGATGTATAGTCCAGTGTAGCCCGGGAAACCCTCCGATGGAATTTTGGGAATTTTCCCTGATGTATAGTCCAGTGTAGCCCGGAAACCCTCCGATGGAATTTTGGGAATTTTCCCTGATGTATAGTCCAGTGTAGCCCGGGAAACCTGCCGATCGAATTTTTGGAATTTTCCCTGATGTATAGTCCAGTGTAGCCCGGGAAACCCGCCGATGGAATTTCTGGAATTTTCCCTGATGTATAGTCCAGTGTAGCCCGGGAAACCCTCCGATGGAATTTCTGGAATTTTCCCTGATGTATAGTCCAGTGTAGCTCGGGAAACCTGCCGATGGAATTTCTGGAATTTTCCCTGATGTATAGTCCAGTGTAGCCCGGGAAACCCGCCGATCGAATTTTTGGAATTTTCCCTGATGTATAGTCCAGTGTAGCCCGGGAAACCCTCCGATGGAATTTTGGGAATTTTCCCTGATGTATAGTCCAGTGTAGCCCGGGAAACCCTCCGATGGAATTTTGGGAATTTTCCCTGATGTATAGTCCAGTGTAGCCCGGGAAACCCTCCGATGGAATTTTGGGAATTTTCCCTGATGTATAGTCCAGTGTAGCCCGGGAAACCCTCCGATGGAATTTTGGGAATTTTCCCTGATGTATAGTCCAGTGTAGCCCGGGAAACCTGCCGATCGAATTTTTGGAATTTTCCCTGATGTATAGTCCAGTGTAGCCCGGGAAACCCGCCGATGGAATTTCTGGAATTTTCCCTGATGTATAGTCCAGTGTAGCCCGGGAAACCCTCCGATGGAATTTCTGGAATTTTCCCTGATGTATAGTCCAGTGTAGCCCGGGAAACCCTCCGATGGAATTTTGGGAATTTTCCCTGATGTATAGTCCAGTGTAGCCCGGGAAACCCTCCGATGGAATTTTTGGAATTTTCCCTGATGTATAGTCCAGTGTAGCCCGGGAAACCTGCCGATGGAATTTTTGGAATTTTCCCTGATGTATAGTCCAGTGTAGCCCGGGAAACCCTCCGATGGAATTTTGGGAATTTTCCCTGATGTATAGTCCAGTGTAGCCCGGGAAACCCTCCGATGGAATTTTGGGAATTTTCCCTGATGTATAGTCCAGTGTAGCCCGGGAAACCCTCCGATGGAATTTTGGGAATTTTCCCTGATGTATAGTCCAGTGTAGCCCGGGAAACCCTCCGATGGAATTTCGGGAATTTTCCCTGATGTATAGTCCAGTGTAGCCTGGGAAACCCTCCGATGGAATTTCTGGAATTTTCCCTGATGTATAGTCCAGTGTAGCCCGGGAAACCCTCCGATGGAATTTTGGGAATTTTCTGTCCAGTGTAGCCCGGGAAACCTGCCGATGGAATTTCGGGAATTTTCCCTGATGTATAGTCCAGTGTAGCCCGGGAAACCCTCCGATGGAATTTTGGGAATTTTCCCTGATGTATAGTCCAGTGTAGCCCGGGAAACCCTCCGATGGAATTTTGGGAATTTTCCCTGATGTATAGTCCAGTGTAGCCCGGGAATCCCTCCGATGGAATTTTGGGAATTTTCCCTGATGTATAGTCCAGTGTAGCCCGGGAAACCCTCCGATGGAATTTTGGGAATTTTCCCTGATGTATAGTCCAGTGTAGCCCGGGAATCCCTCCGATGGAATTTTTGGAATTTTCCCTGATGTATAGTCCAGTGTAGCCTGGGAAACCCTCCGATGGAATTTCTGGAATTTTCCCTGATGTGTAGCCCGGGAAACCCTCCGATGGAATTTTGGGAATTTTCTGTCCAGTGTAGCCCGGGAAACCTGCCGATGGAATTTCGGGAATTTTCCCTGATGTATAGTCCAGTGTAGCCCGGGAATCCCTCCGATGGAATTTTTGGAATTTTCCTGATGTATAGTCCAGTGTAGCCTGGGAAACCCTCCGATGGAATTTCTGGAATTTTCCCTGATGTATAGTCCAGTGTAGCCCGGGAAACCCTCCGATGGAATTTTGGGAATTTTCTGTCCAGTGTAGCCCGGGAAACCTGCCGATGGAATTTCGGGAATTTTCCCTGATGTATAGTCCAGTGTAGCCCGGGAAACCCTCCGATGGAATTTTGGGAATTTTCCCTGATGTATAGTCCGGTGTAGCCCGGGAAACCCTCCGATGGAATTTTGGGAATTTTCCCTGATGTATAGTCCAGTGTAGCCCGGGAAACCCTCCGATGGAATTTTGGGAATTTTCCCTGATGTATAGTCCAGTGTAGCCCGGGAAACCCTCCGATGGAATTTTGGGAATTTTCCCTGATGTATAGTCCAGTGTAGCCCGGGAAACCCTCCGATGGAATTTTGGGAATTTTCCCTGATGTATAGTCCGGTGTAGCCCTGGAAACCCTCCGATGGAATTTCGGGAATTTTCCCTGATGTATAGTCCAGTGTAGCCCGGGAAACCCTCCGATGGAATTTTGGGAATTTCCCCTGATGTATAGTCCAGTGTAGCCTGGGAAACCTGCCGATGGAATTTTTGGAATTTTCCCTGATGTATAGTCCAGTGTAGCCCGGGAAACCTGCCGATGGAATTTCTGGAATTTTCCCTGATGTATAGTCCAGTGTAGCCCGGGAAACCCTCCGATGGAATTTTTGGAATTTTCCCTGATGTATAGTCCAGTGTAGCCCGGGAAACCCTCCGATGGAATTTTGGGAATTTTCCCTGATGTATAGTCCAGTGTAGCCCGGGAAACCCTCCGATGGAATTTTGGGAATTTTCCCTGATGTATAGTCCGGTGTAGCCCTGGAAACCCTCCGATGGAATTTTGGGAATTTTCCCTGATGTATAGTCCAGTGTAGCCCGGGAAACCCTCCGATGGAATTTTGGGAATTTTCCCTGATGTATAGTCCAGTGTAGCCCGGGAAACCCTCCGATGGAATTTTGGGAATTTTCCCTGATGTATAGTCCAGTGTAGCCCGGGAAACCCTCCGATGGAATTTTGGGAATTTTCCCTGATGTATAGTCCAGTGTAGCCTGGGAATCCCTCCGATGGAATTTCGGGAATTTTCCCTGATGTATAGTCCAGTGTAGCCCGGGAAACCTGCCGATGGGATTTTTGGAATTTTCCCTGATGTATAGTCCGGTGTAGCCCTGGAAACCCTCCGATGGAATTTCGGGAATTTTCCCTGATTTATAGTCCAGTGTAGCCCGGGAAACCTGCCGATGGAATTTTGGGAATTTTCCCTGATGTATAGTCCAGTGTAGCCCTGGAAACCCTCCGATGGAATTTCGGGAATTTTCCCTGATGTATAGTCCAGTGTAGCCTGGGAATCCCTCCGATGGAATTTCGGGAATTTTCCCTGATGTATAGTCCAGTGTAGCCCGGGAAACCTGCCGATGGGATTTTTGGAATTTTCCCTGATGTATAGTCCGGTGTAGCCCTGGAAACCCTCCGATGGAATTTCGGGAATTTTCCCTGATTTATAGTCCAGTGTAGCCCGGGAAACCTGCCGATGGAATTTTGGGAATTTTCCCTGATGTATAGTCCAGTGTAGCCCTGGAAACCCTCCGATGGAATTTCGGGAATTTTCCCTGATGTATAGTCCGGTGTAGCCCTGGAAACCCTCCGATGGAATTTTGGGAATTTTCCCTGATGTATAGTCCAGTGTAGCCCGGGAAACCCTCCGATGGAATTTTGGGAATTTTCCCTGATGTATAGTCCAGTGTAGCCTGGGAATCCCTCCGATGGAATTTCGGGAATTTTCCCTGATGTATAGTCCAGTGTAGCCTGGGAAACCTGCCGATGGAATTTTTGGAATTTTCCCTGATGTATAGTCCAGTGTAGCCCGGGAAACCTGCCGATGGAATTTCTGGAATTTTCCCTGATGTATAGTCCAGTGTAGCCCAGGAAACCCTCCGATGGAATTTTTGGAATTTTCCCTGATGTATAGTCCAGTGTAGCCCGGGAAACCCTCCGATGGAATTTTGGGAATTTTCCCTGATGTATAGTCCAGTGTAGCCCGGGAAACCCTCCGATGGAATTTTGGGAATTTTCCCTGATGTATAGTCCGGTGTAGCCCTGGAAACCCTCCGATGGAATTTTGGGAATTTTCCCTGATGTATAGTCCAGTGTAGCCCGGGAAACCCTCCGATGGAATTTTGGGAATTTTCCCTGATGTATAGTCCAGTGTAGCCCGGGAAACCCTCCGATGGAATTTTGGGAATTTTCCCTGATGTATAGTCCAGTGTAGCCCGGGAAACCCTCCGATGGAATTTTGGGAATTTTCCCTGATGTATAGTCCAGTGTAGCCTGGGAATCCCTCCGATGGAATTTCGGGAATTTTCCCTGATGTATAGTCCAGTGTAGCCCGGGAAACCTGCCGATGGGATTTTTGGAATTTTCCCTGATGTATAGTCCGGTGTAGCCCTGGAAACCCTCCGATGGAATTTCGGGAATTTTCCCTGATTTATAGTCCAGTGTAGCCCGGGAAACCTGCCGATGGAATTTTGGGAATTTTCCCTGATGTATAGTCCAGTGTAGCCCTGGAAACCCTCCGATGGAATTTCGGGAATTTTCCCTGATGTATAGTCCAGTGTAGCCTGGGAATCCCTCCGATGGAATTTCGGGAATTTTCCCTGATGTATAGTCCAGTGTAGCCCGGGAAACCTGCCGATGGGATTTTTGGAATTTTCCCTGATGTATAGTCCGGTGTAGCCCTGGAAACCCTCCGATGGAATTTCGGGAATTTCCCCTGATTTATAGTCCAGTGTAGCCCGGGAAACCTGCCGATGAAATTTTCGGAATTTTCCCTGATGTATAGTCCAGTGTAGCCCGGGAAACCTGACGATGGAATTTTTGAAATTTTCCCTGATGTATAGTCCAGTGTAGCCGGGGAACTTTGGCAATTGTATTTTTTTGAATTTCCCCTGATGTATAGTCCAGTGTAGCCCAGGAACCTTGCCAATTGTATATTATGAATTTTCCCTGATGTATAGTCCAGTGTAGCCTGGGAAACTTGCCGCTTGTATTTTTCGAATTTTCCCTGATGTATAGTCCAGTGTAGCCCGGTAAACCTGCAAATTGGATTTTTAAAATTTTCCCTGATGTATAGTCCAGTGTAGCCCAGGAATCTTGCGGATTGTATTTTTTGAATTGTCCCTGATGTATAGTCCAGTGTAGCCTGGGAAACTTGCAGATTGTATTTTCTGAATTTTCCCTGATGTATAGTCCAGTGTAGCCTGGGAAACTTGCCAATAGTATTTTCTGAATTTTTCCTGATGTATAGTCCAGTGCAGACCGGGAACCTTGCCTATTGTATTTTTTGAATTGTCCCTGATGTATAGTCCAGTGTATCCCAGGAAACTTGCGGATTGTATTTTTGGAATTTTCCCTGATGTATAGTCCAGTGTAGGCCGGGAAACTTGCGGATTATATTTTTGGAATGTTCCCTGATGTATAGTCCAGTGTAGCCCGGGAAACCCTCCGATGGAATTTTGGGAATTTTCCCTGATGTATAGTCCAGTGTAGCCGGGAAACCCTCCGATGGAATTTTGGGAATTTTCCCTGATGTATAGTCCAGTGTAGCCCGGGAAACCCTCCGATGGAATTTTGGGAATTTTCCCTGATGTATAGTCCAGTGTAGCCCGGGAAACCTGCCGATCGAATTTTTGGAATTTTCCCTGATGTATAGTCCAGTGTAGCCCGGGAAACCCTCCGATGGAATTTTTGGAATTTTCCCTGATGTATAGTCCAGTGTAGCCCGGGAAACCCTCCGATGGAATTTTTGGAATTTTCCCTGATGTATAGTCCAGTGTAGCCCGGGAAACCCGCCGATGGAATTTTGGGAATTTTCCCTGATGTATAGTCCAGTGTAGCCCGGGAATCCCTCCGATGGAATTTTGGGAATTTTCCCTGATGTATAGTCCAGTGTAGCCCGGGAAACCCTCCGATGGAATTTTGGGAATTTTCCCTGATGTATAGTCCAGTGTAGCCCGGGAAACCCTCCGATGGAATTTCGGGAATTTTCCCTGATGTATAGTCCAGTGTAGCCGGGAAACCCTCCGATGGAATTTTTGGAATTTTCCCTGATGTATAGTCCCAGTGTAGCCCGGGAAACCCTCCGATGGAATTTTGGGAATTTTCCCTGATGTATAGTCCAGTGTAGCCCGGGAAACCCTCCGATGGAATTTTGGGAATTTTCCCTGATGTATAGTCCAGTGTAGCCCGGGAAACCTACCGATCGAATTTTTGGAATTTTCCCTGATGTATAGTCCAGTGTAGCCCGGGAAACCCGCCGATGGAATTTCTGGAATTTTCCCTGATGTATAGTCCAGTGTAGCCCGGGAAACCCTCCGATGGAATTTCTGGAATTTTCCCTGATGTATAGTCCAGTGTAGCCGGGAAACCCTCCGATGGAATTTTGGGAATTTTCCCTGATGTATAGTCCAGTGTAGCCCGGGAATCCCTCCGATGGAATTTTGGGAATTTTCCCTGATGTATAGTCCAGTGTAGCCCGGGAATCCCTCCGATGGAATTTTGGGAATTTTCCCTGATGTATAGTCCAGTGTAGCCCGGGAAACCCTCCGATGGAATTTTTGGAATTTTCCCTGATGTATAGTCCAGTGTAGCCCGGGAAACCCTCCGATGGAATTTTGGGAATTTTCCCTGATGTATAGTCCAGTGTAGCCTGGGAAACCTGCCGATGGAATTTTTGGAATTTTCCCTGATGTATAGTCCAGTGTAGCTCGGGAAACCTGCCGATGGAATTTCTGGAATTTTCCCTGATGTATAGTCCAGTGTAGCCCGGGAAACCCGCCGATCGAATTTTTGGAATTTTCCCTGATGTATAGTCCAGTGTAGCCCGGGAAACCCTCCGATGGAATTTTGGGAATTTTCCCTGATGTATAGTCCAGTGTAGCCCGGGAAACCCTCCGATGGAATTTTGGGAATTTTCCCTGATGTATAGTCCAGTGTAGCCCGGGGAAACCCTCCGATGGAATTTTGGGAATTTTCCCTGATGTATAGTCCAGTGTAGCCCGGGAAACCCTCCGATGGAATTTTGGGAATTTTCCCTGATGTATAGTCCGGTGTAGCCCTGGAAACCCTCCGATGGAATTTCGGGAATTTTCCCTGATGTATAGTCCAGTGTAGCCCGGGAAACCCTCCGATGGAATTTTGGGAATTTTCCCTGATGTATAGTCCAGTGTAGCCCGGGAAACCTGCCGATGGAATTTTTGGAATTTTCCCTGATGTATAGTCCAGTGTAGCCCGGGAAACCCGCCGATGGAATTTCTGGAATTTTCCCTGATGTATAGTCCAGTGTAGCCCGGGAAACCCTCCGATGGAATTTTGGGAATTTTCCCTGATGTATAGTCCAGTGTAGCCCGGGAAACCCTCCGATGGAATTTTGGGAATTTTCCCTGATGTATAGTCCAGTGTAGCCCGGGAAACCCTCCGATGGAATTTTGGGAATTTTCCCTGATGTATAGTCCGGTGTAGCCCTGGAAACCCTCCGATGGAATTTTGGGAATTTTCCCTGATGTATAGTCCAGTGTAGCCCGGGAAACCCTCCGATGGAATTTCTGGAATTTTCCCTGATGTATAGTCCAGTGTAGCCCGGGAAACCCTCCGATGGAATTTTGGGAATTTTCCCTGATGTATAGTCCAGTGTAGCCCGGGAAACCCTCCGATGGAATTTTGGGAATTTTCCCTGATGTATGTCCAGTGTAGCCTGGGAATCCCTCCGATGGAATTTCGGGAATTTTCCCTGATGTATAGTCCAGTGTAGCCCGGGAAACCTGCCGATGGGATTTTTGGAATTTTCCCTGATGTATAGTCCGGTGTAGCCCTGGAAACCCTCCGATGGAATTTCGGGAATTTTCCCTGATTTATAGTCCAGTGTAGCCCGGGAAACCTGCCGATGGAATTTTGGGAATTTTCCCTGATGTATAGTCCAGTGTAGCCCTGGAAACCCTCCGATGGAATTTCGGGAATTTTCCCTGATGTATAGTCCAGTGTAGCCTGGGAATCCCTCCGATGGAATTTCGGGAATTTTCCCTGATGTATAGTCCAGTGTAGCCCGGGAAACCTGCCGATGGGATTTTTGGAATTTTCCCTGATGTATAGTCCGGTGTAGCCCTGGAAACCCTCCGATGGAATTTCGGGAATTTCCCCTGATTTATAGTCCAGTGTAGCCCGGGAAACCTGCCGATGGAATTTTCGGAATTTTCCCTGATGTATAGTCCAGTGTAGCCCGGGAAACCTGACGATGGAATTTTTGAAATTTTCCCTGATGTATAGTCCAGTGTAGCCGGGGAACTTTGGCAATTGTATTTTTTGAATTTCCCCTGATGTATAGTCCAGTGTAGCCCAGGAACCTTGCCAATTGTATATTATGAATTTTCCCTGATGTATAGTCCAGTGTAGCCTGGGAAACTTGCCGCTTGTATTTTTCGAATTTTCCCTGATGTATAGTCCAGTGTAGCCCGGTAAACCTGCAAATTGGATTTTTAAAATTTTCCCTGATGTATAGTCCAGTGTAGCCCAGGAATCTTGCGGATTGTATTTTTTGAATTGTCCCTGATGTATAGTCCAGTGTAGCCTGGGAAACTTGCAGATTGTATTTTCTGAATTTTCCCTGATGTATAGTCCAGTGTAGCCTGGGAAACTTGCCAATAGTATTTTCTGAATTTTTCCTGATGTATAGTCCAGTGCAGACCGGGAACCTTGCCTATTGTATTTTTTGAATTGTCCCTGATGTATAGTCCAGTGTATCCCAGGAAACTTGCGGATTGTATTTTTGGAATTTTCCCTGATGTATAGTCCAGTGTAGGCCGGGAAACTTGCGGATTGTATTTTTGGAATTTTCCCTGATGTATAGTCCAGTGTAGGCCGGGAAACTTGCGGATTATATTTTTGGAATTTTCCCTGATGTATAGTCCAGTGTAGCCCGGGAAACCCTCCGATGGAATTTCGGGAATTTTCCCTGATGTATAGTCCAGTGTAGCCCGGGAAACCCTCCGATGGAATTTTGGGAATTTTCCCTGATGTATAGTCCAGTGTAGCCCGGGAAACCCTCCGATGGAATTTTGGGAATTTTCCCTGATGTATAGTCCAGTGTAGCCCGGGAAACCTGCCGATCGAATTTTTGGAATTTTCCCTGATGTATAGTCCAGTGTAGCCCGGGAAACCCTCCGATGGAATTTTGGGAATTTTCCCTGATGTATAGTCCAGTGTAGCCCGGGAATCCCTCCGATGGAATTTTGGGAATTTTCCCTGATGTATAGTCCAGTGTAGCCCGGGAAACCCTCCGATGGAATTTTGGGAATTTTCCCTGATGTATAGTCCAGTGTAGCCCGGGAAACCTGCCGATCGAATTTTTGGAATTTTCCCTGATGTATAGTCCAGTGTAGCCCGGGAAACCCTCCGATGGAATTTTTGGAATTTTCCCTGATGTATAGTCCAGTGTAGCCCGGGAAACCCTCCGATGGAATTTTTGGAATTTTCCCTGATGTATAGTCCAGTGTAGCCCGGGAAACCCGCCGATGGAATTTTGGGAATTTTCCCTGATGTATAGTCCAGTGTAGCCCGGGAATCCCTCCGATGGAATTTTGGGAATTTTCCCTGATGTATAGTCCAGTGTAGCCCGGGAAACCCTCCGATGGAATTTTGGGAATTTTCCCTGATGTATAGTCCAGTGTAGCCCGGGAAACCCTCCGATGGAATTTCGGGAATTTTCCCTGATGTATAGTCCAGTGTAGCCCGGGAAACCCTCCGATGGAATTTTGGGAATTTTCCCTGATGTATAGTCCAGTGTAGCCCGGGAAACCCTCTGATGGAATTTTGGGAATTTTCCCTGATGTATAGTCCAGTGTAGCCCGGGAAACCCTCCGATGGAATTTTGGGAATTTTCCCTGATGTATAGTCCAGTGTAGCCCGGGAAACCCGCCGATGGAATTTCTGGAATTTTCCCTGATGTATAGTCCAGTGTAGCCCGGGAAACCCTCCGATGGAATTTTGGGAATTTTCCCTGATGTATAGTCCAGTGTAGCCCGGGAAACCCTCCGATGGAATTTCTGGAATTTTCCCTGATGTATAGTCCAGTGTAGCCCGGGAAACCCTCCGATGGAATTTTGGGAATTTTCCCTGATGTATAGTCCAGTGTAGCCCGGGAATCCCTCCGATGGAATTTTGGGAATTTTCCCTGATGTATAGTCCAGTGTAGCCCGGGAATCCCTCCGATGGAATTTCTGGAATTTTCCCTGATGTATAGTCCAGTGTAGCCCGGGAAACCCTCCGATGGAATTTCTGGAATTTTCCCTGATGTATAGTCCAGTGTAGCCCGGGAAACCCTCCGATGGAATTTTGGGAATTTTCCCTGATGTATAGTCCAGTGTAGCCCGGGAATCCCTCCGATGGAATTTTGGGAATTTTCCCTGATGTATAGTCCAGTGTAGCCCGGGAAACCCTCCGATGGAATTTTGGGAATTTTCCCTGATGTATAGTCCAGTGTAGCCCGGGAAACCCGCCGATGGAATTTCGGGAATTTTCCCTGATGTATAGTCCAGTGTAGCCCGGGAAACCCTCCGATGGAATTTCTGGAATTTTCCCTGATGTATAGTCCAGTGTAGCCCGGGAAACCCTCCGATGGAATTTTGGGAATTTTCCCTGATGTATAGTCCAGTGTAGCCCGGGAATCCCTCCGATGGAATTTTGGGAATTTTCCCTGATGTATAGTCCAGTGTAGCCCGGGAAACCCTCCGATGGAATTTTGGGAATTTTCCCTGATGTATAGTCCAGTGTAGCCCGGGAATCCCTCCGATGGAATTTTTGGAATTTTCCCTGATGTATAGTCCAGTGTAGCCTGGGAAACCCTCCGATGGAATTTCTGGAATTTTCCCTGATGTATAGTCCAGTGTAGCCCGGGAAACCCTCCGATGGAATTTTGGGAATTTTCTGTCCAGTGTAGCCCGGGAAACCTGCCGATGGAATTTCGGGAATTTTCCCTGATGTATAGTCCAGTGTAGCCCGGGAAACCCTCCGATGGAATTTTGGGAATTTTCCCTGATGTATAGTCCAGTGTAGCCCGGGAAACCCTCCGATGGAATTTCGGGAATTTCCCCTGATTTATAGTCCAGTGTAGCCCGGGAAACCTGCCGATGGAATTTTCGGAATTTTCCCTGATGTATAGTCCAGTGTAGCCCGGGAAACCTGACGATGGAATTTTTGAAATTTTCCCTGATGTATAGTCCAGTGTAGCCGGGGAACTTTGGCAATTGTATTTTTTGAATTTCCCCTGATGTATAGTCCAGTGTAGCCCAGGAACCTTGCCAATTGTATATTATGAATTTTCCCTGATGTATAGTCCAGTGTAGCCTGGGAAACTTGCCGCTTGTATTTTTCGAATTTTCCCTGATGTATAGTCCAGTGTAGCCCGGTAAACCTGCAAATTGGATTTTTAAAATTTTCCCTGATGTATAGTCCAGTGTAGCCCAGGAATCTTGCGGATTGTATTTTTTGAATTGTCCCTGATGTATAGTCCAGTGTAGCCTGGGAAACTTGCAGATTGTATTTTCTGAATTTTCACTGATGTATAGTCCAGTGTAGCCTGGGAAACTTGCCAATAGTATTTTCTGAATTTTTCCTGATGTATAGTCCAGTGCAGACCGGGAACCTTGCCTATTGTATTTTTTGAATTGTCCCTGATGTATAGT
>JAOEGL010000010.1:1060000-1342500 GCA_034509955.1 Urosaurus nigricauda
CGTTTTCGGAGCGCTGCTCCCAGGCTCCTGGCTGTTTGGCCAAAAGCGACTCGGACACGTCCGGAGGGCCGGCGTTCGGGGAGGGCGGGTCGCGGGCGTTTGGGTCCTTGCCGCCGCGGGTCATCCGGGCGTCCTCCGGCCGCTGACCGTTGCGTTTTCCCGTTGCAGCACGCTGCAGGACGACTTTGTGGTCATCCACGAGGCGCAATACGACAGCGTCCTGGAGTCGGTCTTCAAGACGGAGCTGCTGAGCTTGCTCTGCAAACGCTACGCCCAGCGGACCCACCGGACCCTGGCCCTCCGCTTCAGCAACCGGTAAGTGGACCCCAAAAACGTCCCCCAATGACCGTTTCCAGTCGCGGACGCTGCCGGAGATCCCAGACGCCGGTCTTCCAGATGCTTCGGACTCCAACCCCCAGCATTCCTGGCTTTCGGTCAGGGATCCCGGGAGCTGAAGTTGAAAAACCCTAGAAGACCAAAGCGAGGAAAACACGGAGAGCGCACCTTGGCCCTATTATTAGATGGACATTTGGACCCAAACTTTGTTCTTCCGGATGTTTCGGACTACAACTCCCATCGTTCCTGACCTTTGGTCAAGCTGGTTGGGGCTTCTGGGAGCTGGAGTCCAAAATACTTGGAGGAACCAAAGTTTTTGGGACCGTCTCTGGTCCAATGCCCCGTCCCCTTTTTCTTTGCAGTCCTCTGCGTTGGCCATAGGACAAACCCAATAACCCCAAAAATCATACCAGATATAGGGATGCCTTTATAGGGCCGGGCTCTGGGTTCGAGAGGAATGGACGGGAACGTTTTATCGGTCCGTGGTTCCCAAACCTTTGGCCCTCCGAACGTTTTCGGACCGCAGCTCCCAGACTTCTATCCGTTTCGGAACGGGAGGACCGCCTTTCGGAGACCCGCTTTCTTACGTTTCCGGCAACCGGCGCTTTGGGGTTTAGGGTCTGTCGGAGGCGTATTTATCCCTTATGGACCGACCTTTCCCCTCTTTCTCGTCCCGAGGCTCGAGTTCAAGGTGAAGAAGGACGGATGGGGTCCGTGGGGCGCGGCGGGTTCCCGGCAAATCCACTTCCAGGTCTGCCAAGGAGACCGGGCGCTCCTCCGCAACAACGGGAAAGTCCTGGTGGTCAGCATCGGACCCGGATTGCCCCGAAACGCCCGTGAGTTTGGGGTCGCGGAGGGTTTTGGGGGGTCGGTCCCAAACGGAGACGCCCCGGAAGGGAGACCTTGGCCCCGGTGTTTCGCCGGCGTCTGGGGCTTTGGCGTCTTCGGAGATGTACGGTTCTCCGACGGTTGCCAGCCGCGGATGCCGGAGAAACGTCAGGAATGAACCCGGAAAAACCCACAAAAATACTACGGGAAATTCTAATAATTTGGAGTTGGGTCGGCACGCTTTCCGAAGTCATCCAAATCCCGGACTTGGTTCTAGGGCCCACCCGAAGGACGGCCGGAAAAGCCACTACGTCTCCGCGGGCGCTGCCCAAAGCGGGAAGGAACGGAGCGACGCGGGTAAGCGGGTTTCAATGGTATGGGAATAAAAGTAATAGGATTGTAGACTTGGAAGGAACCCCGAGGGCCGATCTCCGAAAGGCAACGGGTGGCATTGCCAAGGCGTCCGTCCGTCCGTCCGTCCGTCCGTCCGTATCGCAGGGCCAGGGCATTATTGTGTCCGAGTCTAGTGTTGCCACATTATTGTCTCCTTCATGCCTTGCCATTCTTGCAGTATTGGGGCTTTGGGCAGAACTGGGCATCCCTCGCCAAGCCTTGGCCAAGATATAGAACAATACCTGTATGTTATCCCTGGATCTTTGAATTCACTGCTATATTGTTATACTTCTACTATCCTATCTATCCATCCATCTTTCTATCTGTCTGTCTGTCTGTCTGTCTATCTATCATCTATCTATCTATCATCTATCTATCTATCTATCTAATCTACCCATCCATTCCTCTATCTATCTATCTATCTATCTATCTATCTATTGCTCCCTTCATCCCTCTATCTATCTATCTATCTATCCATTCCTCCATCTATCTAATGCTCCCTCCATTCATCTATCATGTCACCTAATCTATCCATCCATTTATTCCTCTATCTGTGTGTCTGTCTATCCATCCATCCATCCATCCATCCATCTATCTATCTATCTAATCATCTATTCCTCTATCTATCCATCCCTCTATCTATCTATCTATCTATCTATCTAATCATCTGTTTATCTATCCATTCCTCTATCTGTCTGTCTGTCTGTCTGTCTATCCATCCATCCATCCCTCTCTCTCTCCCTCCCTCCCTCCATTCCTCTGTCTGTCTATCCCTCCATCTAATCTTATCCTATCCCATCATTCCCCCCCACTATATGGCTATACTTATGTGATAGATAGATAGATCGATCGATCGATAGATAGTACAAGTACACCTTACCAGGTACAGCTCTAGCTAAGTATCGCTATGTGTCTCCTAGACTGATGCTCCTATAGATATATATAGTACTCCAAGCGTGGCAATCCAGGACAAGTGCAGATATATATGTGTGTGTGTGTTCACGTATATGAGTCCTCTTTTTGTCTCTCTCTTATTCCATCCCTCCTTCCTCTTTGCCAGGCTCCAAGGGGGGCATCGTCAGGGTCCCGGGTTCGAGTCCCCCTCCCGGCTGCCGGTCCCTGATCCGCCGTGGGTCGAGCGCGGAGCATCCCAGCCTCCGTCTCCCGCAAGGGCCCGGCCCCAGGTCCAAAGCGGCCCCCGCTCCCCTCGACTTGGGCTTCATGGACGTCCCGGACCAAGGAGCCGCCGGGTAAGACCACCCGCTTCGGGGCCGGGGCCTCCTCCGGGACGCTCTCGATCCCGGTAACATTTCATCATATCTCTCCGTCTCCGGACAGGCTCCAGCGCCAGCTCTCCAAGGAAGCCAAGCCGGTCCCCGGCGGAGGACGCCCCAAACCCAAGCCCCGGCCCAAACCGCGTCTCCCGCGATGCCGGGCCCTTTACGCCTACGACGCCCAGGACACCGATGAGCTCAGCTTCGACCCCGACGACGTCCTCGAGGTCCTCAAGGAAGGTAAGGAAAAGGCCCGACGTCCTCCGACACCAAACTCGGAGGACGCTCTTTTGGAAAAGAACATTGGCTTAGGTCTCCCCTTTACCTCTGTATCTTATATTTATATCGTACGTACAGCGCTGCGTAAAGTTACAGCGCTATATAAATAAAGGTTAAGAATAATAATAATATATAATAATAATATATAATAATAATAATATATAAATATAAGGTATAAGTAAAGGGAAAAAGTAACTGAAGTCTGCAAAAGCTCATGCAACTCCATTCTTTCTTGGAGATATCTCTCTTTATTGGTATCATACATCTGTATAAAAGAATTGAGTTGCATGAGCTTTTGCAGACTAGTTACTTTTTCTCTTTCCATTTACATCTGATAGCAATATAAGATAATATATAATATAATATATTATAAGTATAAGTAAGTCTAGAAAATGCATCTGAGGAAGTGGGCTCCAACCGAGGAAAACTGATGCTGCCAACGTCTTTCTTGGAGATATAGAGATGTATGAGCTATAAGTAAAAATATATCTCCAAGAAAGACGTTGGCAGCATCAGTTTTCCTCGATTGGAGCCCGCTTCCTCAGATGCATTTTCTAGGCTTACTTATATCTTCTATTGCTATAAGATGTAAACGGAAAGAGAAAAAAGCAACTTCATTTACATCTTATATAAGATATAAGTAAGTCTAGAAAATGCATCTGAGGAAGTAGGCTCCAATCGAGGAAAACTCACGCTGCCAACGTCTTTCTTGGATATATTCATATTTCTCCAAGAAAGAGGTTGGCAGCATGAGATTTCCTCAGTTGGAGCCTACTTCCTCAGATGCATTTGGAGGACTTAAGTCTAGGAAAGGGCCTGCTGCCAACCTCTTTCTTTCCAAGACATAGCCGTGTTAGTCTGCGGAATTAGTCGTAGCACCTTTGAGAGTCAATGAAAGAAAGAAGTTGGCAGCAATGAGCTTTCTTAAAGTCTCCTTCAGCAAATGCATCCGAGGAAGGGACCGAATGCATCTGAGGAAGTGGACTTTAGTCTGCAAAAGCGCCTGTTGCCAACTTTGTTCTTCCGGCTAGTCTTTCTTTTTTTATAAACATTTTTATTGATATTATTATATCTGTATATACATATACCATTTACGGACACAAGGACCTAACAAATGTGTTGTGTGTTTGTCTGTTTTTTATGTAACCTTAAAATAATAATAAAAATTTGAAAAAAATATGTTTCTTATTGACTATCTTCTTGTTTAATTTCTATAAAACGTCCCCTTGCCTTCTTGTATTTCAATCCTCTTTTATTCCCATCCTTTTCTCTAAATTTCCCTGTTGATCTTCTTTTCCGTTCCTGCTAACTATTTACCCTTTAATAATAAAATAATAAAAATTTATTCTATTTATATTTTCCTGCCTCTCTCGGGTGGATCGAGGTGGGATTACAACCCCATAAAAATATTCAAAGCACAACAATAAAATACATAATAATTAACAATTAAAATAAATACTATCAATACTTGCCTTTCTACTACCTATATTACCTTCATAGTCCTTCTATATAGAACATTAATATTATTTTATAATATAGTGTGATTTGTAAGCAAATAGGTATTTATATACTCAGATAGAATTAGGACAATATAAATAATATTAATGTTATTTATATCATCTCATAGAGAATTAAGACAATATATATAATATTAATAATAATTCATTAGATAGTGTGATCTGCAAGCAAAGAGATATTTATATACTCAGATAGAATTAGGAAAAAATATATATTATTAATATTTTATTAGAGTGATCGGTAGGCAAATAGGTATATAAATACCTATTTTTATATATGTATATATATATAATAATATTATTTTATTTATTCAAATAGATTTAGGAAATATATATAATATTAATAATATATATAATATCAATATTATTTACATTGTCTCAGATAGAATTAAGACAACAAATGTAATATTAATATTATTTTATTAGACACTGTGATCTGTAAGCAAATAGATATTGATATACTCAGAATTGGGACCATATAAATACTATGTATTTGAGACAATATAATTTTAATATTTTATTTGATAGAATTGAGACAATATAAATAATATTAAATATATTAGATAGAATTAAGACAATATAAATAATATTAAATATTATATTATATATCTACTTGCCTACAGATCACACCGCTGTCTTTTTCTGCTTGTTCTAAACAATTTCAACAACTTGACTAGTAAAAAGTAAAAGATAAGAATTTGATCTTTCCCATCTACTTTTCATCCCTTTCTATTACTTTCTTTCTGGTTATTTCCCCCCCCCCCCTTTTTTAATTCTTTATAATTTATAGGGGGGGGGTTGGTTTTTATATAAGTAAATAAAGGGTAAAACAGAATGGGAAAATGGTCAAGAAGAAAGTAGAAGAAGAAATGGAAAGAGGAGAAGGGAAAAAGAGGTGATAAAGGAAAAACAGAAGGGAAGATGGACTAAAGGGGAGGGAAGAAATGGAAAGAGGAGAAGAGAAGGAAAGAAATAGAGAAAGAAAGGAAGGAAAAATAGAGGGGGAAGAGGGATGGAAGGAGATAGTGAAGAGGAAGAAGAAATGGAAAGAAGAGAAAGGAAGAAAAGAAATAGAGGTAATAAAAGAAAGAAAAAGTAGAAAGGAAGATGGTAAAAAGGAGAGAGCAAAGTGGAAGAAGAGAGAAGAAATGGAAAGAAAAGAAGGGAAATAAGAGATAATAAAGAAAGAAAGGAAAAATAGAGGGGGAAGAGGGACAAAAGGAGGTAGAGAAGAAGAGCGAAGAAAGGAGAAAAGAAGAAAACTTTACTAGAAAACAGAACGAAGTCCATAAAGAAAAGGAGAGAGAAGATTATGTATTAAGTTCCAAAAGTAAAAAGCTGACATTTTTGTCTGTTCACTTGTCTGATAAACCTTTAAATTTTAAATCTAGTTTAAATCCCATTTTTCTTCCTAGTGTGTTAAACAAATTCCAATATCTTAGATTGTTTATCTATCTGTTTGTCTATCTCTCCTTCATCCTTTCTCTCCTTCCTTCCTTCCTTCCTTCCTTGCAGACCCTTCTGGCTGGTGGCAGGGACGCATCCGGGGCAAAGAAGGCGTCTTTCCGGGGAACTACGTGGAGAAAATCTGAGACGCCAAAAACAAACCTTTCGTCCCGGGGGGCGATCCGGAGACGGACACGTGCCCCTCGTCCTCCGACTTTACCGAAAAATGGGAAGGACTTGGGATGGAAAAGGGGATCCGGCAAACGGCAGAAACCGCCGGGCCCAGAGTCGCCTTTTGCGGCATCCGGAGACGAAACGCCATCCCTTTCCTCCGAGGAGTTCCAGCTTATTTTTAAAGAAAATATTATTAACATTGTTCTCTTTTTTAAAACAAAGAGCCAGATTGAGGAAGGGTTTGGATTTTCACTTTTTAATGTGGTTTATGCCTTGGGGAATATACAATTTTTAAAAATAATGTGGGTTTTATAAGAGAAGGGGTTTTTAAACGCTAACGTCGGCCGACTCTCCTTTCCTGCAAAGGGCTGGGTTTGCACTCTGTAGTTGCACAGAGAGCTTGTTTCTGCCTTAAAAGAAACCCCAAAGTCCCAGCTGCTGTTATTACGGACCCAAAAGCCAACTTATGGCCATCCCGGCTGTTGTTAGACTGCAACTCTCAACACCAAGGGATGATGGGATCTGTAGTCCAACAGCAACCAGGAGGCCGTAAGAGACCCAGCTGAGAAACTGGCATTTTAGCAGAGAGAGAGGATGTGAATATATATATATATGTAAGTTAATAAGACTTTGGGGCTCTGTTCTGCAAAAACGGATGTCGCTTTGTGGATGCATTAAAAGCAAGACACGCTAAACAAGAATATCTGGTTTGGCTTTCATTGGGAAAAGACGCCGAGATAAAACTAGCTCACTTCGAAAGAACGACAAAAGAATCCATATTTCAGGATTTGATAGTGTTTTGGTATTTTGCGTTAAGAAATTCTGCATTTCTTCTGAATCCCAAAGGAGGAAGAAAATGGAGAATTTCTTAGGGTGAAACCCCAAAATTTTCCACTCCACTAAATGCATCGGAGGAAGAAGGTTTTAGGAAAGCTCATTGCTGCCAACTTCTTTCTTAGACTGATTCTACAAACTAACAAACAGGGCTATATCGAAACATACTACAATATACTCAAGATTATCTGAGGAAGCAAGATTAAAGTCTGGGAAAGCTCGTTTTCTGAGTAGAAAGTCAGGCTAAGTAGCAGGAACGGAAAAGAAGATCAAATCGGGGAAATTTCGGGGAGACGGAGGGAAGGTTGGGAAAGGAGGAGGAAAGAGAAAAGATGGGAATAAAAACTAGAGGGAAGAAGGAAGAGAAAAGGGATCGAAATGCAGAAGGGAAGGGGACATTTCACGGGAAGAAAGAAGGAGGTTAAATACATTACACAATAAGAAACACATTTGTTAGCCAACAAGTCCTACTAGTAGTTGAAATATCGGCGTTTGTGAAAGGTAACGTTTAAAGGTTTTGCAAATGTGCTTGTGCCCGTAAATAGTATATGTATATACAGATCAATACAAGAAAGAGTAACTGCAATTAAAAACGTTGGAAGCAAGGGCTTTCGGAGACTCAAGTCTCCTTCCTGGGATGCATTTGGTGACGCAAACTTTAGGAAAGCTCCTGCTGCCAACGTCTTTCCTTCTGCGAGTCTCAAAGGCGCTGCGAGATTTCTCTACAGACTGACACGGCTATATCTTTGGATAAAAACAGGTTGCTTACCTGGTCTTCCAGCGGACCTCTGTGTCCTCACCGAGTCGGGCGAAAGCACCCTCGGAAAGATCCGGAGCCGGGTCTCTGGGGAAAAAGTCCCCAAATACATCCCCCCCGCCGTTGGTTTTCTCACCCCCCGAGCTCCCTTCTCTCCGTTTTGGGGTCCGCTAAGGATTAGCCAAGACGGGGGGGCAGAGAAGACCCCCGGAAGAACCGGGTACAGGCGGGCAACCTTTGGGGTCTCTGCCCCACACAAAGAGGGGACCACGAAGCTGGAGAAATGGGCCAAGAAAATCAAAATCAAAGCAGGGTCACTCGAGACCGGTTCCAAATATATATTTGCGGGTGGGCAACATCACTAAAAAATTTAATGGCATTATTTACGATAATAGAAAAAGAGTGACCTGAGAGGCTTCGGTTTCTCGGTGACTCATTTTTTTCCTTTTTAATGGAGCACAATTTCCAGGTCGCAGTCGTTGTCCCAAACTGTCCCAGGTTTAGGCCGCTTAGAAAACAAATATACAACGTTCGTCATCTCTCTAGCTCTCCTTTTTTCCTCCTCTTAAAAAATAAACCACAAAAATCACTATATATATATATATATATGAAAAGGCACTGGAGTGCGTGTGAGGGAAGGGGTATAATAAAAGGGTCGGGAACAAGTAATTCACCGTTACAAAGCGGTCCTCTCTTTCCCGACAAATTTCTATCAAACCATATTTACACTTTTCGTTTTGTTTTAATATCACCAAAAGCGGAGGGAGCAAAGTCTGCCTCATAAAGCGGTTTCGAATGGTCGGTGTTGCCGAAATGAAGGAAATAATAAAAACCAACCCGGAAAATTTTAGCAAGACAGTTTGTACAACGGGCAAAGAGACAAATAATAATTTCCCACCGTATTTTGTTTTCCCCGGCTATTCCGTTCCGTTAGTATTTTGCAAATTTGGGGGGGAGGGGGTAATGTCCGTTTCCATAAAATAAATTAGAAAGTGAAAAGCTTCTTTTTAGAAATCTGGTACCAAAGATGTCCTAAGCAAATTAAAGTTCATATATATTTTAACACACATTTTCCCACCGTCTTCTTCCATCCCCTTCTTCTCCTGCGATGCCAAAAGACACAAAGATACGGACCAGAAGCCAAAACCTCGCAATGCGGTTTTAAGTTAAATACCCAAAGGGGGAAGACTGATGGTTCATACAACCCTCTTCTAGCTGTCTCTGGGTTTGGCTGGAAATACCATTGGATCGGATGGTGAAGTCACGGCCAACTTCATCCATTAGTAAACCAACCCGTAAGTAAAGCCCCAGAGTCTATCGAGTGGGAGAAAGGGTTGCGTAAAGGGCACGGTCTCCTCTCTTCTCTTCCAAGGGACCAGACTCACACAAAGGGTTTCCCTATTCGGTGAGGCCACTCTTTCTAGGTTTGCTGTTCCTTCTCCCATCGACTCAAAGGCCACTCACCTTTCGGTCCCGAAACGGGACGGACGGGGGACACGTTGGCCTTTGCGGTCTTTTTGGCGCGTCTCTCGTGTCGCGACCCTTAGGGACCAAAGTTGCATCGTCCTTCGACGGCAAGGTTTTGGGAAGAAGCGGCCCGTCAAACCCTGTTGGATTTGCATCTCCCAATCGCAGTCTCCGTGGCCCTGACTTAAAACCGAATCTGAGCGTTTACCAAATCCGCTTTCGACACCCAAAGAAAAGGGACGGGAAAAAGGGGACACATCCGGGGAATGTGAAAAACACCAAAGAGACACATTCTAGATTTCTATAAAGGCTAGAAACGTGCAGCCCGGGCGAACCAAATGAACAAATATAGAACGACGCCGTGTTGGTTTTCTAAAAGAAGACGTTAAAAACGACAAGCTGAATTTGGGATTTTTTTTTCTTTTAAAGTGTATATTACAAGATTATTTTTTTTTCAAAGGAAAAAAAACGCTCGGTTAATAAAGCATTAGTGACGAGTCCAAAAGAAAAAGAGAAAAATTCAAGTTACTAAAAGAAGGGTGTGCGCACAAATATGAGAGAGAAAGAGAGACCTCCGCACCCCTTTCCCGTCCTGATCCAAACCAAACACCAAAAAGGGTACAAAACTGGAGTGACTCCTAAACCGCTTTCCCCGTTCACACATGATTTCAAAAGCACAGAAGGAGCCTTTCCCCAAACCTTTTAGCGAAATCTGACGCTTCGGGATCCTATACTGGTTAGGAGAAAAAATAATCGAATCAAATAAAAACGGAAGGGAGGGGAGGAGAAATGGGCCGCAATCCCTTTGGATCCTGGTCTCGTAATCTAGGAATGCGAATCGGTCCGAGATTGCTTTGGGGCCGGAGAGTTTGGAGACGTAATCCCGGGAGTAAATAGTGGGGGAAAGGAAGGGAAAACAAAGGCGGAGGAGGATGGAAAGCGTGATAGGTCAATGAGGGTTAGTGCGATAGGCAAACACACACGTATCTAAACACACGCACAACCCTCTGGAAGCGGGGTTTGGGGCGAGGGTGACAAGCCCCGTCTTTACCCCCCGAATTGGAAAATACATGATTCGTTTACTTATCGGACTGCAATATCCAGAATTGGACTTGCGGGGATACTGGGCAGTGCATTCTTTAAAAAGGCAAATCCCCCAAGTTCTGCTCTAGACAGCCATTTGAAGACTATTCCAGCCCAGCCATCAATCTAGAGTTAAGAGGATGAAGGGTAAAACATACATCCGAACAGGTCGCAGAAGTTTGGGGTACGGCAAAGGAAAGGGCCCTTCGGGTGACCGCCGAACCCAAGGGGTGTCTCTGTGTGCGCCTTTGGAATGGCTTGGAAAGGTTCGGGCCCCAGGCGGCAAAAGGAGTTGGGCTTTATCTTCCGAGGACGGAGAGGGAGGAGACCAACGACTCCGGCCCAAGCCGGGAAAGCCGGTTCGGGTTAAAAGGAAACAGAAATAGAACGGACCAGGGACCAGAGCAACCTTTTTTTGAAGCAGGGGGGAATCAATCATCTGTGAGAAAGCGAGGGAAGAAAAATATATAGACAGAAAGAGCGTGTCAGTGCAGGACCACAACCGTTGGAAGGGGAAAGGTTGGGGGGATTCACTCAAACCTAGTGCCTGGTTAGGGAAGGAAGGAAGGAAGGGAGGGAGGGAGGGAGGGAGGGTTGGGGAAGGATAACTGAGGCACTCCTGCCTCTTACAGTGATTAACAAAGCCAGCTGGGCTCCGTCCCTATGACGGAGGGCAAGAGATCCATGTCCTGATCGGCCCGTGGCCAGGAGCCCCCTTGGATTCACCCACCAAGGCGCAGGGTTGGACTCCTTGCCCCGTCCAGTCCGTGCGCCGCATTTCCATTGGCCCCCTGAAATTGTTTTTAAGCCCTTTGGAAAGCTTCGCCGAGCCAGATGCAGAAAGAAATCGACCCTAAACATGGCTCCGGTTCGGAGGACGCCGGACCAGGAAGCGGAAGGGGTCGAAGGAGACAAATAAGGCCCTCGCATCCCACAGTCCGCCCCCCGAAAACGCCTCCTCTCTGAAATCACAGCTTAATTGTAACGCAGGAAGAGGGAGGATTGCCCTCCCGGCACAGTCCGGGCGCTGGATCTACCTATGAGCGACCGCTGCCGATCCGGGTCCGCCAGTCCAGTCCGGTCCATCCGCCCCCTTCGTCCGGCTGACCGCCCGGTTAATTCTCCGCCCCGACGTTCTGGCGGGCTTTGATGAAGGCCATCCCGTGGGTGCGGAAGTGAGTCTTGAGGTTGAGCTCGGTGTCGAAGGCTTTGCCGCAGACGGTGCAGGAGAGCCTGCCTTCGCCGGGCGTCGGGGAGCCCTCCTCCTCCGGACGGTCCCGGGGGCTGGAGTCCTGCCGGTGGTCGCCCGCCCCCCGTTTCTTCTTGTGGGTGATGAAGCGATGGCGGTTCAGGGAGACCTGGGAGGTGAAGCAGAGCCCGCATTCCCGGCACTGGTGGGCGCTCTCCCCTGTCCGGTGCTGGGGGATGTGCTCCTGGAAGTCGGCCGCCGAGGAGGCCACGTATCCACACTTGCGGCAGTGGTAGGGGGGCTTCCGGTCGCCCTTCGGGGTCTTGGAAGGCGGGGTGGTGCTGTCCGGCTCCTCGCTGCAGGAATCGCCTTCGTCCGAGGAGAGCTTGCGTTTCCGGCCCGAGGCCTGCAAAGCACGAGGGAGGGAGGGAGGGAAAGAGGTTTGAAGCTCTTGGGATGCCAGCTTTTGGGCAACTCTTGAGATAAAATCCAGTTAAAAATTAGACTACAAGTCCCAACGCTGGCACTGGCTGGGGATTGGGCAAGTTGTTGTCCCCCAAAAGGGGAGATAACGTTTCCGAGTTATGGCTTTATGGCACGTATAAGTAATAATGGGCCCAAAGAGACAGGCCAAAATAACGCAGCTTTGGGTTACTTTGGAGGTATGCTGTTCAAATGACGCATGAATCCTAAGAGGCGTGAAGATGCGCCAAAGGACTAAGGACGAGAACGCAGCTTTGGCACAGCTTCTGGCCTCTTAAAATTCATGTGTCATTTAAACAGCATACCTTCAAAGTGACAACGAAGAAGCTTCATTTTGGCCTGTCTGTTCAGGCCCAATAACAATGATAATAATAATAATAATGATGATGATGATGATGATGATGATAATAATAATAATAATAATAATAATAATAATAAATACCCCACCTCTCCTTTAAGATCGAGGTGGCTATCGGTAACATTAAAACATTAAAATACAATAAAATACTATGTCCCCCAAAACCTACCTGCCCACAATAACCAATAAATCATAATTATAAACTGTAACAATAAGTAAAACTAATGTGAGGAGTACTGCATATACTCATGTAGACGTCTAGGAATTTAGGTTAAAAAACCGACCCAAAGAAACCTAAGTCGCCGCATCCATGGGCCAATGTAAGCACCGTGAAAGGCAAGAGTTTCATCTGCCCTGGAAGCAGGGACCCCCTTCAACTCTCATTCATCCATTCTTTAGTACGGGCACAAATGGTGAGCCCTGCTGGCATTTTGCAAGTTCTTTGGCATTGTTTCCCTTGTTTCTACCCTTGACTTATCCACGGGTCATATCAAAATCCATCATCTTGGCCCCAAAACCTGCCTTCGACTTGATTCCTTCTTTGTTCAACCTCCTCCTTTTTGGTTTAGGCTACAACCTGCACATTACCCATTTTTGGCTTGCCCCATTCATAGGTCACAGAAACAAAACAGAACAGGATTCTAGCTGAGAGGCAGAGAGAAAAGAGGGAGAAAATCTATCTCTTTTCATTCCTTTCTGATCTATGTCCCAAAATATCACAAATGGTTCAGATCAACGGATACCCAAAAGGCATCAGATCTCAGAAGCAAAGCAAGGTCAGCCTTTGGATGGGGGACCACCAAGGAAAACTAGGTGTATCCCTCACCTAAGAAAACCCTATGAATGGTGTTTTTGTGGGTTCTTTGGCCAATGTGGTCATTTCCCAGAAGAATTTATTCCTGACGTTTCGCCAGCATCTGTGGCTGGCATCTGTCAGCCACAGTCAAACGCCAGCCACAGATGCATGAAAAAGGGCAAGAATAACTTCTTCTAGAACACGGACACAGCCCGAAAAACCCACAAAAGGCTACGGATGCCGGCCGCAAAAGCCTCCGATGTCACAAATCCTATGAAATTCATAGTTGCCGCAAATCAGAGCTGACTTGAAGGCATGTAACAGAAACAGTGAGAGCCGGCATGGTGCTGTGGGTTTGCGTCTTGGACTGAGACACTGGGAGATCCCTATTTAACAAAGGAGACCTTGGGCAAGTCACGCTCTCTCGGCCTCAGAGGAAGGCAAGGGCAAACCTCCTCTGAACAAATTCTGCCAAGAAAACCCCATGGTCACAGTAAGTTAGAAATGACTTGAAGGCGAACAACGAGAACAGTAGCTTAAAGGCACCAGATCCGGTCTCCAGAAGCTAAGCTGGGTCAGGCCTAGTTTGGATAGGGGACCACCAAGAAAGATCAAGCGATACAGGCTAAGCTTCCGAGGCAGAAAATCCACCTCTGGGTACTTCTTGCCTAAGAAAACCTCATGAAATTCATGGGGTTAAAGCCATGGGTGAGTCAAGGCATAGATGCACACCAACTAGCTGACTTCTCAATAGCGGGATTCATCCCATAATGTGTCCCATAATGGGAGGAGCAAGTGTTTGCAAGCCAAATGGGCTGCAGCATCCCAACAGAGAGGCATCGGGGCAAGGCAGGGCGGGTGGGCTTCCCGAATGGAGTGGCCTCTTCCCACAGAGATCCAGGTCTCCGCGAGACGGCCCTTGTACCTGAGAGTTCCTGGGGCCTTTGCGGGTGAGGAGTATCTCCTGGCTCCGAGCCTCGTCGGTCACTTTGATGCCGTGGCGCACCTGGATGTGCTTTTCCAGAATGAGCCGGCTGCTGAAGGTGCGCTTGCCTTCCGTACAGTACCTGCGGGCGAGAGCCGGGAAGAGAAGCCGTGAAAAGCCCCTTCGAAAAAGACGGAGGAGAGGAGGGGCGTTTGGGAAAGGCGACCCTTTGCACTCACTTGCGCATTCAGGTCGTTTCCGACTTCGGCAAACCTATCAAGCTTTTTCTTGGCAAGGTTTGTTCGGTGGGTTTGCTTTGCCTCCCCTTTGAGGCCGAGAGAGTGTGATTTGCCCAAGGGTACCCACTGGGTTTCCATGCCCGAGTGGGAATTTTGAATCCTGGTCTTCAGAGTCGTAGTCCAATGCTCAAACCATGATGCTCTCTTGCACTCAACTCCACACTTTTAATGAATATGTTCTTAGGCATTCCTTTGGCAACAGCACAAACAATGCAGAGAAATAGGGATAGATTTCTACCCCACAAAAAATGAAGAGCAGTTCAACTTGTTTTAATGGTCTTTTATCCAGAACTACCAATGCACCCGTGTGAAATGAAACAACCAGGGCAGGGAAGTCTTGTATAAGTAGACAAAAACAGTTTGAACCTTCTAGAGAACGCCTGAAAGCTTCTTCCAAAAGGCATCCAGGGAGGACTTTTTCCCCCTTTCACTTTTTCTTATTTCCACTTCGGTGGCCAAATTTAAAAGATCTGTACTTTTTAAAACATGTCGCAGAATCTTATTGCGTGTAAAAGTGTTGGACAAAACTGGAAGTCACAGACATGTTTCTCGATCATAAAGTGCTACAAAAGGAAAAAGATTCAACATAAATAAAGGGAAGGGAAACAAACCCATCCTCTGCAAAGAAGCACCTTTTTACAAAGCTTGTTTCTTTTAATGTGAAGTCAAAGGCTTTCATGGCTGGCATCCATAGTTTTTTGTGGGTTTTTTCAGGCTATGTAACCATGTTTTGGAAGAGTTTATGCCTGACGTTTCGCCGGAAGATGCCAGCCACAGATGCCGGCAAAATGTCAGGCAAAACCTCTTCTAGAATATGGCCACATAGCCTGAAAAACCCTACAAAATAAGGATGGGATTCCTCTGACGCTGCTGTAGCCGTGTGCCTACAACTGGCAAGGTCAACAGCATTTGCTTCCAGGACCTTTTATTGAGCCAGTCTGAACAGCCACACGGAAAGAAAAGGGGAGAGCAGAGATGCAGTGCAGATCTAGAAGTTTGGGCAGCAAAATGGAAATCCTAAGAAAACTCCAACTATCCGTAGGTGCCTTTCGGACGAAGCCTTCAGAACCATCTCTAGAAGGTTTGACATCTTTTTGTTCAAGGTTTAGGTGACTGGGCTGTTTCATTTCACGTGCAAACGTTGTTGGTTTTGGAGAAAGTTTGCTGGAACGTGTTGAACTCATCTTCTCGGTGGAAACTCCCCCTGTCCTTTCCGTGTTATTTCTCCCTTTGTTACCAAGTTTTCTATTAAAGAAGTGAAGCCCTGGAGCGTGTCTGCTTTGTTCATTGAGGGATACCTTCCTTGGTTTGGCCTCGTGGGCGAGGAAAAGCTAAGGAAGGGGCAGAGTTCAGAAGGAGAGGAAGAGGGATGGAGAGGCGCTGCAGTGGCCAGGGACTAGGATCGGTTCCTTTTCGTCTTGAACAAAATTGTAGGGGTTTCAGTTGTCTATTTAGGAAGGAACAAAGCCAATGCTACCGTATGTAGCAGTTTGAACATTGGACTATGACTCTGGAGACCAGTTTGAATCAAGTCACTTTCTCTCAGCCTCAGAGGGAGGGAAAGGCAACCTCCCCATCAACTGAACAAATCTTGCCAAGAAAACTTCTTTAATGGGTTTGCAATGGGGCCCTCACATCATAAATCAGAAATGACCTCGAAGGCTCACAACAACAGAAGGGTAAGTGCTTTGCAGCGTAATTTCTGCACTGTGTTTGACTCCATTTTGTATTTTTTTATTTAAGGATGCACCAAGTACTGAGGAGTCTTGGAGCACTGGCACCTCAAGGGATGCATGGGACATTTGGGACAGTGCAGGTGTGTCAAATCCAAGGTATAATTTGTACTGTTGTTAAAAATACATATTAAGAGATCTAAAAGCCGCAGTTGCGTTTGCAATACTGAATTACAGCTGGCCCCGTAGAAAGAGGTACAGCTATACATCCTGAAACCAGGACAGTGGACTCCATGCGGAAAAGCAAAGGCACCCAAAAGAGCCAGTTCTGAAGCCAAACAGAAGAAGGCATTTTGGAGATATAGATCCAAGCTAGGAGACATTTGTCAGCACAGCAGCCCAGATAACCCTTGGGCGGTTGAGTAAGGCTCCATACCTGCAGGGATAGACGCGCTTGATGCCCTCGTGGTTCACCCGGACGTGCCTCCGGAGGCTGGGGGCCGAGCAGAAGGAGCGTTCGCAGAGATGGCAGGGGAACTTCTTCACGCACTGCGGAGGGAGAGAGCAAACCGGGACTCAGGCTCACATCGTAACTCACCCCCTTGAAGCCAGAGGGATCCGTCGCAGAGGTCAGTCCTCAGCCCCCCAACCAAATTGTGCCAAAATGCCTTCTGCAGGGACATAGGGGGGAAACTGTGGCTACAATTCTGGAACTCCTGGCTCAATTTAAGACCAGGAGATGCCCTTTTTTGGAAATGGCTTCCACTCACTTACTGATGTTTTAAAAAAGGAAGCCTCCTTTGGGCCAAAGTGGCCCAGGGAGGCACTAAAAACATGATGAAAATGGCCCACATGTCCCCTATTACTTATTGGATTTTAATCCCACCTTTCTACCAAGTTGGGACCCAAGGTGGCTCACAACATACATACATACGTATAGACACACAGACACATATATATATATACACACACACACACACACAGTCAGCCCTCCATATCCACGGATTCAAGCATACACTGCTTGGAAATCCTTAAAATCTATATAAATTCCCATAGGCAAACCCTGATTTTGCCGTCTTATATAAAAAGACAATTTTACTCTTCCATTGTATATAATGGGACTTGAGCATCTACGGATTTTGGTATCCATGGGGAGTCTTGGAACCAAACCCCAGAGGATACGAAGGGCCCACTGTGTATGTATGTGTATGTGTGACACACATATACACGTTAAAACAACACTTACAACGTGCGCCTAACTGCTGGGCAATAGGGCCATGTTGCAATGCTCCTGAAGTAACATGGCCACCATTTTGGCAGATTTTTATCTGATTTGTTAAGATTTCTTTCTCTGGGACACACCCTGCTTTTCAGGCGGGATTTGGGCCCAAAAACTCCACCCAAAAATCCGGGGGCTTCACTGAGGGGCTTCCTTCTGTTGCCACATCGTCTCCCCCATGCGACCCCCTCCTTACGGGATGGGAACAGCTCAGTCCCCCCCACCCCGGCCATTCCCCTCGCTCACCTTCCCGTGGACCTTCTTCATGTGGACGACGTATTCGTCCCGCTCGGGGAACCAGGAGTGGCAGATGCCGCAGGTCCAGCCGTTGCTCCGCGAGCGCCCCGACGCCCCGGCCCTCCGCTGCTGGAAGCGCCCCCGCTTGCCCTTGCGCACCTCGGGGGAGCTGGGAGGGTCCTCGTCTTCGGAGGAGGAAGAGGGCGAGGAGTCCAAGATTTTGGTGGCGGGGGGCGGCGGAGGTGGCGGCGGCGGGGGCTCTTCGGCCGGCTCTTGCTTCGGGGTGAGAGTTGGGGTGGTGGGGGTGGCAGGCATCTTCCGGACGGGGTCTTCTTTGGGTTTCTGGGGCTGGTGGGTGTTCTTTGGGTGCCAAAAGAGAGGAGGAAGAAGAGACGGAGGTCAGTTCATGACACCCTCTTTCCCTACTCACTCACTTCTCTCCTTCCTAAAGGTTTGAATCAGGAAGGGATGGGGTTTGTGTGTGTGAAATAAAGCGGCAACCAGAGCCTGGATTGAGGGTGCGGTGAAACATGGCTCAGAGGCAATGGGGTAATGGCTGGCACTATCTGTTTACAAGGAGAGGAAAAAGGAAAGAGAGGAGAGCGTGGAGCCAGAAGGGGCAAAGGCCACCCGCTTTTTCCTCGCCTCTGGGAACCGGCCCAAGAGGTCTCACCTTGAGATGCTCCAGCATCGTCCGCTTCTGGGCGAAGAGGAGGGGGCAGTCCGGACACTTGAAGACGCTCACTCTCTGGTTGAGCAGGTGCTGGTCGAAGTGGGAGGAGAGCAGGGGCTTGTGGGTGAAGACCGTGTCGCACATTGCACATTTGTAGATCATCCTGGAGAAAGCAAGCGCCCAGATTAAAAGGTGAAGTTGCGGCGGTGGTTTATGTGCCTTCAAAAGTCGTTCCTGACTCGTGCGGACTCTAAGCTGGCCCTGTCATGGGGTTTACTTCTAGATTTGCTCAGAGGGGGTTTGCCCTTGTACTCTGCCCCCAAACCTCCTCCCACCAATGGCTGCCAAGCCCCAGGGATGATGTTGTTGCCTGCTGCTGAGGCTTCTTAGTGGTGCGAAGGAGAGACTATAAAAATGTGGTGCTGTTAAGCTCCAAGGGGAAGGAAAGGGAGAGTGCGCTGAGAGCATCTTCCATTTTTCCTCACCATGCTGAGCCCGGGTGCTACTTTTCCTTGTGAAATGCCCCATGGCTGCTCTCCAGTCACTGGTGTTTAGAGAGAAGGATGCTCCTGACCAGGGAAGTTCCACTAAGCCACATAACCAACAGATATCAAAGACCCCTTTCTCCTACAAGACTCAAGGTCCGACACCAGCCAAAGAAGACACTTCCCAAATTCTCTTCCAAATAGCGATGCCAATGCATTCCAACACTGTGGCAGAAAAGCAACGGCGCTTCCTTCACGTCACCCCGGAATCCATCAGATTCCCGTTCTCAGACAAGACAGCGGCAAACACACAACAAACACAGAGCCGGAGTTGCGGCTTCCTTACTTGGACTGCTGGTTGCTGAAGCCGGGGTGCTGGGTGTAAATGTGGGCGTGGGCGCTGGGTGCCGACTTGAACGCCATGGGGCAGATGGGGCACTTGTGGAAAACCTCGCAGTGGGAGGTCTGGATGTGGGACTTGATGGAGTTGACCCCTCCGAACACGACCGAGCAGCTCGGGCACCTGAAGAACCAGAGGGAGGGAAGAGGTTAGAGGCTCCCAAATAGCTACCGGGCTCCACAAAGGTGTATAATATATCCTCCTCCAGATATATGGGCTGCAACTCCCGACAGCCTGGAGCTGGAGAGGGAGAGAGGAGCTGCCTGCCCTTGTTCCAAATGGACTGGATCTTCAGACTTCCCCCTTCTTCCCAAACCCATAACGGGACGAAAAGGAAGGACTTGGGCAAAAAGGTTTCTTCCAGCCAGATTAGAAAGGTTTTTGGATGGCAGTGGCCAGCCTTCCTAGCCATCCACTCCACCAACATTCACTCTGGTGGCTGTGGCTCTTTGGGGTTTCCTGCGGAGTTCTTTCCCCAGGCCAACCTGAAGACCCCGTCCTACACCACCCCAACTCAGGCCCCATGCAAACGCGGCGACTTGCTCCTCTTACCTGTAGCCTATCCTCCGGGAGAAGTGGAGGCAAGCTTCCTTGAGGTGGGTCTCAAAGTTGGCCAGGAGGAAGTTGCCCCCGCACTCCGGACACACGTGAGGCGGGCGGTTCTTGTGCATGCGCTGGTGGGCGCCGAAGCTGCAGCGGTTGGGCATGATCATGGGGCAGCTGCTGCACACCTTTTCCGGGGAAGGAAAGCAAAGGGAAGGGGCAGAGGCTGTTAATTCGTTCCCTGTCGTGGATTGAGAGGGGTGAGGAGAGGGGGGGGATGTACAAGGCACAACCAGAGCATTAATTCAGTACCTCCACAGAACCCCAGAAAATTTTTTGTGACTTGGGCAGGAGGGAACACTTGGGGATCGATAAGAAAATGGGACAGAAATTTTGGGGGGAAAAATCAGATCGAACTGCCTCTTTCAAAGTAACTCTGACATATAACTAATAAATGTCAATTACACTGGGGGGAAGCAGGAAGACAAAGGGCAGCCTTCCAGATGTTCTTAGACTATAACTCCCAGCAGCCCTGACCGACAATGCAGCCAAGTGAGGAATGCTGGGAGTATAAGTCCAACACGCAGAGGGTCAAATGAGTAGCTGCTGTTTCATCTCAGATTATCCTGTTAAGATTGGAAATGTGATTCTGTCGTGCCCCCATTCTCCATGCACAAATACTCAAACTATGGCTATTTATGGAGATCAACCCTTTCTGAGCAAGCTCTGAGATGGCCCCCTGCCCCGCCAGAGCCAGCCCATCTTATTCTTCCCCCAGACCCCGCCACGTTCTGCACATTCATACCGTGGAAGTGGAAGCGGTGGTCAGCTGGAAGTGGGCGGCCAGGCCTGCCTTGTCCTTACACTGCTCCTTGCACTCCAGACATTGGCACGAGTTGGTGGTCGTCGACTCGGTGCCACCGTTCAAAGGTAAGACGGGCAAGTCCTGAGAGGATCCCCCGTTGGTGGCGGCAGCGGCGGCGGCGGCCATGGCCTCCTGCATCATGGCGGCTGAAGGCGTGGTGGCCACTTTGCTGGGGTTCAGGGTGGCCAAGGAGACCAGCGGGGTGATGTCCGGCTGCCCGATCATCTGGTCCAGGGCGATGGGGCGCATGACCAGGTGGGAGCACTGCATGACCAGCCCTTTGTCCTTGTGCTCGCGGGCGTGGAGGAGGAGGCTGCACTTGTTGAAGAAGACCAGGCGCTTGGTGCAGTGGTTGCAGGTCACCTCGATCCTCATGCTGCGCCGGTCGTAGTGCCGGGCCAGGCTCTTCTCCAAGGCGAAGGCGTCTCCGCACTCCAGGCACCGGTAGCCCAGGGGCGGCAGGGCGAGGCTGGCGTCTGCCGGCGGGGCCAGGTTGGGCTTGTAGGTGGGCAGGAGGTTCTTGCTGTTCAGGATCTTGTTGAAGGCCTCCACCAGGCTGGACTGGCTGCGGGAGATGACCGTCCCGGCAATGGCGGGCAAGGACTTCTGGGGCTGCATCACCACCACCGTGGTGCCGTTGACCTTCTGGTTGGCGGGCGCGGCGACCACCGTCTGCTGCCCCGTCGCCATCCGGGCCTCGGACGCTTTGGGGAGGGCCTGGGGGACCAAGCTAATGATATTCTTGGCGACGGCCTTGCTCGGCAGCACCACCGCTTTCTGTTGGGCCACGCTGGCGGCCATCAGCATGGCGCTGCTGGCGTTCTGGATGGTGGAGACGGGCAGCACTGTCCCCTTGATCTTGGTCCCATCGCCCAGCTGCACGCTGACGACTTTGGGCCCCTCCATGACCTTCAAGGGGCTGGCAGCCACCATTTTGGGGCTGGGGGACTCCATGGCAGCCTCTTCCTTCTCCAGTACAGGAGGGAGTGCCGATTCCTCACCGACTGTGGCGGGCACCTCCAGAGAATCGCTCTCCAAAGGCAGCTTGGCAGCTGCGGGATCCGAATCGGAAGAGACCCTTGTTACTGTCCTGGTGATGCTGCCGGTAGAGGTCTTGATGGTCTTGATCCGCACCTTGAGGGGCCGTGAAGAACCGGATGAGGGGGACCCGGCGCTCTCCTCTTCATGTTCCTCCACCTCCTCCTCTATTTCCTCTTCCTCCTCAACGGATGCCGCTGGTAGGCAGCCCGGCAGAGGGTTCTCCGAAGGCTCTTCTTTCAAGGCCCCATCGTTACTGGGAGGAGGCTTTGGTGAGGCCGAGGCCCCAGGGCTGGCTTCTGTCCGTGGAGAGCTTTTGAGGAGCTTGTTCGGAGGGCTTGAGGGAGAGCGCTTGGCCTCGAGGTCGCCGCTGGCGGGCCCGCCAAGGTTGGCTTCTGGAGCGGGCCACGGCGCCATGTGAGAATTGTCTGCAGAATAGCAAAGGGAGCCCGATTTGGGATGGTCCAATGGACTGGCTCCCCGGCAGGGCGCCTCACAATCGGACTCCTGCTTGATGACTGGCGGGGGCAGTGGGGCCGGAGGAGAGCCGAGCGGGAGACCCGACCCACCGGTTGGACAGGCGTCGAATGGTGGGGGGAAGGTCAAAGCGAGTGGCCCGGCACTCTCCCGGACAGGTTCGTGGCACTCCAACGGAGGGGCGGCGGAAAGCACGGGGGGCGGGGAGAGGGAAGGCACCGAGAGGGTCTTGTCTTTGGGCTTGCAGTCGCGCGGCTGGTCGATGAGGTTGGCCTCCCCATTATCGTCCTCCTGAGGGTCAGGGCTGAAGTGTGAGAAGAGATCGATGCTTTTGGTCCCCTTCTCTTTCGGGGTCCAGCACTCCCCGTTGGCAGGGGGCACCGCTTCCACCGGGTGGACGGGGGAAGCGTGGGGCACCTCGGGGGCGGCAAACCCATTCTGCAGCAGGCGGGGGCCGACGACGTGGGAGTCCTTGACCCGTCCATCCACGGGGTCCAGCTGCTCAGGGCAGACCGTGTTCTTCACGATGACGCTGACGGTGGTGATGTCGGCGTGCGGAAGGGCGTGCTCCGGGACCACCGCCTCGACCGGGATGGGCTTGATGTGGGCTTCCGACTCCTCCTGGCCGGAGTGGATGGCCTCGTTGGTGTCGATGTCCGGAATGTCGAAAGCGGCCAAGAGGTCGTCGAAATCCGGGGTCTTCATGTCACCCATGGTGCAGGTTCCAGAAGGATCTAGAGAGCAATGCCGGAGAGAAAAGGAAAATATATGTGAGATATCCACGGAAGGTGGCTTGCTCCAAGTCATACCTTTGGTCCCATGGTTCATTCTCATCTACTCTCGACTGGCCGCAAGGGCCCTCCCAGGACTTTACAGCAATGCTGAAGGGGAAACTACAAGGAAACGAACCTCAGATTTCCTTCTCAGAGTCACGGAAAACAGGTGCAAATTATAAGGGTTAAACTGCAAGCCCATGGGCCAAGTCCCAGTGTAATATGGGACTTGCATTCACACACAGAATCAGAATTCATGGGTTGGAGGGACTCCAATGGCCATCTAAGCCCCCTCACACACAGAGAGAGACATATAATGGGAGAAAAAGGTTTCAGGGTCCAACGTTTTTGGGGAGGATATATTTCCTGCCGCTCTGAATGGACTAGCCAGGCCTCATCCTGGTAACATTCACGATCTGAGCAAGAGATATTTCTGCCCCTGCTTTGGCTTCGAATCCAAACCCATGCCAAGTCAATGGAAAGTCCCAAGAAGGCAAAGTGCTCTTTGCTCAGCCGAAAACTCACGCGCGTGTATCCCCTCAAGAAGGAAAAAAATTTTAAAAAGCAAATTATGGAGGCCTCTTCAAAATTTGGAAAACTATAGCAACTGGACCTCTAAGGAAATTCAAGTCAGGGAAGGCTATAAGACTCTATTATTTCTTTCAGTCCTATAGAGATGTGGCTGCTGTTCTTTTAGGCTAACTCTTCTCCGTTTTTTGTTTGAGTTATTTAAAGTGTGCTGTTTTGAAAGAAGGGAAAAGGAGGGTGAGGAGGGGAGAGATGGCTTTATTTCTCTCCAAACAAGAGGCAAAAAGAGTTTTTCCGCGACCAAAGGGATGGGGGAGGAAGGGAAAGGAGCGAAGCCAAAAAAACTGAAGGCAAATTCCTCAAATACATTCCTTTCTCCTCCCCGTTATCCCAAAATGAAGCCACAGGACACACTGCTTCTGGTAGGAAGGGAAGCCGACAGAAACGACAATGGTGCGTGTGATGCAAAAGGATTAGGTTCAGCCTCGAAGGGAGGGATGAAGCTCTCTTGACAAAAGCGAAGAGCATCTGGTGGGTTTTGCAAGGCACACCTAGCTCCATTGAAAGCTTGGTTTTGTCCCTACAAAATGGCCCCCAGTCCTGTAACTCTCTGCCTTCCAACTTTTCCAGCTGCTTTTATAATACTTTCCTCGGCCCCAGCTTACTCCTGTTGCATAGAGTGAAAAGCACACTTTTCCAAAGTGTAAAAGGTACATTAATGCGCTCCGTTAATGCATCAGGGGGAAAGAAAGGGGCAGCGTCTCGCTCTTCCCAGGAGGCTCAGGCAAAAGCAAATGGCTGCAGCCTCTGCTAGCTTGTCTCTTCGTCCGTAACGTTTGCCATCTTGACCATTCCTGGCGTTACCTGGCCACAATGTTTGGGTTGTGTCTGTGAAATGTTGTGAAAGGTATGGCCCTGACCCTTCGCCACCAACCCGGCGGATAGGATTTGAACCCTTCCTGGAGCGGAAAATGGGGACGAAATATATATAGATCTTCTCCCCACTGTTCAAGGTCTCAGGGAGGAGATCTACTAAAAAGTATGACTTGTTCTGTCACAGGGGGCCCAAGGCATTTGCAAGACTATAAAAGCAAAGTGGTTTGAGTGTTGGACTAGGACTGTGGAGACTAGGGTTCGATTCCCAGCTTAGCCAAGAAACCTCAAAGGGAAGGCAATGTAAACCCACTTTGGAAGAGACTTGCCAAGAAAACCCCAGGATAGGTTTGCCTTAGGGTCACCATAAGTCGGAAACGAAGCGTGCAACAAAGGCCTGCTCTTAGGTTCGGTTCTCAAGAGATGGTTGTGCTTCACAAGTCATTTCAGCATCTTCCACAGACAAGATTAAGTGTGAAAAGGTCTTCTGGTGCAGTGGCATGAAACCTAAAAAGACCAAAGGCCTAAGAGAGGGAATGAGCAGGGCTGAGTGTTTGGGGAGGAAGAAACCCAGGTTTTTCCAGACGTCAAAGCAACTGGGGATAAAGTTCCTTGCGAAAAAGGGGGAGACGGAGGGGAGGGTGGCTTTTGCGGCACGGTAGGGGCCTGCCAAAAATACACAACGTGTGTATGTTTGTGTGTATAAAACGCAAGACTGACCTGATGCCGGAAGTTTCATAGGAGGCCCAGGGAGCAAAGGCCAGGCTGGTGAGGGAAGAAGAAGAGAGGGCAAGAAGAGAGCCGGCAAGGAGGAGGCCGCTGGTCAAGCCTCTCCTATCTTCGTCCATTTGTCCAGTTCTTCGTTTGGAGGAAGGGGGCTCGGGGCTCAGAGGAAGAGACAGCTGCTGCGAAGGGAGGGGAAGAAGAAGGGAAAGGAGGAGGGAAGGGGACGGAGGAAAACAAGGCACCCAGCAGCCGCCCTGGTTGCTTCAGACTGGGCTCCCACCCGTGGGGCAGGGCAAGAGGAAGGGGTGCCAGGACTACCTTTGGGGCGCAGACCTCCACTTCCGCTGCACCCCAAATTCTCCCAACCCCTGGCAGGCCTCCGGCTTCCCTCCTGGGCAGGTTGCGGGGAGGGTGGCACGGGTGGAGGGCCGCCTTTTTCTTGTTTTGTGCCCTTCCGGCTTATGGCATCCCTACAGCGAACCTATCCTGGGGTTTCCTTGGCAGGATGGGTTCAGGGGAGGTTTGCCATTGCCTTCCCCTGAGGCTGAGAGAGCGCGACTTGCCCAAGGTTACCCAGTGAGTTTATACGGCCGAGGCAAGACTCGGTCCAACGCGAAAACCACTGCACCAACCACGCCAGCCTCTCCTGTTAAGTCCCTGCAAGTCAGCTTTCCAACTGACCCTCTGCTTAGGTTTTGGGGGTAACGTTTCTTCAAGACGTGGCCCTGCTTTGAGGCTGAGAGAGAACGCCTTGCCCAAGGTCACCCGGGAGGTCGAGTGAGGATTCGAACCCTGGTCTCCCAAAGGAGTCCCAATGTTCAAAGCAATACACACGAAGGCAAAGCAGAAAAAGGAGCAAGCTTGCTTTCTGCTGCTCCAGAGGCCTGAATTGCTGGATTCATATCAAAAGGATAAACATCATGAAGAACCTCTCAGGGAGTGGAAGGGACTACCTGAGAAGATGGCAGAAGGCTTCCTTTCTGATCACACCAGCCCTGGGTTGGACTAAATGACCCCTGGGACCCCTTTGGACCCCCGCTGCTCTATGAATCCCAGCAACCCCAAGCCTGGGAAGCCCAGTTCCTCGCAACGAATGAGGAAAGAGGGGGAAACGCAAATGCACCTAGACCCAAAGGGCTTTTCTGTGGGATTTCAGAGGCTGGAAGGCGGGAGGAGGAGGAGGAGGATTGAGGGGCATCTGCCACACAAATGGGTCCCTCCTCCACCTGGCAGGAAATGGGCACCTGGAACCAAACAAAGGGATGGGAAAGAGGAGGAGGCTGGCCTGCCCCTGAACTCAGACCCTGGGCAAGGAGGGAAAGCTGAAAGGTAGGCATTGGGGGGGGGGGGGGCTCAAGGCATGGCAACCTGGCAGGGAAGGAAGGAAGGAAGGAAGGAAGGAAGGAAGGCAGGCAGGCAGGCAGAGAAGGGTGCCCAGGCCTGCCTTTGGAGCCCTTTAGTTCTCTGTCAGGAGACGGCCAAAATGTCCGCCAGACCAGCAACAGCCGCGCTGCACAGGCGGCCCCAGTCGGAGGCCCTGTTGCCATTTCAACAGGTGCGCAACACTTGTCCAGAAGCCCCACAGCAGAGGGGCCAGAGACAGAGGGCCCCATGTGATCCCAGACCCCATTCTGCCAAGGCAACGCCAACAAACCCTTCCCTTCCCTGGGTGGGCACGAAGAGGAGACGTTCCTTGGGGTCGGAGCGGCTTGGTGCTTCCTTTGCTCGGGGGGGGGGGGGGCTTGGGAGGTGGGCAAGGGGCATCCAAGCCCAAGGACAGCAAGGGAGAACGGGTCTTTAGGACAGACACCATACGAGTTGGAAGGGATCCAGAGGGTCCAATGCAACCCACTTCTGAAGTGCGGAAAGGCACACTCCAAGCCCTCCTGGGGACGGAGGGACAACCTCCAGCCCTTCTTTACAAACCTCCAAAAACGGAGACGCCACTCATCATCATCATATATGTGTGTATGTGTAATATCCCTATATATATATGAAACACACACATATGATATCATATATACATATATATATATATATATACATGTGTATCTATGTGTATGTGTATATATGCCACTGCATGCAGGCATGTGGGTATATTCACGCGTGTGTGTTTGTGTATACATATATAGGCTCCACTTATCACACACACACACACACATAGTGGTCCCTCCATATTGACTGGTCTTAGGGCTGAAGGACCCCCGTGAATGTGGAAAACCCCCAATAAAAAACCCTATTCATCTTACCTAAGAGGACACCTCTCTAGGAATCTCCAGGTCCTCCAGTGCAACTCTGTGGCCAATATACGCCAGAATTCGACCACAGAGTCACGCTGGAGGACCCCCAAATGCCTAGAGAAGGGTTTTATTTAGGAACGTCTAGGTTCTGCGGCACAACTCTATGGCCAACGTCTGGCAGAGTTGCGCAGGAGGACCCAGAGATTTCTGGAGAGAATGTATTGACCAAATCTGCAAAGAAAGTCACAAAAAGTATGCATGTATTTTTATATTGTGTGTGTGTTTGTGTGTGTATACATATCCATGTGCACACATACATATACAACGCTCTCTTTCACACACACAAACTCTGGGATGGAGCTGCTCTGAGAGCATTTCTAAAGAGTGGGGCATAAACACCATAAATCCAACAAATAAAAATAAGCCGGCCGTTTCTCCAGCAAGACGCAACAAGCCTGGATGTTGTGCGAATGTGGTTTTACTAACAGGCAGCGACAACAACAACAAGGAGGAGGAAGGCGTAGGTCTCCCTAAGTTACAAATGACCCAAAAGCTGAGCAATGAACCCTAAAAAGGAGGACGATTCTTGGGGGTTATTTAGAAATTTCACCCACAAAACTGAGAGCTGCGGTCCAAGCTCTCTCTAACCGGAACCGGATGGGAAAGGCTAGAAATTCTTGGGTTTTTTAAAACCCCTTCTCTATTCCCACCCCAAAACCTATAGGAAGACAAGTCCATAAAATAATAATAATGATGGTGATGAACCTATAGGAAAGGCAAGAGGACCTGGAGATGATGATCGCAGACCCATCTGCCACCAAAACAGGTTTAAAAGCAGACCAACTGCTCCAGGCCTGCTCCCAGTTTGGCCAGCAACTAAATCCCAGTCCCTTTAACCGAATTAAGCTCCCACCATCTGCTAACCCGAACAAAAAAAACCCAGAAAAGCAGGCCTCGGGAAAGAAGGCCGGGAGGCAGCCTTGGGTCCGGTTCGTTGGACTTCAGCTCCCAGAAGCCTCGGCCACCTTGGCCCGTGGTCGGGGATGCTGGGAGCCGAAGTCCAAAACACCCAGAGGAGGGCCGGGCTTTGGACACGGCTGCTTCTAGCCTCACGCATTTTCTGTAGCATCATAGACTTGGAAGCGACCCCAAAAAGGGCCAGTCGAACTCGCTTCTGCCATGCAGGAACTCTCCATCAAAGCATCCCCATTTGGACAGATGGCCATCCGGCCTCTGCTTAAACAACCTCCAAAATATCGCACTTTCGGCCTCAATGCAACACCATTGTGACTTTGTGCAAAAAATGGACTTCCAGGGAAATGGGGAACACTTGCAGCTCCACGAAGGAACCAAATATCTAGCTGTTTCAGATTTTGGCAAGAAGTGAAAGGATCAGGAACCCACCCAAGCCGCCCATAAGGTACCCAGTCCTCCAAAAAACTGATCCCAGGATGCTGGGGATCCATTGGAGATCCCTCAATAGCCTTGTAAATGGAAATTGCTCTCCTCCAAGGGACAATCCTGTAGGAAATGCCACTTTTTTGTCATGCAGAGAATAAGAAGAGGAAGATGGTGCTTAAGGGGGGGAAGGCACCAAATATTTGAAGGGGTTTTTCCAATGTTAATTCTGACTTATCTACCCTAGAAGCACTCAATTCCTATATACAAGCTGGGTCTCCCTTCTCCAAAAGCCTTGGAACAAGAAGTGTTTGGGATTTTGTAATATTTCTACACACATAATGGGATATCTTTGAGGCGGGACCCAAGCCTAAACTCGTTTATTTTATTTTATGTTTATTTTATAATAAAACACTCCTGTTTTAAGATTTCAAAAACAAGATTTTAAAAACCTCTGCCAGAATTTGACCATAGAGTCACGCTGGAGGACCTACAAATGCCTAGAGAAGCAGTTTTTCTAGGAATCTCTAGCAGCTCTGATGGTCAACCTCTGGAGGACCTAGAGATTCCTAGAGAGGACATTATTGATCAAACCTGCAAATAATTAAATCTGCCAAAGCCTCAAATGCGGACGTTTCACTTACAAATCACTCGCAGCGATTCCCAGATCCTGGTTTTTTCAGGCTTCAAGTCCCAGAAGCCTTGGCAATTTGGGCTGATAGCTTGGGATTCTGGGAGCCGAAGTCCAAAACATCCAGAAGGCCAGAGTTTGGGAATTGCTGGGAGATTATGGACAAAATTTTTTAAAATAGGTGGATAAACGGACGATTACACTCATCCCTCCATATTCGTGGCTTTGATATTTGTGGATTTGATTATTCACAGATTTAATATCTAGGAATATCTAAGTCCTCCAGTGCAACTCTATGGTCAACTTTAACTAAAATTTGCACTAAAAGACCTAGAGATTCCTAGAGAGGACGCTCTACTTGGCCTTTGCATCTCCTCCGGTGCAGTTTTATGGTCAGTTTCTGTCAGACTTTGACCACAGAGTTGCGCTGGAGGACCTAGAGATGCCTAGAGAGGTGTTCTTTGAGGCTAAAAACATGGTGTTTTAACCCTAGTGAATGTGGAGGGACAAGTGTCTATATATATGGACAGAGAGATGATCTCTGGACAGGTGGCTTTAGGGACAGATTGTAGAGATTTGTGAGTTCCCAAAGAGATGATGATCCTCTTGGGTTGGTTGGAAAAGGGATAATGGTCGACAAAGATGGAGGGATGGATGGCTAATAAGAGGCAGAGGAAGAGAGAGGGATTGCAAGAGGAGGGTCTGCAAAGGAAAATCAAGGCAGCCCAAAAGGAGGAAAGGAAGGAAGGGAGCCAGACTTTCCTCCTTCTTGCCAGATACAGTACATACAGGAGAGTCTCCATTATCCGACATAAACTGGACCGGCTCATAGTCGGATAACCAAAAACGTTGGATGATCCGGAAGGTCCAAGAGAAGCCTTGAAATCACTGTGAATTGCAAATGTGTTGAAGTATTATGGCAATAACAGTCAAAGTAAACGTAAAGACATCACTGACCGACATTGGGATGCACAGTATCAACAGTTTGGTCCTCTGGAAATGGAAAGAAATCACAGAAAATGTGAAGAAATCACAGCAGTCGCAATGTGGGATAGTGGAGACTCTACTGTCTATAGACACAAACACAGAAATATAGACACATATTCTCTCATCTATTTCTATACAGATCTAGAGACACATTCTCTCAGCCTCAACGATGGCCAAGCCAAACCCCCCCCCCTGAAAAAAGCCGGCCAAGAAGACCTTCTGTTGGAAAGGATGCATATATATATGGATATATATATGTGTGTGTGCGATATATATATATATATACACACACACTTTCTCATCCTCAAAGAAACTCCAGCATAGTGCCACCATAAATTGGAAACGACGCCAAGGGCATACAAAAGCAACAACAATAACAACACACATAATGTATATGTATACACAAGCACACACACGTATATATATATAGTATGTGAGTGTGTGTGTGTATACATAGAAAGAGAGTATATAGAAAAACAGATATATATCTGTGTGTGCATATAGACAGATCCAATAGATTAGATAGATAGATAGATAGATACATAGATAGATAGATGTGTGTGTGTGGATATATATATATATATACACACACAGATATAGTAGATTATAAATATAGCAACTGTGTATATATATATATATAGAGAGAGAGAGACATAGTAGATGCATACATATAGTAGATAGATAACTATAATAACAAGACATTATGATAGTTTGTGTGTATATATATATATATATATATCGGATTATAGTTAAATAAACACACACACATATATATACACATACACACTCTATATATCTATTAAAAATTATATATATATATATATATGTATACACGTTTATCTAGCTATTATCTTTACATATACATATATATACACACTCTTTAGATCTATGTACATTATATATATATATATATTCTTTATATATACACACACACACACATATGCATACACATACACACTCTCTCGATATATATGTACAATTTTATATATATAGCTATTATGTATCTATCTATCTATCTATCTATCCAATATTATATATATATATATACCTAGCTATTATATATTTCTTTCTATATGTACAATATTACATATATATATATATATACATAGCTATTATGTATCTATATATGTACAATATTATATATACCTAGCTATTATGTATCTATCTATCTATCTATCTAATATATATATATATATATCTAGCTATTATGTATCTCTCTCTATATATATGTACAATTATATATATATATATATATATAGCTTTCATGTATCTATATCTATATCTATACACACACACACATATATATATACAGTATATACATGCACACTTTATATACCTATGGACCATATTATCTATATCTATATGTATATCTATATCTATCTCTCTCTAACTTCCTCCTTTTTGGGGGGCTCTGGTGGGCGGGGCCTGCGCAAGCCCCTCCCCCTGTCCCAGCAGGGCCCCCCCCCTTCTCCTCCTCCTCGGAGGCCTACCTTCTCCGTCTCCGGGGCCCGGTTCCTTCTCCGCCGGAGAGCGAGGGCCGCGGCCGCCCGACCAGAGACCGAGGAGCAGCAGCAGCAGCAGCAGCGGCCTCCTTCTTCCTTCCCCGCCTCCCCCGCTTCCTGCTTCTGACCCCCGCCAATCCTCATTGGCCCTCCCGCACGCCACTCCTGATTTCTTCGAACCCAGTTGGTCAACGGAGGCGTCGATCACACCAAGCCCCGCCCTCCGCCTCGGCGTTTCCAGCCTCGCTCCTCATTGGCGGATATGGCTAATAAAGGGGCAGAGCCGGGGTAACGCTTTGCATTCCTAGTGGACAAGACGGCTGCCACTCAAAGGGTCCTCTCATGCGAGCCAGGTGTGCCATAGCTAACACGTCACCACCTTCCCGTTGGCTATTGGTTGCCGTTCGCGTCACTCATCGCGCTGCCCCGAAAGGGTGCGGTTCAATTGGACGGCAGGGTCCAGGAAGGCGGGGCCTTTGATGCAATTGGCCCGCTGCCTGAGAGAAGCAGGTGTACGTTCGCTGAGGCAGCCAGGGAGGGGCGTGGCTAAAGGGAGGCGGGACTTCTCCTTCGCTGCCGCCTATTGGAGAAGAAACGTGTCGACAATCTCAGCTCCCACCTCATTGGCGGAAATACTGATATGAAGGCGGAGCTACAACTGTCGCTCAAAGCACTGACTCCGCCCCTTGGTATAAATAGCCAGGGTGCGCCTCAGGCCTGCGTTTGTTCAGAGGCCGCAAAGGCTTCTGGGAGAGTGGTCTGGGGAAAAAATGGCTGAGGCCTTTTGAGAATTGTTTTGTGTGGATTAAAAAATAAATAAAACCAACCCCTGCTTCCCTGTTTCCATTTGTACAATAAGCACTAATTTACCTCATACTTTTCACTTTCAAGCCCCACAAGTGCACCACAGGCTTCCAAAAGTTACTTTTATTGTAACTAACAGCCCCCAATGAGAGGATTCTGGGAGTTGTAGTCCCAAAAAACTACCTTTTCCCAAGCAGGCTTCAAATTCCCCTCAAAATGAGAAGGAAAAAAGGCCCAATTTTGTGTAAAATGGCGGCCGGTTACCACAAGATCTGTCTACAATGTGGAAATAACGCACTTTGATACTGCTTTTGAGCGCCGTGGCTCCGTCCTATGGAATCCTGGGATTTGTAGTTTTACGAGAGTGCCTCAACAAACTAAGAATCCCAGGATCCTCTGGGACGGAGCCATGGCCGTTAAAGCGGTGTCAAACTGAGGGAGGCTGCGTCTACGCTGCAGAATCAAACCAGTTTGACACCGCTTTAAGTGCCATTTATGGCTCAATACTGTGGGATTTGTAGTTCGGCAAGCTGTTTAGCCCCCTCTGCCCAAAAGCCCTGGCGCCACAACGGACTACAAATCCCAGGCTTCCATAGAAACGAGCTGCGGCAGTTAAAGCGGAGTCAAACCGGATCGATTCTGCGACAATCGAACCCTTCCTGAGTTAACGACTTTTGCGTACAAAACGCCAACTTTGCCGCAAAGGAGGGACGCTGAGGACGGAAGGGGAAAATAAATGAATTTAAATGTTTAAAGCATATGGGTCCCATCTCTCCAAGATATATCCAAATATTCCAAAATCCAAATCACAAAAATTTGGGGTAACATTTTAGGGTCCCTTCTGGGAGAAAGGCGGCATGCAAATGGAAGTAAACAAACAAATAAAATCAATAATAAAAAATAAAATAAAATAATAAAATCAATAATAAAAATAAATAAGAGCTACCTCTTTAGACAAGCACTTAAAACAGAAAGTTTTTATAGCATGGAATGGGGTGTTGTTATTATTTATTATTATTACTATTTATTTATTATTATTATTTTATTATTTTTAAAGTATCTTAAAATATTCCTATCTTTTTAATTGTATTTTGTTCTTTTAACATGTAACTCGTTTTAATACGGTAATAATTTGGCTCTATTTTTGTATGTTTTTAATTGTACTGTTGTTGTTATATTATTTAATTTATATCCCACCTTCCTCCCCGAAGGGACCCAAGTCAGCTTACAGATAAAATCAATTAAAATTGTTATAAAATATAACAATGAAAATGACTATCTATCTATCTATCTATCTATCTATCTATATATATATATATAAATCACATTATTTGTATTCTGCTCTTTCCCTGGGACTCAGAGTGGCTTCACAATATTAAAAGAACAATACAATTTGAAAATGTCTTTAAATGTCGTGAGTCATCCTGAGTCCAAGTTTGGGAAAAGGATGGAATGTAAATATAATAATAACAACAATGGGAGACTCAACCTGTACACACTCATTTCAAGACAGTGCTCTTGCCCTGAGCTTCCTCCTCATATCCTCATTCTTTAAATCCAGCAATATTTCTCCATTCTTTCCCTCCCTGAGCCCTTGTCCTTTGTTCTCTATCTTCCCAACGGAGCCAAACCTCGATTTTTATCTCCTTTTCCTCCGATTGCAACTGGGCTCCGGCACGACATTTTTGCAAACAGGCCTCCTTTTGTCTCCCGTCTTCTCCTCCTCCTCATTTTGGACATTTTCCAAGCAGATTGTGATGCGGCGGTTAGTTTTAACCCCGGGACACAGAGACCCCTCTGTGCTTTGCTTTTTATTCCGTTTATTCTATTTATTCTGTCCTTACCTGGCTTTCTCAAAAGGCCCTTTTCTTCCCAGGTGGAACCTGAGTAAATTGGCCAAAAAACCCATTAAGAACCCAGGCCGGTCCACTGCGTATCTCGTGTTTGCTTTTCTGGCGTAGATCAAAACGCTCCAAAATACATATATGTTTTAAAACTTAGCTCAGTCGGCAAAGAATTCGACAAAAATTTACTGCCACAATGGAGTCTCCTTTCCATTGTGGGCAATGCACCAAGTTGATTTTTTGGACTGCCTTTTGCAAGTTAAATTAGATTTATTTGTTTCTTGGATTGCGTTTTCACAATAAGTTGTTATGGCCGCTGTGTGCCTTCAAGTCATTTCCAGCTTACGGCAACCCTAAGGCTGGAATTTCCTCGTAAGATTTGCCATCTTGAAGCTGAGAGAGTTTGACTTGTCCAAAGTAACCCAATGGGTTTCCAAAGCTGATCAAGGATTCGAACCCTGGGCTCCAGAGCCCTAGTCCAGCGCTCGAGCCACTACATTACTCTCTTGCAATAAACGTGGCCGTATTTATGTTGGAAAAAGCAGTCCAAAAAAGAAATTTTTTAATTGGAAAAGCATTTGAGAAAGTTCATCCAAATTGAGTCTCCCTTCTCCGAAATGCTCACGACCAAATTCAGATTTCTGAATTTTTCGGATTTTGGAATATTTGCAAATACAGAGAAGATCTTTGAGACGGGACCCAATTAAATATTCCTTTATGTTTCATAAGCACCTTATATGCACAGCAATATTTTAAAATAATTTTAAATAGATTTGTGGACACCAAACCATCAGAAAGCAAAGGTGTCACTATCCCAGCCACCAAAGTGCAAAAATCATTTATGTTTGATATACAACTAGCCTGCAGGTTAATCTTATACAATATTTTAAAATAATATTGTGGGTGAAACAACATTTGTGGACACTGACCCATTGGAAACCAAAGGGGACACTATCTCAGTTTTTGGAATATTTTGATTTCGAGATTCTAGATAAGGGAAACCCGGCCTGTACTGCAATCTTGCAACAACCCAGCGAGGTATGCCTCAGTTGTTCCCATTTTATGGAAGTAGTTGCCTGAGATTATAAAATCCATGAAGGACTTTAGGACGCCAGACCTCCCAGTTTCTATAAATCTTCGAAAGAGTCAGATTATTTTTTAATTTGAAGCAAAACAACTCCAAAAATGTATTACCTTTCCTTTCTATTCATCTGAAATTTAAGTGTTTTTCGCTTTTGGGACTCCAGTTTTCAGAGAGGATAGCAAAGGCAAGGTTGCCTCTGAGCATGAGCCAAGGGCCCCCATTTCACCGTAGGGAAGAAAAATGCAATATCTAATTTAACTCAATGAAGGATGTAGAGGAACGGAGGCCGAATCCGGTCCTTCCCAGCTGGCTCAGGCAAAAGCAAACCGCTGCAACTTTGGAATAACCTTTTTGCACTCTTGACGTCGCTTGGGAAACATCCATCCCAGGTTTTCACCCCGAAATGTTGCCGAGCATGGAACAGGTTGTCGCACCTTTTTTGGGTAGCTCAGGTATTTCTGGAAATACTTTGCAGGAGAGATGAGGAGAGCCAGAGACAGAGGGACATTGTTCGAGTCGGACGGAGGCCAGGAGGAAGGAGGCTTTATAAAAGCGAGCCCTCCGTCGCTCCTTCCGTCAGAGTTTTGGGAGCGTTTTTGGGATTCCCGTCGTCCGGTCAAGCGGAAATGGCCAGCGAGGAGAAGAACCCTGATTCCTGGCCTGGGGGTCTGCACCTCAAAAGCCCCCCTTACGTAAGTAGTAGGCTGACTACTCCGAGGTCTCCCTTTGCCTTCAAATGTCTAATCGACAGGCAGAAATCCATTGGGGAAGCTCTCCGTCGGTATATCAAGCGTTTCCAAATCTGCAAATACTCATTTGCCATTTCAAATTTGCAATCCCCACGCAGGCTGTGTTTTAATCTCCAAGTCATTTTCCCCCTGCAAGTAGAGAGTGCTTTGAGACGCGCGCAGAGTGCAGCCGCGTCGTTGCCGGACCTCCACAGGATATCCGTACTCCAGGAACCGGATGGACTGCAGCTCCCATCACTTGGATAGCCTATACTACGGGTATTTCTTCCACTCCTGACAAAGAAGCTGGTGAAACTTGGAAAGCGTGCGTCACGTATTATTATTTTGTACCTTTTCACTGGTCCGGCAATGACGGGTGTCGAAGTTGTCCGACTTTCCAAATGCTTCTGGGTTTCTATTCCAAAATACAGGCAGCAGTTGTTTTGCCGGCTGAGATTCAGGGCTGAGCATCCCTGGAGGGTCCCTTTGTTTCTCCTTCTCCTTCTCCCCAAATCCAACCCGAGGGTCTTTCTCTCCCCGTTTTCTCCTCCAGAGCCTCCCTTCCAGCCTGGAGCTGAGCCAGCCCCCCGGAGCCTCCGGCCGCAGACTGGTCATCCTGACGGTGGGCGCCATCTCCGTCCTGGCCCTCAGCCTGGTGGGGGTCCTCCTGGCCACCTACCTCGGGAGGGCCGCTTGCACCCAGGTAGGGCCGGGAGGGCACGGGACGGACGGCAGAGGGGACCCCGGCTAAGGATCGTGGCCTGGGGCAGGGGGACAGGGGTGTCGGATTGCGTCCCTTGGCCAGAAGCAGATGGATGGATGGATGGATGGATGGATGGGTGGAACAGATAGACAGATAGATATGCAGATACGAAGGAAAGAAGGAAGGAAGGAAGGAAGGAAGGAAGGAAGGAAGGGGAGAGAGATGGACAGAAAGAAAAGGAAGGAAGGAGATGGCTGGATAGATAGAGAAGGAAGGAAGGAAGGAAGGAAGGAAGGAAGGAAGGAGAGAGAGAGATGGACAGAAAGAAAAGGAAGGAAGGAAGGAAGGAAGGAAGGAAGGAGAGAGAGAGATGGACAGAAAGAAAAGGAAGGAAGGAAGGAAGGAAGGAAGGAAGGAAGGAGAGAGAGAGATGGAATGATGGACAGAAAGAAAAGGAAGGAAGGAGATGGCTGGATAGATAGATAAGGAAGGAAGGAAGGAAGATGGACAGATGGTTGGATGGATAGATAGAGATGATGGATAAATGATAGATGATGGATAGATATGATGGATGGATGATAGATTGACAGACAGACAGACAGACAGACAGGCAGATGCCAAGGTCCTCAAATGCTTGTCCCTTACGAAGGGTGAGAGTTTCAACCCACGTCTCTGGTTTCTCTCCCTGCTCCCCGACTCAAGAGGGACCCTTTTGGGTACCTGCCTCCCCAAGTCAACGTCCAGAACGAAGCCTCCCTCTTGCTGGCCCTGAGCGAACTGGGGGAGCAAGGCACGGTGCCGGGAATCACCTGCGACCTTAGAAACGTGAGTTATAGCGTCACGGTCCCGGCCATTGCAGGGCTGGCGTGGGGTACTTTTTTGGCGCACGGCTGGGTAGAGGTTGCCATCATCAGTTATATCCCCCTACAAAAAATACCTTTGGGCACAGCTGGCTTGGCATTGAAGCCCAAGCTTTTCCTTTACCTTCTCCACTTTATCTTCCTTGCCAAATCTCACGGCTGGGTGGGGGATTCTGGGTGTGGTCGTCCAAAAGTGTTCCCAAAGAGACAAAATGGAGTCCTTCACAACGGATGGGGCGGAAAATAGGAGAGAAACAGCGCCGGGGACCTCCTGGCCATTGACTCCCATCCTTTTTTGTCCCGTATCTTCCTCCGCCAGCACCTCATGGTCTACCACGGCCAGCCGGAAGGGTGCGTGGCCCGCAAAACGGACCCCTCCGAGCCCCTGCCTTCGTGCCAAGACCTGGAGAGCTACTTCCAAGCCGTCCTGGTAAGAGCTCTTCCCCAAAAGAGTTGCAGCTGTTGGGTGCTTTCAAGGAATTCCGGACTTAGGAGCATCCCATTTAGGGCATTTTCTTGGCAAGTTTCTCCAGAGGAGGCTTGCCACTGCTTTCCTCCGCGGCTGAGAGAGTGCGACTTGCCCAAGCTCACACAAGGGGATGCCAGGACCGAGTTCGGATCCAAACCCCAGTCTCCAGAGCCTTGTTCCAACTCTCAAACCTTTACACCGTCCTGGTTGTTAGCACCACCGAAAGCAAAAACGAGCCAGTTTCAAACCGGGTTGAAAAGCATCTCTCTCGGATTCAATTTTGGCCATTTCCCCGTCGGCCACGTTGGTGCATTTTGGGTGATGCAGTAGCTCCCAGTTTTAAAAGTATATTCCGGGATCATAAAATGCCAGATTTGTACAGTTGTTTTGCAGAGGTTTGGAACAATTCTCAACCTGTTTCCAAATTGGGAGGAAATTTGTTTTATCGGGGCGGTCAGAGTTTTTAATCCAAGCTCAACACAAAACGGGTTCGCTTCCTGAGCTCACTATGAAGGACTCGCAAAACCCGCAAAGCTTTTCCTGCTCTCCGAAAACTAGAAAAACAAATATGACCTTTCCTGACCCGGGTTCTAATCTGTCGTTGCAGAAAAACGCCACGCTGGGCATCGCTTTGGACGTACAGCTGATGGGTCCCGGGTCTCTGGGCAGCCTGGCCGCTCTGCTTTGCAGCAACAAACCCACCTACATGGTCAGCAGTTTTGTCCGTAAGTGTCACAGCCATGGGAGTTGTAGTCCAACTTGCAATATACTTGTAGCAAGACAAAGGCTTTAAAAGTGCACTTCCCAGCTTGTCTGTTCTTCCTCTTCCATAACTTTTACCATTGACCGGCCACATCCATCATCCAAATGTTGGAAGCTTTGCCTTTCATACTTGCACAAAAAAACCCACTTCTTTCATTGCCAAAATTAAATCAAGATCATAATAATAATAATAATGTTTTATTTATACCCCGCTCTTCAGCCAAGACTATCAGAGCGGCTTACAATTTGTTAAACAAACAGCTTCATTTACAATTGTAAGCTATTTGCCCCCCAACAATCTGGGTACTCATTTTAGCGACCTCGGAAGGATGCAAGCCTGAGTCGAGCTTCAGCCCTTTGCTGGTCTTGAACTCGCCATCACTTTTAACATCTTTTGGTTTGCTCCTCTGCAGCTTCTCCAAGGCACTCCGCGGACGGTCCGGCATAAACCGAGCGAGAAGGTTCTCCGAGGGGCTGCAACCGACCCTTTAGTTCTTCCTTCCTTCCCCGAAAATCCTCATGCAAGAGAACAACACAACGCTGGTGTTTGGCACACACTTACACACATCTCATTGCCAGTTTCCTACTTAATGCAAGAAGGCAGTCAAGACTCGGTTCCTCTGCAACCCCAAAGTGTGGGTTTTTCCCCCTCGCTCTTGTTCCTTGTTGACCCATCAATAACCAAATCAATAGAAATTAAAAGAAGAGAAAATATGTGGTCATTTTGTCCATTTGCTTTTTCAAAAAGGGGGTAAACCTTGGAGGTATTGGGATGGGGTGGGTTAAATATCACAATTGTGTAGCAGAGAATGCAATCCAACACCTTACGAATCAAAGCTGTGTATGTTTCAAAAATCACCGCCAAGTTTCTAGTCAGCAAGGAGAACAACGGGGATCGTACTGTACAGGCCATCAAGGGTTCGTTCTTTCAATGAGTATCTGGGGAAACGCAGAGGGGAAGAAAGACATTTGCACCCACAACTGACACCCTTCACATGGGGGACACCTGGCTCAACAAGACGACATGTGAAAGGGATCTAGGAGTCCCAGTAGACCACAAGCTGAACATGAGTCAACAGTGCGATGCGGCAGCTAAAAAGGCCAATGCAATTCTAGGCTGCATCAATAGAAGTATAGTGTTTAGATCAAGGGAAGTAATAGTGCCACTCTTTTCTGCTTTGGTCAGGCCCCACCTGGAATAATACTGTGTCCAGTTCTGGGCACCACAATTCAAAAAGGATGTGGAGAAACTGGAGCAGGTCCAAAGGAGGGCAACTAAGATGGTGAAGGTCTGGAAATCATGCCCTATGAGGAAAGACTTAGGGAGATGGGGATGTTTAGCCTGGAGAAGAGAAGGTTAAGAGGTGATATGATAGCCCTGTTTAAATATCTGAAGGAATGTCGTATTGAATAGGGAGCAAGCTTGTTTTCTGCTGCTGCAGAGACTAGAACACGGAATAATGGATGCAAGCTGCAGGAAAAGAGATTCCACCTCAACATTAGGAGGAACTTCCTGACAGTAAGGGCTGTCCGAGAGTGGAATATATAATCTTGGAGAGTGATGGAGTCTCCATCTTTGGAGGTCTTTAAACAGAGGCTGGATGGCCATCTGTTGGGACTGCTTTGATGGAGAGTTCCTGCATGGCAGGGGGTTAGACTGGATGGCCCTTGGAGGTAGTCTCTTCCAACTCTGTGGCTCTATAATTCCCCAACTTGCTCAAACTTTCCCTCCATGACTTTGCCAGATTCAGCGGAAACCACTAACAACCTGATAAGAAACTAGATTTGCCAGGTAAAACTCCCAAAATCAGAAAGAAATATATTACAAAAGAGATTTTTGCATCTCTCCCAACTCTCCGTCGACTGATCCATCGCTCCTCCTATTCCTGCGGCTCGCTTTGGACAAAGCTTTATGGAGGGCCTTGACAATAAACTAAGTCGAGAGGAGGGGAAAATGTAAGAGTTTGTTTTTATTATTATTATTACCTGCTAAACCCCAAGCCCATTGACCGAAAAGAGCCTTCGTTGAGCCCCCCGCCCCAGTGACCCTGGCCCCCGCCAGCTACCCTGTGGGGGAAATGGTTACAGACACCGACGGCCATCGGACTACAAGAACCGGGACGTGGAGAAGAGAAAGAGGGGAGAAGGTGCTCCAGAAGGCTGCTCTCATACCAGGGACGGAGGAGGGCCCAGGCCATCATTTCTTCTCCTCCTCCTTCTTGTCTTTGCTCTCCTTGGAAGCCTGGCTGGCCAGGGATCCCATGGCGTTGCGGATGGCTTCGTTGTTGGGGTCCACGCCGGGCAGGTTTTCCAGGACGCTCTGGAGGAACTCGGGATCCTGCATCACGTCGTAGTCGTCTTCCTCCTGACATGGCCGAAAGAAAAGGCGGCTTCAATCGTGCCTCAGATGCAAAAAACAAGGACTTTCTCTGTCTCCAGCCTGAGGGACGCCCGCTCTTGGTCACTCACCTTTGTGGGTTCGGAGGTGTCCATGTCGGCACTGCTGTCCGCCTCGGCTGCTTCGCCTTGGCCAAACTCTGAAAACAGGAGGGACACAACTCTTTAAGGGAGCCGTTTCTACAAACATGTACCCAAGGAGGCTTTGCCCACCTCTCCACCACCAAGAGAGGAGTTATGAGCAAGCTATGAAATCTCAATTTAAATGGTGAGGCTCTGAAGTTACTGTCCTGCTATCCTCTCTGGGTGCAGGACATTTGCTGAGGCCACAAGAGTTAATGCGTCTTCTCCTGGGTAGCTGCCCCACAAACTTTGCTAACAAGCCCCTGCCTTGTTGGGGGTCCAAACGGAGCCCCTTCTGCCTTGAGAGAAAGCCTGGGAGCAGCTCCTTCTTTCTGCTCACCGGCTCCTTGGAGAGACATCTGCATCGCGTAAGCGATCTGCTCCTCTTCGGTCATGGTGCTGAGGTCCGGCAGGCCGGCACGGCCAAACTCCTGCTGACCGATGGTCATCTTGAGCAGAGTGTCATCTGAATCTAGAGGAGGAGAGACACAAAACCATTGGCAGATTCCAGATACCTTAGAAGGGAGGATATGGATCTCCCGGGAAATCTCAACCACTGGCCGAGGATAATGGGAGATGTAGTGCAATACAATCACAGGGAGGGAATATACCAGGGCAGAGAAAGCAGCCTAGTAGGATTATTTAGTTAGGGTTTCTAATAGTTGAATAACTCCTCCCATCTTTTCTCCCCCAAACTTTTAAAAGAGCACTTTAACATGTTTTAATTTTTAAAAAATAGTATCGTGGTACAATGGGCCCTTGTTATCCGCTGGGGTTTGGTTTTAGGATACTAAAATCCTTGGATGCCCAAGTCCAGTTAAATACAACGGGATAGTAATATGTTGCCCACTATATAAAATGTCAAAATCAAGGTTCGCTACTTGGAATTTATATTTTTTGGGAATGTTCTCAATCTGTGAACCTGCAGATGAAGAATCCATGGATAAAGAGGACCTACTACAATTGCTTTTCTTGGTTCATCACTTGAAGAGTTGTCATGGGCTGGGAAACACCTTATGAATGAATGAAAATAAGTAAGCTCTCACCATCCCCGCCGGTGGTTGGGATCCCGGCTTCGGCAGCAGATGCCGCTGCGGCCCGGCGGGCCTCCTCCTCCTGCCTCTGCCGTTGTTCCTCCATCGACACCCGGAGAGCCTGTGGGGACACCGGGGGATCAATGGGGCCACCTCACCAATGCAGAGTCCTCGCCTTTGCCCACAGACCCTCTGTGCCCAATGCCCATCCACCGGCAGCACTCACCAAGGCCAGCTCTGGGTCGGCGCTGGGGTCCACCCCAAACTCGAAGTCGCTGGCCCCGAGCCCCAGCATGGCTCCCCCTTCTCCGGCCAGGATCGGGGAGCTGATGAGGGCATCGGCCAGGCTGGGGCCCGGGGGCACCGTCACCAGGTGGGAGCCAGTGCCATCCTTGCCGTTGAGGGTGTTGATGAAGGCCGTCAGCTTGTCCGTGTTGGCCTCCTGAGCGGAAATAGAAAGAGGGAAAAAGGGGTCAGAGAGCGGGTAGGAAAGAGATGGCGGGGCGGGATGTGCTCTGGATGCCAGAGGCGCTCACCTCTTCCCCAAAGTTGATGATGTCCACGTTGACCTTTTCCTTCTTCAGCCGCTTGGCTAGTTTCACCAGCTGGAAAGAAGAGAGGTTTAGTCAGAACAGGGACACAAAATGGGGCTGAGAGAGAGGGCTTGGGGGCGATGGGGAGGCTTTCCAGAGGCTGAGGGCAATGCCAAGGCAACTGCTGTCCCTGAGGAAGTGAAAACTGTGATGAGCACAAAACCTTTAACAATCCAGCAATATGAAGTCGAAAACTTTCATGGCCGGCATCCGTAGTTTATGTGGGTTTTTTGGGGTGTGTGGCCATGTTCTAGAAGAGTTTCTTCCTGACATTTTGCCAGCAGCTGTGGCTGGCATCTCTGAGGATGCTCTCCTCAGCTGCTGGCAAAACGTCAGGAAGAAACTCTTCTAGAACACGGCCACACAGCCGAAAAACCCCACAAAAACCCTATAATCCAGCAATAAACAGCCCTGGTTCCTCCAAGAAAGTTAAAGACAGGAAAAAGAGCGCCTGAAGTGTCCCTCCGTGAACTCAGAACCACTCACGTCTTTCTCGTTGTCCTCCACGGGGCTCCCCACGAAGGCAATGATCCGCATTTTGTGGTTCTTCCCTTGGCGGTGTTTCAAAGCCAGCTGCAAACACAAGACACAAGTTACCTGCGGATAGCTAACCCGTCCCAGTCTTGCTTTCTAGAGCTTCTCTCCCAAACTCACCGTCTTTGGAAACGTCAGGTTAGAGCAATAAGACCCCCCAGGGAAGGCCTTTCTTTCTGTCCCACTTCCTTTTGTTTGATATGAAAAGGGGAAACAGGGCGGAGGTGCGACTTACATGAGCCACCCGGATCCCGGTGCAGAAGGTGATCTTCCCTTTGGGCTGCACCGAGTGCAACTTGGACAGGATGCGTCCCGTGTCCGGAGTGAGAGTGGTCAGGACCTCGCAGTTACTGAAAGAGACACCCAGAGATGGGTCGGGGTAGAAGGAGCGCCCTTTCCCCCTAAAAAAGAGACTTGCACCCTGCACTTTTCAGAGGACAATAACCCAGAGTTCCAAATAGTACCACAATTGGACTTGGGGCGCATCTACACTGTGGAAATAATACACATTGGCACCACTTTAAACAGCCATGGCTCCATCCTACACAATCCAGGATTTGTGAGGCAAGAGCGCTCTTTGCCAAAGAAGGCGAAAGACCTTGGTAAAATGACAAATTCCATAGGAGGGAGCTACAGGACTTAAAGTGGTGTCGAACTGCTTTACTTCTACAGTGTAGACGCACCCTCGGAGGAGGCTTACTTGGCCAAAGTGATGAGGCCCACGTTGTTTTCGGGGTTGCTGCGGGTCTTCGAATGGCAGACGATGTTGACGGCGTCTTGCTGGGCCTGGAGCCGGGTCGGTAGGAAGTCCCCGTTCCTCATGTATTCGCTGTTGTCGACGCTGAAACAACGAAGGCAACAACAGGAGAAAAGAGTTATGGCTCACTTCGATTTAATTAAAATATTTACACGTTGCCACAGATAGGAGCCTTCGGGGCTTCTTTGTTCCTGCGTTTTATTTTGCTTTTTAAAACTCTTCCTTTTGTGGGCTTTAAGCTTGCTCTATTTGAAACTTTTGTGTCAAGAGTTTGTGTTGCTTCTAATTGTGGGAAAGAGAAGTCAAGAGTGTAAACCCGACTGCCTTTTTTGTTTCTTTCTGTAATAATAAATTATGATAATAATAATAAAGAATGGGAAAGCAAATGGAAACAAACAAAGGTTTGAGGAAGCTAAAGCCTTGTACAAAAAAGACATTGATCGTGTTGCATAACACTTTCATATCCTTGAACTCTTATTTGTTTCTTTATTTGATGGGTTTAAAACAATTAAATTAATCCAAAGGCTACGGAGGAGTTTAATACTTTTAAAAAGCCATAGAAATGGACACAAACCAGAACCAAAAAGGACAAATCCCAGGATTCCAGGAGTCAAAGTGGGGTCAAAGCACAGGATCCCATACGGGGAGCCCCCAAAACCCCAAACGTTTGCTTTTGGGGTGGAAAGGAAGCCCCGCTCTTCCCACAACCCTTTGCTCGCCCCCAAATTTCACCCTGAAGGTCCATTCTCTCCCCCCAAAACCTCCTCTGAGGGCTGTAGGACCAGACACCCCTCAGTCTTTCCACCCCACTTTGCCCCCCATTTTCCCCCTCAGGGTCCAATCTCTCCTCCAGAGACCCAACCCGGACCCTCCGAAAAACCCCAAAAACGTACTTTGGGGGCAGAGAGGAAGCCCCTTGAAAGGGAGGGGGGCTAACCCAAGTCCTTCTACCCCACTTTGACCCCAATTTCACCCTGAAGGTCCATTCCTTGAGACCCAACCTGCCCCCCCAAAAAACCTCATGTTATGGGGAGAAATCACATACACCCCATTCTTCCTGCCCCACTTTGCCCCCTAAATTCCCCCCTAAATCCCAGCCTTTGAGACCCAAACCTTGCCCCCCATAAACCTCCTCTGAGGACTTTGGGGGGGCTTCACCCCTAACTCTTCCCGCCCCACTTTGCCCCCCAATTTCACCCATAATATATATATACACATACACACATCTCTATGTACTATATATACATATACATATACATATATATATATATATATATTCACCCCCAACATTCCTCCCACCCCACTTTGCCCCCCAATTTCACTCCTAAGGTCCAGTCCTTCCCCTTAAACCCCAACCAGGACCCCCCAAACCCCTCCCCTTGTACTTTGGGGTCACAAAGGAACCCCTTAAGAAACAGGGGGACCCACCCCTAGTCCTTCCACCCCCCTTTCCCCCTTAAATCCCAGCCTAGACCTTGCCCCCCCCCAAATAACCCCCCCCGAGGGCTTTGGGGGACCCCCCATCCCTCCCCCCCCACTGTGCCCCCCAACTTCCCTCTTTGGGCCCAGTCCTTCCCCCCAAAGCCCCCTCCCTCGTGCTTTGGGGTCAGAAGGGGCTCCATCTCCCTCCCTGGAGCCCCACTGCTGCCCCCAAAGGCCCCTCTGCCCCCCATTTCCCCCCAGGGACCCCCTTCTCCCCTGGAGGCCCATCGTGACTCAGGGAAAGCCAGCCCTGGCCCTCTTTCTCCTTCCTCACCAGACCATCGTGCTCTCCAGCACCATCCTCGCTCGCCCCAAGGAACGGAGCCCCCAAGGGACCCCCAAAAGCAACAGCAGCAGAGACCCCTTCCTTCCTTCCTTCCTTCGGCTTCCCTTCCTTCTGCTGCTCGCCTCCTCTGCTCCTGCTTCTGCTTTCCCCGCTCTCCGCCAATCACCGCGCGCCTTATTGGCAGGTCCCGCGCGGAGCACCCCGGGAAGCGTAGTCTTCTCTGCATGAGGTGGAAAAGGGAGGCTCTTAGCGCGGAGCACCCTGGGAAGCGTAGTCCCCCTCCTCCGCGGGAGGCGGAAAATGGCGGCTCTTCGCGCGGAGCGCGCCGGGAAGCGTAGTTTTTTCCTCAGGAAGAAGGAAAAAAGAGGCCTCGTCGTCACAACAACAAATAATCCCAGGATAACCACCTGACACTTAATAACACGGATGGATATTAAATGGATAATAAACTAATAAAGTGGATAAATAACAAATAATAAATAAAAGGGAACAAATAATGAATTGACAATACATTAATAAATTTAATAAATAATAAATCAATAATATATATTTATGAATTTAATAAATAATAAAATAATAATACAAAAATAAAGTTAATAAATCCAGCCTAAGTTGAGATATATGTGTGTGTGTGTGTGTGTGTGTGTGTGTATATATATATATATATATAAATATATGAGAAATCAAGAGCCACAACAAAGGACAAGGTGCTGCGGAATTTATTTGAACATTTTTAAAAAATAAATTTTATTTATTAAACACATGATTTATGTACCCAAATTACTAACAGATATAAAGGGCTTCCTAAATGACACGCGTCGCAAATAAATAAAATGATGTGTCACTAATCTCCTTTATTCACGGTTTTGGTTTTATCGATGGATTCAAGCCTCCATGGCTTGAAATCTATCTATCTATCTATCTATCTATCTATCTATCTATCTATCTAAACTATACATTCCAAATAGCAAATCTTCATGTCGCCATTTTGCTCTGCCATTGTATTTAATGGGACTTGAGGGACCAGGGATTTTGTCGTGGTCATCATCATCCTCATCATCCTCCTCCCTTGTGACTAGATCCTGAAGGCTGGGCCTTGCGATGCCATTGGTTCCCCCTTACTCCAAACGGTCGCTCTCTCCGGGCCAGAAAGTGGCAGTTGGCAAAGAGGGACAGTTGGAAAGTGGCAGTTGGTGAGGAGGGAGACTTAACCAGGCACCGAGGTCACAGTTATCCCCAAGTACAGTACTATATATGACACCGACACTTAAACCGGATACTAAAAGCCTGTGTTCCAAGAAGGCCATACGGCTAACATGAAAACCATCTATAATCCACACAAACTGTAATTAAAACAGAGTTCTTCATAAAAGTCCAGGAGTATTCAGAGTCCTTCTGGGCTCCGCTGTTAGAAACCTGTGGCTGTAATAATAGGAGGCTTTGGGATGGTTCCGACTCGCGGATCAGCCATCTCCAGGAGCCCCAGATCCCGCAATAATCCCTTGCCCATAATAACTACCCCATTGACTCTCTTGGTCCGGTTGGTGGTCTTCCTCTCTTCCTTCCACCTTTCCTAGCATTATTCTTTTTCCTAGAGATCCATGCCTTCTCATTACGAGGCCAAAGTACAAGACTCTCAACTTGGTCCCCTTTGCTTCCAAGGAGAGCCCTGGTCCGATCCGTTCAAGAACCCACTGGTTTGTCTTCTGGGCCGTCCGTGGGATCATCCTAAGGACTCTTCTCCAGCCCCACATTTGGAACGAGTGGCTTTTCTTTCTGTCCAGCTCTCACGTCCGTACATCGTAACTCCAGAACGCCTTCTGCTAATATTACGGTGCCATTGTCCACACTTTGCTTATCCTTTTCCCGATTCTGCTTTCCTTATGACGTTTTCAGCATATAACAGGGATAGGGATGGGATGCAGCCTTGCCTGACCCCTTTCCCAATTGGGAACCGCTCTCTTTCTCCAAATCCTGTTCTGACGGTGGCCTATTCTTCTCCTTCATACAGATTCCTCACCAGGACTATCGGAGGCAGTGGCACCCCCCCGTGTCTTTGAGTGCCTTCCATAGCTTTTTGTGATCTATACAATCAATAGTCTATAGACTATGAAACGTACACCGATTCTTTTTTGGGGTTCCTCGGTGCGCTCCATTAGCCGATGCGTGTTTGCAACGTGGTCCCTAGTGCCCCATTACCAACTCTCATCCTCATCATCATCATCCGTCACTTTTCACCCCAATACTGGGACTCAAGGCAGCTCATTAAAATGAAGCAAACAAACATCTGCAAAAGGAATGATTAAAACCCAGGATGAGACAAGTCTGTTGTTGCCATTATTAGCTGTCCTCATCTCTAACTCAAACTCGGTTCATGGTTTCTCTAGATGAGAAATCCAGACCTCCCGTCCTCACTCTTCGGCTCAGGGTCCTGCAAATTCATCCCTGTGACCCGGGACTCCCCTAATAGACTAAGTGAGTCTTTTAGGCTAAAATGGCTAATCTGGGGTCTTCCTCTCTTTCTACCTCCTTCCACCTTTCCCAGCATTATTGCCTTTTCCAGGGAGTCCTCCCTGTTCATGATGTGGCTGAAGTACAACGGCCTCAATATACTCAACTAGAAGTCAATAAATCGATGCTCCAAAATTCACCCTAAAATCCCGGTTCGCCTTCTCCGCAAGTGCAGCTGCTTGGCCCTCTTCCATAGAAAGAGAGGGACGTTGAGATCCCCAGCTTGCATGGCTCACAGAACGTCAGAACTGATGCAAATTTGATTTATTAATGGAAACAACAACAACAACAAAATACCCCAAAATGTTCTTTGAAGTTTGGAGGACCATAACTCTCAAGTTTTCTCCAAAATGCAACCAAACATTTCCCTTGGGCCCCTGTAAGAGAAAGGGACCACTAGATGGTGCTCGCTTCTAAGCAAAGTCCATGCTTTATAGCTTCTTTCTTTTTCTAAGAAGCTGCTGGACTTACTGAACTTTCTTTGCAAAGGTTTGTCATCCTCTGAGGCTGAGTGTTTTTGCAAGAGGGTTGTTGTTGTTGTTGTTGTGTGGCTTCAAGTCTTTTCCTAAAGTCTTCTTTGCAAGGTTTCTTAGAGGGATCACACTCTCTCTGCCTCAAGTCGACATTTGTATAATCCTACATTTCAAGCTTTTGTCTAGGAATAGTCTCAAAACATCTTCCCCTTTTGAGGATGACTAAGGAGCCTGGATTCATATTCATATTAAATGAACTTATAACATTCTTAGCTTGAAAGAGAGAAGAAAGACAAAAGGACCCAGAAGAAGAATTGAGGATTCAGCGTTTATTATTTTCATACAGAAAGTGTCCTCAGTGGAATTGGGTTTTCCAAACGACATAAAATGACAGGTTTTATAGGTTTCACAGAAAGAACCTCTGTGTCACAATCTCATTGGTCTACATACATATTGTTTATAAGAAATTCATCTAAACAGAGTACAAAATTCAGCACACATTATACTTCCATTATCCAGGAATTAGTAACCTTTATGTCAAATTCCAAATATCTCTTATCAGTTCTGTTGCTTCCAGAATTCAGGATTCTACACAGCAACCTTGTACCAACTCAACATTCTTATTTATATCCATTATTTTGACTCTAAGACATATTCAAACACCACCAACGTTCTTCAAAATATGTCATGCCAACCTTTTTACCCATCTTTTTACCAAGTTAGTAGCTAATACCCCAAAGGACAAGGATCAAAAGTCAAAATGACCTGAATGGATTAGAAAGCTGGGCCAGAGCTAACAAAATGAAATTCAACGCAGAGAAATGTAAGGTTTTGCATTTAGGGAGGAAAAATGAAATGCACAGATATAGGATGGGGGACACCTGGCTGAATGAGACCACATGTGAAAGGGATCTAGGAGTCCAAGTAGACCATAAGCTGAACATGAGTCAAGAGTGCGATGCGGCAGCTAAAAAGGCCAATGCAATTTTAGGTTGCATCAATAGAAGTATAGCGTCTAGATCAAGGGAAGTAATAGTGCCACTCTATTCTGCTTTGGTCAGGCCCCACCTGGAATACTGTGTCCAGTTCTGGGCACCACAATTCAAAAAGGATGTGGAGAAACTGGAGCCATGTGTCCAAAGTAAAATGGTGAAGGGTCTAGAAACCATGAAGCCCTATGAGCAAAGACTTAGGGATCTGGGGATGTTTAGCCTGGAGAAGAGAAGGTTAAGAGGTGATATGATAGCCCTGTTTAAATATTTGAAGGGAGGTCACATTGAGGAGGGAGCAAGCTTGTTTTCTGCTGTTCCAGAGAACTGGACCGGGAACAATGGATGCAAGCTGCAGGAAAAGAGATTCCACCTCAACATTAGGAGGAACTTCCTGACAGTAAGGGCTGTTTGACAGTAGAACACACTCCTTCCTTGGAGATTGTGGTGGGGTCTCCTTCTTTGGAGATCTTTAAGCAGAGGCTGGATGGCCATTCGGTAATCAATGAATGATCAAATAATAAATGGCTGACCCTGGGAATCTCTCCTCCTTTTGCTTCTTCTCTCCACAGCTCCCTGGACGAAGACATTGCGGTTCCCACCGTCCAGGAACTGGCCCAACTCAGCCCAAAGGAGGTAAGGCAGAGAGTGGCCTGACAAAGCCCAAAGCTCCCCCAAAGCCTACCTGAAGCCTCAGGCCCCACCAAGAAGGCCTCCTCGAACCCTCCCCTCTCAGGGTGGTGGCTCTTCCACATTGCTTTCGTGGGGGACTCCATTCATCCCCTCCAGTCAGTGCTGAGCCTCTCCAGCTCACGTCATACGATGGGAGCAGCCTGGAGAGAGAGAGAGCGCAGGAATGCCGCCCGAGGGCTCCCGACTCCGTGCCCCAGCAAAGAAGCCTCCTTCTCACAGGTACATCAAATGGGATGTACCTACTACTTTCCTTTCTCCTTTTCCCCCGACAGAAGGACGCATGCATGCACGCTCTGTGCCAGAGGTTCCCCAAGCTGCCCTCTGAGAAACAAAGGCTTGTGGCCGACATCGTGGCGAAGAGGCATTTGACCGGTGTCCTGGAGCACTGCTTGGAAGCGGAGCAAGAGTAGGCAGATCCCCTCTTCTTCTTCTCCTCCTCCTTCCATCTCAGGCCCTGAGCCTCCTCCTTGGATCCGACTCCCTCACCTTCCTTCCCTCTTTCTCCTGACAGGGTGTGTTTTGAGTTTTTGACTGCCATCCTCCACACACCCAAATGCAACGCGGATGTTGCCCTCCGCTTCCTTCTGGACAAGGCAAATGAGGGTTCGTGGCTGCCTAAAGAGGGGCAGAAAAAACTCAGGGTCAAGGTAAGGACCAGGGGTCCCTCTTGCCAAACTCATCATCCCACTCTTCCACAAGGCAGTTCTCCTCTGGGCCTTGCCTTTGGCAGTTGGGGAAGGAGCACCCGGCCCATCCTCTGATTCTACACAAACGTTGTTCTCTTCTCTCTCTTTCTCTCTTCAGGCAAAGGCCATAAGGTGCGTGGCCAGTACCATCGACCACCTCTCCAGCCCCAAGAGCCTGATGTTCTGGTTCGACCCTGTCTTCGCCACATATCTGGACATCTTGGAGAAGCAGCCCCCCAGATCTCAGAAGGATGCACAGAAGAACAGCAAGATCTATGTGCATCCCGGGTAAGTTGTTTTACAAGCGGAGGGTGGGAGGGGGAGAGAAAGAGAACCACAGAGTGGTCCCTGAAGTTTCTAGTCCACTTGTTTTGGGCTTAGAACCAAGAAGCTTTTCTCTCCCCTCTTGCTGACAATCGCTCTCTCTTTGCAGAGAAATAGCATCCTTTCTCCATACTCTGATGGAGAAGGAGAAGGCTGCAAACCAGGACAGGCCAAGAGGACAACGAGACAAGCCGGGATGGAGCCTTCTCCTGGAAGAGCCGGAAGGGGCCGCTCTGGGTGGGAACCCTGGCAGCCCCCTCTCTCCCTTCCGTCTTGGGCTCATAGAAAGTATGGGAAAAATATAAAGGATGGATCTGTCCCAAAGTCCCCATGTGGCTTTCCACACATGAAGCCTTGTTTAATACTGATCCTCAAAAAAAGAGAGAAATGGTTAACATATGGAGAAATCTTAAGGGAAAATAAAAAGGAATATGTAATGAAATCTTTGGAGCAAATAAGATTGGAGGGATATAAATCTGGGGAATCATTTTTATGCACTCAAAGGAAAGCTGGGCTTGAATTCGATAAAAAACAAACAGGATTTGTCTTTCATTTGTGGTGGGAGTGTGTAGAAGCTAAAAAGTTTTGGAATATGATAAACAATGGTATCAAATAAATATTAGGAATGAATCTGAAATTCTGTGCAGACTGTTAGAGGGAAAAGAGGGAAAAGAAAATGGTAAAACAATGTTTTATATGTTATCTGCAGCAAGACTAGTATGCGCAAAATACTGGAACGGTAACAAAAAATATTAATGGAAGAATGGGTAAATAAACTATTGGAAATGATGGAATCTGATATAGTTTCAAAAAAGATAATAGAAAATAGAAATAACAGTTTAAACACAAAAGAAGAAGTAAAGGAAAACAGTAACGAACTGAATAAATTATATATTAAGGGGAAATGGCCAAACTTACAAAAAATAATGGGAACGACAAAGGTGCTAGATGTTAGGTGTAAAAGAGGAATGAGCGAAAAATCAGATATAATTTCTGTTAAATATATATTACATGTATTAGCTAAGAATTTGTGTATGATATAAATCTAAATTAAGGTTATGGAATTAGGGAAAGTAGTGGGGGCAACGATTTAAAATAAGTTGGTAAGAACTAGAGATGCCTAGATAATGCAGTTAATGAAACGGTGAGGTTTACTGGGAGGAAATCGTGTGTTGTATGTTAGAGAGAAAGATTGCATGGAAGAAAGAAGATCCTAAGTGAATGATGTGATATTATGGATGAATATGTATGCTCGGTTTGGATGTAGCTGTTGTTGTTTGATTCATGTATTGTGAATATGTTTTAATGTGTTGTTATAATAAAAATAAATAAGGAAATAAAGAATCGGAGCAAGAGTAGGCAGATCCCCTCTTCTTCTCCTCTCCTACTTCTATCTCAGGCCCTGAGCCTCCTTCTCCTGCTCCTTCCAAGAAGGATCGGACTCCCCTCCACCTTCCTTCCCTGTTTCTCCTGACAGAGAGTGTCTTGAATTCTTGGATACAATCCTCACGTCATCAAAATGCAACCTGGATGTTGTGCTCCGCTTCTTCCTGGCCAAAGCGAATGAGGGTTCGTGGCTGCCTAAAGAGGGGCAGAAAAAACTCAGGGTCAAGGTAAGGACCAGGGGTCCCTCTTGCCAAACTCATCATCCCACTCTTCCACAAGGCAGTTCTCCTCTGGGCCTTGCCTTTGGCAGTTGGGGAAGGAGCACCCGGCCCATCCTCTGATTCTACGCAAACGTTGTTCTCTTCTCTCTCTTTCTCTCTTCAGGCAAAGGCCATAAGGTGCGTGGCCAGTACCATTGACCACCTCTCCAGCCCCAAGATCCTGATGTTCTGGTTCGACCCTGTCTTCGCCACATATCTGGACATCTTGGAGAAGCAGCCCCCCAGATCTCAGAAGGATGCACAGAAGAACAGCAAGATCTATGTGCATCCCGGGTAAGCTGTTTTACAAGCGGAGGGTGGGAGGGGGAGAGAAAGAGAACCACAGAGTGGTCCCTGAAGTTTCTAGTCCACTTGTTCTGGGCTGAGAACCAAGAAGCTTTTCTCTCCCCTCTTGCTGACAATCGCTCTCTCTTTGCAGAGAAATAGCATCCTTTCTCCGAACTCTGATGGAGAAGGGGAAGGCTGCGAACCAGGACAGGCCAAGAGGACAACGAGACAAGCCGGGATGGAGGCTTCTCCTGGAAGAGCCGGAAGGTAAAGTAAAACAACTTACTCCCGCTCTGGGTGGGAACCCTGGCAGCCCCCTCTCTCCCTTCCGTCTTGGGCTCATCTGCGTGGGAGGTTCGGCTGCTGGGGTGGGCCTGCGTGGTGGCATTGTGGCATTGCCCAGAAAAGTTGTGCTCTTATATCTCTTTCTCTTTTCAGGTAAAGGCAACAAAAACCATGGAGGCCCTATTGAGGTACTTCTGTGATTTCAAGAGGCTGCTGTTCTGGTATGATTTTGTCGTTTCTACGCATCTGGACATCTTGGACAATTAGCCCCTCAGACCTGAGGAGGATGTTGAGAAGAACAGGAAAATCTAATTGCATTCAAAGTAAGTTGTTTTACAAGCCGAGGGTGGGATAGAACCAGAGAGAGGTCAGTAGAGCTTCAAGTCCATTTGATGGGATTAGAACAAAGAAGCTTTTCTCTCACCTCTTGCTGACAATGGCCCTCTCTGTACAGAGAAATATCACGTTTTCTCTGAACTCTAATGGAGAAGTCGAAGCCCATGGACCTCATGTTGTATTGGTCTTGCCTTCCATATCAGACGATGGTTCACAGGAGTGTCTCGGTTGCATGATTTTACAACAGTCGCAGTCCGTTCAACCCTGAAAGGGGAGAGTCATTGCCAAAGCCAAGACCTTTTTCCAGTCCTGGGAGCCCTTGCCATATTAAATCTTCCTCCATGCTTCCAAGGCACCAAGGAAAAGGACTGGGGCGGCTGTAGTGAAGAAGTCGCAGCGCAGCAGCAAAGAGATCCTATTGGAGTGATGGGCAGCAGGACAAGACTGGCCTTCCAGGGTCCGCTCCATCCACGTGGGGCCTTGGAGAGGGGCGGGATAGAAACAAAATGTTATTCTTTATTATATTATTACATATTAAAGATGGCCACTTCTGGCAACAGAAAAGTGGGATACAGGACATAGAAAAATATTTATTGTTATTATATATTTCAGGTATACGTGGAAAGAGAGGAGGTCGAGTTTTCCATTAACTACCATGAGGACCAAGAATACACCTCCTTCTCCTTTGAAATCATTATTAAGGCAAATAATAGGATGCTAATATTCTAGATGCCTTGGGATATAGGGATGACAGAGATCCTAGAATGCTAAGTCAAGACCTTTTATAATAATACTATAATTATGTAATTTTAGGGCCAAGAGGCGAGAGAGGAGAAAGGAAAAACTCAGGTCATAAAACCAGTCCAAGGGGCAGAAAAGGAACTGGGGAAAAATCAAGCAGAAAGAGTAAAAAACTTCCCTCCATAACGGTAAGTTTAAATTGTGGGAAGGGATCGTTCAAATTTTATTGTATGTTATGTATTTTATATGTTGTAATCCACCTGAATTCCTAGTGATTGCGTGGGCTATAAGTAAATATTTATTATTATTATTATTATTATTATTATTATTATTGAACTTTAGGAAAAATGTCCTGAAAGTGACAAGAGCTGTTCAACAGTGGAACACGCTCCTTCCTCAGAGAGTGGAGGAGTCTCCTTCTTTGGAGGGTTTGAAACAGAGGCTGGATGGCCATCTCTTGGGGATGTTTCAATGGCACAATTATGAGTTGGATTATCAATTCTAACAGGTCCTCCGTTTTTGTGTCTACAAAGCAGGGTGTTATGGACATCTGTTTGTTACTTTTGCATATAAGAAAAGCCTGGCATTTGCAGGTGGGTAACTAGAAAACTGGCCAGGCGAATGAACAGTGCAGCCTTCAGCTCCTCGAATTCGTAACCTTTGGACCAATTGCCTGGGACCGCTGGGAGCTGAGGGCCCAAATACCTGGAGGACCAAGGCTTAGCCTTAGAGCACCATCCAAATCTATCTCCAAAGAACCCAGCCTGGCTTCCTTACTCCAACAACAACACAACTCCAGACCACTCTTTCCCTGACAGTGTCCCAGGGTTGTGCTGGACCCACAACTAGCTCTGAGGGTGACCACTCCAGGCCTTTCCTTACCTGCTCCCTTGGCTCTTATGTTCAGATCAGGCTGAGGCTGTCTCTCCTTCACGGACTCGGCATCAGGCTCTTCCAGTTGTTCAAGGGCAGCCTTGAAAAGCAAGAGAGACTTGTAAAATAGCCCATAAGTGAAAGAAAACACTATTAAGTCATTCACATTTCCACACGTGTGACAGGATATCTTGGGAAGAGAAAGACACTTCAAGGCTTTTCACTCTTTGCACAGAACATCTGGATGCTTTTAAAGTACTTTACACCAGTGTGTTTCCAAAGGCTGGTCCTCCAGATGGTTTGGACTTCAGCTCCCAGGATTCCTAACTTCTAGGTCATTGTTAGAAAAACCAGGAGTATCCTTCATCATTTTAACTTGTGCCCAGAGAACTCCTGTTGTTAGGAGGTATGTTGCTGCCAACTTCTTTCTTTAAGTGCGTCTCAAAAGTGCTACAAGATCTCTCTACAGAAAGAGAGAGTGGCCAGCCCCTGCCCCTCATTCTCAACCCAGTCCATCCCCTTCTCTTGCCCACATACAAATCCCTCTCCTGCCACCCCATATCCACCCTCCCCTCTGCCCACCAGAATAGCTTCATGAGAGAAAATGGCTCCTGGAGAGCATCTAGACGGACCCCAACTGAAGGGACCTTGGGAACTTGAACGCTTAAATAAACTCTTAAACTTACCTTTCGTCGTCTTTTGCTGCCCTCAGCCGTCGAGAGTCAAGAGGAGCCTCCCTTGAGGAAAGGCCTTCTGGGAGTCATCTTGAGGAGAATCTTCCAGCTTCCTCAGTAAGCAAAGCGTCTCGCTGAGCGACAGACCGGGGTCCGATGGTCCTTTTTTGCCTCTGAGGCCTGGACCATGGCAGATGGACTGGAGGGATGGGGACCTTCTTCCTGCCCGAATGGGAGAGTAGACAGTTTCTCCTTCTTTTCTTTGGATAGACTTTTCTGGAGAGTGAAAGTGGAAGTGATGGAAGTGATGATGACCCACCAAGGGCTTTGGAATCATCATCGGAGGAAGAGGAAGCACCGGAGCCCCAAGGAACGGAGGAGAGGACCCTGGAGGAGCCCTCTCCGGCCGTTCCTGTGGGGAAAGTGGTAAGGAAAGAGAGGCTCCTCCTTTCGCCTCCTGCACCCCATCAGTCAGACAGAAAAGTGTTCAGTTCCATTCTTTTCTCTTGATAGACTTACATCCTGGTCAAGCCCGTACAATTTGAGGACTCCAGCAATGAAGAGAGGTACCTTTATTTCCGGTTCAAGGGTATTTGGGACCAGCCAAAAGGAGATGCTTGGCCATCTCTCTGAGTTGATGTCCTGACCTTTTATTTCTCCCCTCTTCAGCGTCCAGAAAGCCTCCCTGAAGACGAAAGAGCCTTCAGGTTTGGAGTACTGGACCCTTTTGTCCTGAGTACTTGGTGGTGTCAGAGGTCTCTTGGAGTACTTGAGCCCTTTGTCCTGAGTACTTGCTGGTGATAGAGGTGGTTCGGAGGAGCGGGCCGGACGGTAGCATCATGTCCTTTTTCCGGACGCTCTACCAAGTGAGTGGCAGCACTGGCCAAGTTTGGGGAAGAAGGAGAGGTGACGTGGGGAGATGGGCACCTCTTGAAGACCATCCTGTCAGGCTTTTCTCCTGAAACTCCTACAAACTCAACGTGATTCCCTTTCACAGAGTCCCTCCATCTTCCATGCAGCCTTCCTCTCTTTCTTCTTCCTTCCACCTTTCCTAGTTTGACTGTTGGTTCCATCTGGTGTCAAGGATCCTCGGTCCACTTCAGCCAGGTAAATTTGAATTTGAGGATGCCAGCAAGGAAGAGAGGTACCTTTCTTTCTGGTTCAAGGGTCTTTGAGACCAGCCAAAAGGAGACGCTTGCCCATCTCTCTGAGTTGATGTCCTGACCTTTGATTTCTCCCCTTTTCAGCATCGACAAAGCCTCCCTCAAGGAGAGCGAGCCTTCCTTGGGCAGAAGAGATGCTCTGTCCGCTTCAGCCAGGTAATGTGGGAAAGGGGACTAGAGCCCCTGAGCCTGGGCTGGGTCGCTGGGTCTGGTTTTGGAAGGAGCCGTCTCGACACTCGGCGATCTTCCAGGCAGGATGGGGCTCCGGGGTCCTTGGTGTGCGGTTGTGACTTTCTCTTCCAGAGATTGCAATGGCTGAAGATTTGGGGACTATAGGTCTGATCTTCTCCTTGCCTCGTTTCAGCTTCCCAGAGCTCCAAGGAAGCAAGGCTGAAGAGGACACCATGGAGACATTACCGATGGGGAATCTTCCGGCTTTGCCGGTAAGGAAAGACCGACTACAGAGTGTCCTGAGAAGGTGTAAAGGATCCTGAGGAAGGGCATCAGGTCCAGTGGTTCTTCTCTCTCTCTCTCTGAGGACTGACAATGGCAAAGGGACTGGAGGGAGGACTCTTCTTCTAGTCCTGCTATTAAAGTGTCCCGTTTCCTTCTTTTCACTTGACAGATTTTAATCCATGTAGAGCTGGCACAACCGGAAGTCCCAAGCGTGCCAGGCGACATGGAAGTGACACGGAAGATGGGAACAAGAGGTACCTTGGTTTCCGGTTCCAGAATATGTGGGACTAGCCAAAAGGGGGTGATGGGTGCTCCTCTCTCCTGGCGAGTTTCTGTTCTGACCTTGTCTCTTGTCTCTTGTCAGCGTCCATGAAGCATGCCCCGAGGAGAATGAACCTCTCGTCTCGGATGTAAGAAATGGGGAAATGGGTGGCGTTTGGTTTGGTTGGTTTGCTTTTCTTTTGAAACGTCCTACTACATTTTTGTAAAAAATGTTCTGGATGTTGTGTTACCTTATCCGTTGTTTGATGATTTCTCATTTGGTTTTCACCAGGAAATTACGCACCCGCTGGAAACATCCATAATTTCAGGAGCTTCATATCACATCGGCTCTGATGAAATTGACTGGGTTACCGTTTGGTTCCCAGAGAACTACTCTTTGGCCACTCAACCGGGTAAGGCTTCCGAGTGGTGCAAAATGGGGAGCAAAATGTAAGAAATGGGGAAATGTGGACCCAGGTATCCTCCTTTTCCAGGACACGTCCTACATTTCAACCTCCTGACCGGGAGGGATTCCAAAACGCCTTCCATGACCAGCATGACGAAGAAGCATGAATGTACTTTGATATTAAGGTTTCTTTGTTTTCGCAATGTCCTACGTTTTTCTAGAACGTACTATCTTAGTGTCCAGTGTTTCAGGGTGCTTTCTTTCACGAAATCCAGCTGCAGCCAGAGGTAGAGCTACGGTCAGTTTCAAGAGCCTCAGTTTCCAACGTAGGTCCCGGAGAGGCCGAGGAACTCCTGGAGCCCCAAGGAACAGACAGTAATATGGATGACCCCTCTCAGACCGTTCCTACGGGGAAAGTGGTAAGGAAAGAGAGGCTCATCCTTTCCCCTCCTGCGTCCCCTCCGTCCCCAGCATCCTCTTTAGGGTTCTTGGCTTCGGGGTTCCCGGCCCTCGGCTTACAATCTGAAAAGACATGAGACAAAAAGAGAAGGGAATCATAAGGAGGAAGGGCATCAAGTCCAGGGGTTCTTCTCTCTCTCCCTCTGAGGCCTATTAAGGCAAATTGAATGCTAATATTCTAGATGCCTTGGGATATAGGGATGGCAGATATCACAGAATGCAAAGTGAAGACCTTTTCTAATAATACCATAATTATGTAATTTTAGGGCCAATAGGCGAGAGAGGAGGAGGAAAAAATTAAGATTAAGAAAACCCTCTCATTTCCCCCAAAGTCATGAAGAAAAAAATGAGCAAAAACAACTTACCCCCATAGCAGTAAGTTAAAATCTGAATTGTGAGAAGAGATAATTATTATAATTATTAGTTATTAATTCTAATTTTATTGTATTTTATGTATTTTATCTGTTGTAATCCGCCGGGATTCCTAGTGATTGAGCGAGTGATAAGTAAATATTATTAATGTTATTATTATTATTACTATTATTATTATTATTAAACTTTAGGAACACACTCCTTCCTCTGAAAGTGGTGGAGTCTCCTTCTTTGGAGGTTTTGAAACAGAGGCTGGATGGCCATCTTTTGGGGATGCTTTGATGGAGAGTTCCTGCATGGCAGAATGGGGTTGGACTGGGTGGCCTTCATGGTCTCTTCCATGAACAAAACCCCTTTTATTAACATTTCCAGAGGCCAGTCTTTTGTTAAGCGAATGGATGTATTCCTGCTCCTTGACATTTACTTTGCATGGTGCCTTGAAATGATTTTCTTTAACCCAATAAACATAGTCAAACGCTCTATTATTTTTCCTTCTCTTAGGAGCACATCCTGCGTAAAAAGAAAAACACCAGGGAGAAAAGAAAGAGGGTTTTTATAGCCAGTCACCTTGGCCGACGGGCTCTTTATAATTCTCTGAGGAGCATAAACAGAAAACAACCAGAATCTTAAGCAGCAGCAGCAGAAGAAATTCAGGATTTCGTAGTCCTCACTGGTTTCGAGCATCTCCAGCCTCGACGCTGAGGCTCTGAGCTGAGAGTCTGCCTCCTTTCCAGCCCCAATGGGTTTGATCCGAGGCACCCGGCCCCACTGACCTCGGGGTATCATAACCCGAAACATACAACTGATTTGACTGTTGTCTTTTACCAGGAGAGAGTTAGGGACTGCTGCCCAGATGTTTAGGCTAGGCTAGTTTTATTACCAAATTACCATATATAGCATTTGTTGCATTTTGCATTCCTTTTTTGCATTAATTTCTGTAGGGCTATTTTATTATGATGCTACTGTGATATGATGTATTTCGTGAGAGGGGGAGTATTTTGTAATTTCTTGTACATTTTGTCGATTTTGCTTGTAATTGTTTAAGTATTGGTTTGGGGATTGGGAAGGATGACTTTGTATTTTATTGCATTGTATTTTTCTATTGCTGTTAGCTGCCTGGATTCCCTGTGATTGGCTGGGATACAAATAAATTATTTTATTATTATGATTATGATTTCCCATTGTTCCTACATCAGTCATTTGTAGGTGAGAAGGTCAATTCAAATCCCAAAGCTTGTGGGTAGGGAGATGAAACGTTGATGCTTGGAACACATTAAGAGATCTTGGCTTGGATCAGGGAAGGGAGAAGAAGCCCTAGCCTTCTTCCTTCCTCCAGAGAGCTGCATTCAGCCGTCCTCCCGGCCCTTTCCTTCCTATCCTCACAACAACAACCCTGTGAAGTAGGTTGGGCTCAAACTTCACAGCGGAGGGCAGATTTGAATTTACAGTGTCCTACTCAGTGTCTGATACTCTAATCCATACCTTGGGAAAGTTACTTGGGCAAAGGACAGCCTGCTCACGATGTGGGTCGCTGCCGTAGTCCCAAAGCAATCCTCACCTTTTAATTGGAAATGAAAGGGTTGAATTTGCTCCTTTTGCTGGCGGCTTCGGAGGGGCGCATATCCTCTCCATGCCACGTCCCCAAAGCAGCCGGAGGCAGTGGCTCTCCTGCTCAAAGGGATCCAGTGGATCAGATTCTTCCGGAGCCTTCGGGAGACACGGTCCCAGCTGGGCCTCTGCGGAAAGAAGCCGGTGTTAATATAACAGAGACATCTCACTCCACATTCGTCTATTAAAAACAGTGGAAGGAATGGCTTGAAACCACGTCAGCTTCAGATAAAAGAATGGTTTCTTCCATGACAACTTGGCCTTTATCAGGCATTTTAACCAAGAAGCTAACTAAAAATGGCTGAAGAAATACCGTTGAGTTGAAAGCATCGATTAGTCTAATAGTTCCTTAAAAGCATCTCATCCCTCTAATGAAAGGAGTCAACTTTGTCTTAATGCAATAAAAGAAGTGAGACTGTATTCTTTGTAGTCTTCCCCCTGCCCTGAGTCAACATTTACATTTACTGTATCTATTGAAAATGAATTTATACGAAGTCTTTCCCAGCCAGGATGTCCTTTCCAGGCTGCTTACAAAACAGACTATGTGTATCCTCACTCACTCTGCAGAGCTACTTGGTCCCATTCATACTTTCTATTTGAAGCGTACACTTGGAGAAACAGAAACACCTTCCAAAACTTATTATGGGAACTGTTGCTTTTGTCTCCAACCTATTTCTTGGTCCTTTCCAGCTGCTTTTGTCCCCATTTGCACTTGTTTTGAAAAGGCTTACAGCTTTCATCTTTAAATAATTTCCATTTCTTGCAGCAAGTCTGTTTCCTAGGGTGCATCTGCACTGCAGAAACGATGCAGTTTGACACCACTTTGGCAATGGCTGCATCCGAAAAGAAAATCCTGGGATTTATTGTTTGCTTTGGCAGAGAAGGCCAAAGACCTTGCGAAACTGCAAATCCCAAGATTGTGTAGGATGGGACTTTAGTACTTAAAGAAGTGTCAAACTCCATTATTTCTACAGTGTAGATGCAACGCTGTTTATTTCTTCCCTTCTCCCCATTCCTGGAGCCTTGGCCTTTCATTGCTATCAGGCTAAGATTTTTGTCTTTCTAACCTGGTCCTTCCCTCAAAGACAAGTTCTCTTTGGATCTGGAGCAGGCTCCATCCTACAGAAAACCGGGATTTGTAGTTTTGTGACTTGGGGAAAGAAAGCTGAAGACCTTGCAAGAAATGCAAACCCAAGATTTATTGTTGGATGGAGCCGCAGCACTTAAAGTGGTGCCAAAGCGCATGATTTCTCCAGTGCAGACACAGATGGAGAGTGGCAGCAAGTGGCTTCCGTGACAGGAGCGTCAGTGAAATCTCACAGAAATCTTCTATGTTGTACTCCATACCAAGTTAAAGTCAAGGATGAAATTCTTCAGAACCACAGAGTATCACTACAGACATGTAAATGATATAAAGATCAATGACGAAACAGATATACTCAAGATATATGTGAATATTGAGTTATACAAAAGTCATCATTTTATTGCACAATAAGAAGAGAACAGAGAAGGAAGCTCTGTTTTATGTCATAGTGTTGTACGTGCTTTGTTAAATTTATGTCGTTTTGTGACTTGATGTTGTGTTTTTAGAAATTAGGGATGTATTATATGTGACAATGTAAGTGTTGAATTCATGTCTTTAACTAGATATGTGAAAATCAATAATATAGTATATATTTCCTCCTGCTTCAAGCAAGAGACAGCTGAGGCTTCCTGGCAGCAGCCAAGACTCCAGACCTGCTTTGGTTTCCAGGGCCCAGGGTCACAGTTGTTGTCCCAGTAACCAAAGGGCTGAGGTCAGAGGAGCCTTTGTCCCCAGGACTTGGGGGTGACAGAGGTCTCTTGCAGTACTGGACCCCTTTGTGTTCAGTACTTGGTGGCGGTAGAGGAGTACTGGACACCTTTGGGTTCTGTACTTGGTGGCGGTAGAGGAGTACTGGACACCTTTGGGTTCTGTACTTGGTGGCGGTAGAGGAGTACTGGACCCCTTTGGGTTCAGTACTTGGTGGCGGTAGAGGAGTACCGGACCCCTTTGGGTTCTGTATTTGGTGGCGGTAGAGGAGTACTGGACCCCTTTGGGTTCTGTATTTGGTGGCGGTAAAGGAGTACTGGACCCCTTTGGGTTCAGTACTTGGTGGCGGTAGAGGAGTACCGGACCCCTTTGGGTTCAGTACTTGATAGAGGTGGTTCGGAGGAGCGGGCCGGACGGTAGCGTCATGTCCTTTTTCCGGACGCTCTACCGAGTGAGTGACAGCGCTGGCCAGGTTTGGGGAAGGAGGGGAGGTGAAGTGGGGAGATGGGCACCTCTTGAAGACCATCCTGTCAGGCTTTTCTCCTGAAACTCCCACAAACTCAACATGATCTCTTTCTTCTGCCCTCCAACTTTCCTAGCTTGACCGTTGGTTTGTTTTTCCCCCATGGATTCTCATGCCTTCGCACGATGCGTCCAAAGTGCCACCTGAGTTTGGTCATCTTGGCTTCTGGGGAGATTTCTGGCTTGATCTGCTCCAGGACCCCTTTGTTGGTCTTTTGGGCCGTCCATGGGATCCCCAGCCCCCCATTTCCCCACATGAGCTGGTTTCCCTCCTTCCCTCCTCCTTAACTGTCCAGCTCTCAGATCCATAGAGGACAAGAGGGAAGACCATGGCTTGTACGGTTCTAACTTGAGTCCTCAGTTGTGTATCCTTGCATTTTACAAGCTTCTCTACTAAACTAGTAATTTTATCCAAAAAGATAGATAGATAGATAGAGAGAGAGAGAGAGAGAGAGAGAGAGAGAGAGAGAACACTAAGATTTCATTTAGAGATGTAAATGTGAAATGCTGATAATTGGAGAAACATAATTGGAAACTCTTCCTACATAATGCTCAGTGCCCTCCATATCCATGGATTCAGGCATCCATGGATCTGAAAAGAGTTTTGAAATGTATACATTTCTAATATCAGACATTCATTTTACCCTTTTATATGAGGGACCCCATTGTACTCTCCCATTGTATTTAATGGGATGAGCATCCACGGATGTTGGGATCCCCCGTGGGTCCTGGAACCAAAGCCCAGCCGATCGGTGAACTAAGGCCTCACGAACGGGATGGGATTCCTGGCTCTCAGCGTGAAACCTGGGAAGAGCTCCTCTTCCTTTGGAAAAAAGGCTGGGTAAAAGAGGGAATGTCCCTGTGTCCAAGGGACATTGAGCAGCTGGAGAAAGGTCTAGATTTGAGCAGCTGCTCTCAGGGCACTGCCAAGGTCTGGACCCAGCGAAACGGCTGCTTGCTTTGGCCTTGAGCCTTTTTCGAGACAGAAAGACGTCTTGGGCAGAGGGTTCATTGCAGGCCCTTCCCTGCACCCTCCTTTTCCCTGCACTTGGTATCTGGCCCACTTTTCCTTTCCATACATCTTTGTCAAGTTTCGCATCCCACAGATGTCCCAGGACACGTGTGGCCAAGTCACCACCCCACAGGCGTCTCCAAGATGGCAAAAGGGATGAATGGGGCCAGGTCTCCTCACCACGGTCTCCAGTCCTGGGCCCCACAGTCCAAAAACAGCCAAGGGTCTGGAAACCATGCCTTCTGAGGAGAGACTTCGAGAGCTGGCACCCCTGTCCGCTTGGCCACATCCAGAGAGAAGACCCCAAGCGTGTTTTCCTTTGCAAAAGGGATCCCATTTTGGCTCTGGATCCCAGAGCCCAGTGTTTTCATCCGGTCACCGCAGAGACAAAGCCATTCTGAACCCAGCTGAGGCCATGCCCTCTGGTTGTGCCCACCTTGTCTTGGCCGCAGAGCACCACGTCCCTTGCAAGGAGGCTCTTCCGAGGGAGTGGAGCCCTGGCCAGGCCTTGGAGGAAGAGAGGTCCAGCAGAGGACTTGGGGCAGGGACCACTAGGACCATGGATCGGGGGCCATTCTTTCTCTAACTCGTGTTGATCTCTCTCTCCTTCGCAGGGAGCCAGAAAGAGGATCAGGCAGGCCAGGAAGACATTCTGTTCTTGTGCCAGAGTCTCCGAACAGGAGGACGAGGATCTGGGATCTCCTCCTATGTAAGGCCCCATGTCCTTCCTTCCTTCCTTCCTCTTGCTTCCCATCTTTCTTTCTTTCTTTCTTTCTTTCTTTCTTTCTCTCCTTCCTTCCTTCCTCCCCTTCCATCATCCCTACAACTACCTCCATCACCCAGCCTTGCCAAAAGACCTACAGTCCCGTAAGGGAGGGCTCCCTTTTTGAGTTTGGGGCACAGTGCACCATGGAGGGAGTCTTCTCCGTGGGGCAGGGCAGAGTTCAAATTCTAGGGAATTGATCACATGGGAGGAATTTCTCTCAATTGCGAATGGAGCCAATCCAAATTCACGTGAATTTGCCAGTTTAGCAAATTTACGTGGAATCTAATTGCGTTCGGAATGTGTTCAGAAGGACTCCCCATTGCCCAAAATCCCATGAGATACTCTCATACGCAATAACGTGAAACCCCGTGATTGCATTTGTAATGAGCTCCCCATTGCCCAAAATGGCATGAGATACTCTCGTACGCAATAACGTGAAACCCCGTGATTGCCTTCGGATTGCCATTGCATTATACTCCCAAATTCCGTTGTCTGATCAACTCCTAAGACCCAGATTCAAGGGTTGCAGGGTTGCTCCTTGAGCTGTTGTTGTGTGCCTTCAGGTCCTTTCTGACTTAAAAACCCTAAACCAAGGTTGCTCATCTTTTGAGGCTGAGAAAGGGTGACTCGATCCTCATGGGGTGCCCTACATTCATCTCTTCCCAGTCACCCCAGGCCAGTCCCATTGCAAAACTGGATCATCTGCCACTTCATCTCCATGCACAAAGACCAGGCTCCTATGGCTTTGTGCACTAACCCGCAACATCATTAACATATGCAAAGGATTTGCAATTGATATTGACATCCTACACAAAAATGGCATATATATGGACCTTATCACACGTGAAACTCAAACTCCAGTCCAAAGCCATTCCGAAGGGAAGGGGAAGCAGAGTCCCTTTGAATCCAAGGCAATTCACGTGGTTCATTATCATCACACGTGAAGCAAAGCAGAGCGAGTGCAGGTTAAATTATCACACCGTGCGGATTCAAGGATTCGAACTGGCACCCGTGGCTCCTTGAGAGCATCTAGACTGACCCCAACTGAAGGGACCTTGGGAACTTGGTTGGACCGCTTAAATAAACCGCTGGAAGGAAGGAAGGGAGTGAGGGAGGGAGGAAAGCGGATGGAGAAAGGTCAAGGTCTCACCTTTCCTCGTCTTTTGCTGCCCTCAGCCGTCGAGAGTCAAGAGAAGCCTCCCTCGAGGAAGGGCCTTCTGGGAGTCATCTTGAGGAGGATCTTCCAGCTCCCTCTGTAAGCAAAGCGTCTCGCTGAGCGACAGACCGGAGCCCGATGGTCCTCTTCTCCCTCTGAGGCCTGGACCACGGCAGATGGACTGGAGGGATGGGGACCTTCTTCCTGCCCGAATGGGAGAGTAGACAGTTTCTCCGTCTTTTCTTTTAATAGCCTTTTCTGGAGAGTGGCAGTGATGATGACCCCCCGAGGGGTTTGGAGTCATCGGAGGCAGAGGAAGCACCGGCGCCCCAAGGAACGGAGGAGAGGACCCTGGAGGAGCCCTCTCCGGCCGTTCCTGTGGGGAAAGCGGTAAGGAAAGAGAGGCTCCTCCTTTCGCCTCCTGCACCCCATCAGTCAGATAGAAAAGGCTTCCATTCCCTTCTTTTCTCTTGATAGACCCACGTCCTGGTCGAGCCGGTGCAGTTCGAGGATGCCAGCAACGAAGAGAGGTACCTTTCTTTCTGGTTCAAGGGTCTTTGAGACCAGCCAAAAGGAGACGCTTGCCCATCTCTCTGAGTTGATGTCCTGACCTTTGATTTCTCCCCTTTTCAGCATCGACAAAGCCTCCCTCAAGGAGAGCGAGCCTTCGTTGACTGGAAGGGATGCTCTGTCCGCTTCAGCCAGGTAATATGGGAAAGGGGACTAGAGCCCCGGAGCCTGGGCTGGGTCTCTGGGCCTGGTTTTGGAAGGAGCCGTCTCGACACTCGGTGATCTTCCAGGCAGGATGGGGCTCCGGGGTCCTTGGTGTGCGGTTGTGACTCTCTCTTCCAGAGATTGCAATGGCTGAAGATTTGGGGACTATAGGTCTGATCTTCTCCTTGCCTCGTTTCAGCTTCCCAGAGCTCCAAGGAAGCAAGGCTGAAGAGGACACCTTGCAGACAATACCTGCTTTGCTGGTAAGGAAAGACCTTTGCACCTACTCGAGAGTGTCCTGAGAAGGTGCAAAGGATCTCTCAAGGGGCCCCAGGTATCCTCCTTTCCCAGGTCATGTCCTACATTTCAACCTCCTGACCGGGAGGGATTCCAAAACGCCCTCCATGACCAGCATGGCTTAGAAGCATGAATGTACTTTGATATTAAGGGTTTCTTTGTTTGTATTTTGCAATGTCTTGCGTTTGTCTCGAATGTACTGGATTTCATTCTCTCTTGTCCAGTATTTGAAAGTGCTTTCTTCCAGGAAATCCAGCCGGAGCCAGAGGGTGACCCAGGAGCCTCCGTTTCCAACGAAGGCCCCGAAGAGGCGGAGGAACCTCTGGAGCCCCAGGGAACAGCCCCAGAGAACAGCCCCCAGGGAACAGCCCCAGAGAACAGCCCCCAGGGAACAGCCCCAGAGAACGGCCCCCAGGGAACAGCCCCAGAGAACGGCCCCCAGGGAACAGCCCACTCTCAGTCTGTTTCCACGGGGAAAGTGGTAAGGAAAGAGAGGCTCATCCTTTCCCCTCCTGCGGCCCCTCCGTCCCCAGCATCCTCTTTAGGGTTCTTGGCTTCAGGGTTCCCGGCCCTTGGCTTACAATCTCAAAAGTCATGAGACAAAAGGAGAAGGGAATGGGAAGGAGGAAGGGCATCAAGTCCTGCGGTTCTTCTCTCTCTCTCTCTCTCTCTGAGGCCTGACAATGGCAAAGGGACTGGAGGGAGGACTCTTCTTCTAGTCCTGATCGAAAAGTGTCCCATTTCCTTCTTTTCACTTGACAGATTTTAATCCATGTAGAGCCGGCACAACCGGAAGTCCCGAGAGTGCCAGGCGACATGGAAGGCGACACAGAAGAGGGGAACAAGAGGTACCTTGGTTTCCGGTTCCACAATGTGTGGGGCTAGCCAAAAGGGGATGATGGGTGCTCCTCTCTCCGGGTGAGTTTCTGTTCTGACCTTGTCTCTTGTCTCTTGTCAGCGTCCACGAACCATCCGTCCAGCTGAACGAACCTCTCGTCTCAGATGTAAGAAATGGGGAAACGGGTGGCGTTTGGTTTGGTTTGTTTGCTTTTCTTTTGAAACGTACTACTACATTTTTGTAAAAAATGTACTGGATGTTGTGTTACCTTATCCGTTGTTTGATGATTTCTCCTTTGGTTTTCACCAGGAAATTACGCACCCGCTGGAAACATCCAGAGTCTCCGGAGCCTCATATCATATCGGCTCTGATGAAATTGACTGGGTTACAGTTTGGTTCCCAGAGAATTACTCTTTGGCCAGCTCAACCGGGTAAGGCTTCCGAGTGGTGCAAAATGGGGAGCCCTTTCGGAGCAAAAGCCTCTTCCCTCCATTGAAAGACTGAGAGAAGATGCGATTGATAGAAGATGTGATTCTATCCCTCCCTCAGAGACTCTGGCGGGGTCTCCTTCTTTGGGAGTCTTTAAGCAGAGGCTGGGTGGCCATCTCTCAATGGGAAGGCTGTGATGGAGAGTTCCTGCAGGGCAGGAGATTGGGCTTGGACCAGAAGGCCTTTCTTGGGGTCTCTTCCAACTCAAGGATTCTATGCCTCTCGGTCTCTTCTATGGAATATCCTATCTATTGAGCAAGAGGTAGAACTAATCTTGAAGTAATATCTTCTTTTGCCTTTTCTGAGATCCATCTGATCTTAAAGCATTTCTCTCTAAAGGTATTAAGTGGGGAAGAGCAGCTTTTAAAGTAGCAGACTTGGTGTTCTTTTTCACTTTTTCTCTGTTGACTTCCATGGTCTTCTAAGAAAGATTGGGTGTGTTGTATATAATGGGACGAGGAGCCACAGATGTTGTCACCTATGCCTGGATCCCTCTCATTCGGTAATCAATGAATGATCAAATAATAAATGGCTGACCCTGGGAATCTCTCCTCCTTTTGCTTCTTTTCTCCACAGCTCCCTGGACGAAGACATTGCGGTTCCCACCGTCCAGGAACTGGCCCAACTCAGCCCAAAGGAGGTAAGGCAGAGAGTGGCCTGACAAAGCCCAAAGCTCCCCCAAAGCCTACCTGAAGCCTCAGGCCCCACCAAGAAGGCCTCCTCGAACCCTCCCCTCTCAGGGTGGTGGCTCTTCCACATTGCTTTCGTGGGGGACTCCATTCATCCCCTCCAGTCAGTGCTGAGCCTCTCCAGCTCACGTCATACGATGGGAGCAGCCTGGAGAGAGAGAGAGCGCAGGAATGCCGCCCGAGGGCTCCCGACTCCGTGCCCCAGCAAAGAAGCCTCCTTCTCACAGGTACATCAAATGGGATGTACCTACTACTTTCCTTTCTCCTTTTCCCCCCGACAGAAGGACGCATGCATGCACGCTCTGTGCCAGAGGTTCCCCAAGCTGCCCTCTGAGAAACAAAGGCTTGTGGCCGACATCGTGGCGAAGAGGCATTTGACCGGTGTCCTGGAGCACTGCTTGGAAGCGGAGCAAGAGTAGGCAGATCCCCTCTTCTTCTTCTCCTCCTCCTTCCATCTCAGGCCCTGAGCCTCCTCCTTGGATCCGACTCCCTCACCTTCCTTCCCTCTTTCTCCTGACAGGGTGTGTTTTGAGTTTTTGACTGCCATCCTCCACACACCCAAATGCAACGCGGATGTTGCCCTCCGCTTCCTTCTGGACAAGGCAAATGAGGGTTCGTGGCTGCCTAAAGAGGGGCAGAAAAAACTCAGGGTCAAGGTAAGGACCAGGGGTCCCTCTTGCCAAACTCATCGTCCCACTCTTCCACAAGGCAGTTCTCCTCTGGGCCTTGCCTTTGGCAGTTGGGGAAGGAGCACCCGGCCCATCCTCTGATTCTACACAAACGTTGTTCTCTTCTCTCTCTTTCTCTCTTCAGGCAAAGGCCATAAGGTGCGTGGCCAGTACCATCGACCACCTCTCCAGCCCCAAGAGCCTGATGTTCTGGTTCGACCCTGTCTTCGCCACATATCTGGACATCTTGGAGAAGCAGCCCCCCAGATCTCAGAAGGATGCACAGAAGAACAGCAAGATCTATGTGCATCCCGGGTAAGTTGTTTAACAAGCGGAGGGTGGGAGGGGGAGAGAAAGAGAACCACAGAGTGGTCCCTGAAGTTTCTAGTCCACTTGTTTTGGGCTTAGAACCAAGAAGCTTTTCTCTCCCCTCTTGCTGACAATCGCTCTCTCTTTGCAGAGAAATAGCATCCTTTCTCCGAACGCTGATGGAGAAGGGGAAGGCTGTGAACCAGATGTTCCTGGGGGTTGGCAGGTGAAGGAGACCGGTGCCTTCACAACACCCCCTCGGCCTGCGTTGTCCCTGGGTGCCAGGGTCTGCTGCGGGAGCAATGGGTGCTTCCGTCTGCCCTACCACCATCTCTGCCTCCGTGCAAGGAAGGGCCAAGAGGACAACGAGACAAGCCGGGACGGAGCCTTCTCCTGAAAGAGCCGGAAGGGGCCGCTCTGGATGGGAACCCTGGCAGCCCCCTCTCTCCCTTCCGTCTTGCGTTCATCTGCGAGGGAGGTTTGGCTGCTGAGGTCGGCCTGCTTGGTGGCATCGCCCACAAGGGCATCCTTCTTCTTCTTCCATAGCTGGAGTGTAGCGGAGTCTCCTTCCTTGGAGGTCTTTAAGCAGAGGTTGTATGGCCATCTCTTGACATGGATGCTGTGACGGAGAGCTCCTGCATGGCAGAAGAAGGGGCTTGGACCGGATGGCCTTCCTTGGGGTCTCTCCCAACTCTAGGATTCTAGGAGAAGGAGGAAGCCCAGCGCAGAGCCCTGTCTCTCCCTTCCCTCTTGCGCTTCGCTGGGTGACGTTTTGGCTCCTGGGGCGAGAAGGCCGAGAGCAACGCAACGGCTTGTCCCTGGCTCTCGGAGGGGAAAGTCTCCCCTCCATATTCCTGGGGGGGGGGTTAGGGGCAAAGGACCCCTGCGAATATGGAAAGATTGCAAACACCCCCTTCCTCCATGACCCCTGCCATGCCTGGGTCACCCGATCCAGGCATGGCAGGGGTAGAGACAGACCTCCCCGGATCCCCTTTCAGCCCCTGCCATTTCTCTTCATTCCCAAATCTTCTGGATCCACTCATCAATAGTAGGTCCTACGGTTGGTTTTCCGTTTTCCAGTTTTTGGTTATTCATATCCTGGCAGCTGTTACTGTGTATAGAAGGATTCCCCAATCGTTCTTCTCTATTTTTACTCCCAAATAAGAAGTCATATTCAGCAAATATAAACAGGGTCCATGGGGTGTTCTAATTTCAATCTCTCCTGCATTTTCCTATGGATCTTGTACCCATTTTTTTCTTTTAAATTTTGGTGCCAGACCACCATCTGGGGCCACATGGAGCCTGCTTCTGGCCTTTCCAAGCCTTCTCCTCTCATATATTTTAGCTCATCTTACCAGTGTCTAATACCATCTGTTACTCATCTTGAAGCAATTTTCTTTAAGATCCTGAGCTGCTGTAAATTTAGGTTTTTTTCCAAGCATTCTCCCAAATTTCCATTGATACGCTAAGTCCTATTCCTGTGTCCATTTTACCACATTTGCTGTAACTGTCTCTTGCTCCAATTCTCTTGTCAACATCAATCTCTACAACTTTGATATTTTTCCTTTCTCTCTATCCTAGATTATTTCATCTAATTCATTTTGTTTTTCTTCACGTCCCTCTGTAGCCAGGTCTTCCTTAAACTTTATTTGATTTGCATGGATCCAAACCATTGTGTGTGTGTGTGTGTGTGTGTGTATCTATATCTATATCTATTACCCGAATGCTCCAATTCCTCTTTAGATCTTACTTCTCTTCATCCATTCTTCTTTCCCGTTAGCAAATCTTTCTGTCTTATCCAGTGTTTGCTCTACTCCCATCTGTCGAAGAATGCCTCTTGCCTAGAAATCCAAGTTGGGATGCCAAAATAACATTTTCTTTAGCTAACTCAGCCGCATGCATGATCACATCCTCTTGCCGCTTTGACCATGTTTCTCCTCTCTTCTCCTCCCTTCATTGGCTCCCCTTCCCCTTCCGCATCCAGTACAAGCTTTTGTTACTGACTTTCAAAGCCCTCCACGGACTGTCCCCTCCTTACTTGTCTGAACTTCTCTCTCCTCACACTCCTTCTCGTTCCCTCCGTTCTGGTAGTCAAGGTCTCCTGTCCCAGCCAAGGATTTCCACTCCCCTGTCCCGGATTCGTCCTTTCTCACTTGCTGCCCCTCACTTCTGGAACCTTCTTCCTCTACATGCGTGCCTCATCACTTCTCTAACCAGGTTCAAAACTGAGTTAAAGACTATATTGTTTAGAGAAGCGTTCCCAGATGTGTGACTTTGTCTGGCCCGTTTTCACTGTGCATTTCGAAGCCGAGCCCTCCCTCCAGTCCATCTGCCTTGGTCCAGGCCTCAGAGGGAGAGAAGAACCACCGGACCTGATCCCTTCCCATCCCCTTTCCCTTCTCTTTTTGTGTCGTGTCTTTGAGATTGTAAGCCTGAGGGCAGGGAACCGCCTAATTATAAGTTTATACGTACAGCACTGTGTAAACCTACAGAGCTATATAAATAAAGGTTGATAATAGTAATAATAATAATAATAATAATAATAACAACTTGGAACAAAACTTTGCATCAAAATCCACTCATTCCTTCCAATACCAAATATAATATAAAAAGGGAAAAAATTATTTAGGCATCCCAAGATGGATCTCTAGGCAAGAGGCATTCTTCGGCAAGAGGAGTCCTTTGCCCCGAACCCCCCCCCCCCCCCAGGAATATGGAGGGGAGACTTTGCCCTCCAAGAGCCAGGGACAAACCCTTGCTTTGCTCTCGGCCTTCTCGGCAGCCAAAGCGTCACCCAGCAAAGGAAGGGAGGGAGGGAGGGAGGGAAGGGAGAGACGGGGCTTTGCACTGGGCTTCCTTCCTCTCCCAGAATCCTAGAGTTGGGAGAGACCCCAAGGAAGGCCATCCGGTCCAAGCCCCTTCTTCTGCCACGCAGGAACTCTCCGTCAAATGGCCACCCGGCCTCTGCTTCAAGACTTCCAAGGAAGCTGTGGAAGGAGAGGGAAGCCCTTGTGGGCAATGCCACCATGAAGGGCAGCCTTTTTCCCCGACCCTTGAGGAGCTACACACCTTCACTCAAGGCAAGGAGGAAATCGAAAGAGGAAAAGTTCCCCCACCTTGGATCCAACATTGATCAGAACGGAGACGGCATTCCAGAGAGCCCAAGCAGACAAGGAATCATGGGAACGGCAGCCACGAAAGAACCAGAACAGATCCTAAAGGGTCCAGATATCCGACTGTCTCCCAAAGCTAGAACCCTACAAGGCCTCGTAGTCCCCATTACTACGTACGGATGCGAGAGCTGGACAGTCGAGAAAGCAGAGAAGAGGAAAACCCACTTCTCTGAGATGTGGAGCTGGAGAGGAGCGCTGAGATCCCATGGATGGCCCCAAAGACAAGCGAATGGGTCCTAGAAGAGATCAAACCTGAAAGCTCTCTGGAAGCCAAGATGATAAAGCAGAGATTGTCTTACTCTGGACAGTGGAAAAACAAAAGACAATAATGCTAAGAAAGGTGGGGGAACATAGGACGAGAGGAAAGGGCATGCTGGACGGATGGATTCGACCAAGGAGGGGCTGAGTATGAGTTGGCAGAGCCGGAAGAGAGCAAGAAAGGACAGGCGGGTCTCGGAGACGTCTCATCGATCGGGTCGCCAGGAGTCGGCATCGATCCGAAGGCAGTTAACAACAACGGAGGTTTATCACACGCTTCTTGACAAACTGGTCCGATTTCTGAAGAGTTTGGGGACGCAGGAGAGCTCCAATCCGAAGAACAGGAGCACACCCAAAGCTTCACGGGAGAAGGAGCAAGACTGCTGCTCCTGAACTGGATTTCTCACTGGATGATCTGGATTTCTTGCAGTGCTTTGCGATACAAACGGGAGCATAGGAGAGGGCAGTGGTGCTTCCGGCCGCATCAGCGCTGCGGAAATAATCTGGTTAATATATATAGTCACTATACATGAACTGCCACAGCTGAACGCTATGGAATCCTGGGAATTAGAGTCTGTTGGGGCACCAGACCTCTCTGACAGAGAAGGCCAAGTGTCTCACAACGGTCCAGGTCCAATGAACAGAGCCTCAGATTAAAATATTGCAGGATTAAGAGATCCTCTTTTTCAGTTTTGAGCCTAACAGCAAAGATAAACTGAGTAAGACAGAAAACACTAACGGACTAAAACGCAAAAGAAGGGCTCTGACTCTCTTCATCTCCTACAATGAAAGAGGGAGAAGAAACTCATAGAAAGCTGTGGCTATTCTTGTTTGTTTTAAAATTAATTTTAATCGTAATGTGTTGAATTGCTTTGGGGGGATACTGTAATATTTTATGCATCCTTGAACGCTTTCACCAGTGTTCACAATCCTAAACATACACTGGACTATGTGACAAATGTTGCTGTCCTGGAACAAGCAGGGATCACCAGCATCGAGGCCTTGCTACTGAAAATGCAGCTGCGCTGGGCAGGCCACGTTTCTAGGATGGAGGACCACCGCCTCCCCAAAATAGTACTCTACGGTGAACTCACCAGGGGTCAGCGTAAGAGGGGCGCCCCAAAGAAGAGATACAAGGACTCCCTGAAACAACATCTCAAGCTTGGCCAAAGGGATCACCAACAATGGTCTGGCCTCGACTCACATCGAGAAGCATGGAGACAAGGCACTATCCACAATGCTGCAGCCTCGTTCGAGAAAACTCACACCGAACGAGTCTCGAAGAGAAACGACAACGCAGAAAGAACCACAACCTGGAAACATCACCCAAAGAGACTTTCTGCTGTGCTTTCTGTAACCGGACTTGTTTATCTCGGATCGGCCTTTTTAGTCATCAAGGCGCTTGGAGAAAGCGAGGGATCATGAGTCCTTCCTGAATCTTCATTAGCGAAGAAAAGCCAGAGAGAGAGATATGCATTAAGCATTGTATGTTGGATGCTTTAACTATGTCAGCCACTTTGTTTTATTATAGAAAAGCGGGCTACAAAGAAAAGTTTTATTCCATATTTCATAGAACCATAAAAACACCCAAGCCACAACGGCAGAATAATAGCAATAGCAGCTAAACGGTTTCGTTCCCAATAAGCAGTCTCTAAGAAACACAAACTATGGGGCTTTTTAGACTGGCAGGAAAGTGCGACATGAAGTTGCCTTTTCCTTAATGCTTAGCATGCTTTAGATGCAGCTGCGCAGTTCTGCCGTTTTTGAAAAAGAAGCTGGGAAAAGCAGGACCTTTTTAAAGGCGCTTCTTCTCCCCTAAAACGCAAAAAAAGTGTTTTCATGGCACACTTTCCCTTTTTCTCATCTAAAGGCTGGGCTTTCATGCAGCCATCAACACACCTCTTTTTGCCAATGTAAAATGAGCCTATGATGTGTAAACAAATCGTCCCCAACAAAGAAGCTGGGGACTCCTTTTAGCAGCCCAGGAAGGAGGCTGGGCTCCTTAGATTCTTCCAGAGCCTTCGGGAGAAATGGTCCCAGCTAGACCTCTTCTGCAGAAAGAAGACAGTGTTGATATAAAAGAGGCATCTCACTCGCGATTCTTCTTTGAAAAGCACTGGAAGGAATGGCTTGAAACCATGTCAGCTTCAGATAAAAGAACGTTTTCTTCCGTGACAACTAAAATGGCTAAATAAATACTGTTGAGTTGAAAGCATTTACTAGTCTAATATTTCTTTACCATAAAATAAAAGCAGTGTGATCGTCAAAGGATTTACTTGGAAGGGTGCCCCTAAATTCAGTGAAAATTCCCTCTTTCCATTCTTGGACAAGGCTGCAGGTCAAGGAAGTCAACGCCTGAGAGCAAAGGTTCCCAAACTTTTGTCCTCCAGGTGTTTTGGACTTCAGCTCCTCGCATTCGTAACCTTTGGACCAATTGCCTGGGACCGCTGGGAGCTGAGGTCCAAAATGCCTGGAGGACCAAGGCTTAGCCTTAGAGCACCATCCAAATCTGACTCCAACAACAACACAATTCCAGACCACTCTTTCCCTGACAGAGTCCCAGGGTTGTGCTGGACCCACAACTAGCTCTGAGGGTGACCACTCCAGGCCTTTCCTTACCTGCTCCCTTGGCTCTTATCTTCAGATCAGGCTGAGGCTGGAGCTCCTTCACGGACTCGGCATCAGGCTCCTCCAGTTGTTCAAGTGTAGCTTTGAAAAGCAAGAGAGACTTGTAAAATAGTGCATAATTGAAAGAAAACACTATTAAGAAGCATACTTTCTGGTTTGTAAGGAAAATGCACATTCAAGTCATTACAAGATAAGTGCTTTTTTCTTTGGAAAGCCCTGTCTTTTACTGAACAGAGCTATGGACTAGAATGGACAGACTAGAATGAAGTATTTTAAGACAGAAACAAAAGTTGGTTGGACAGCTTAGATTTTGGTCCGGTTGTATCAGTATCAGAGGTTACTCTTGCACACAAATTAAAGTCAAGATAGCATCCTTCATCAGGGTTTCTAACTCCATTGATGCGAAACATGGCCATTTTTGTATCTTGTCCATCTTTCACAATGCAATCCTAGAGGAACATCATCCCTGAATTCACTCGCTGTGCTTTGGCTGCAGTTTCAAACATCCCTTCCTTCTTAAAAAGAAAGGAGCCAGCTTTATATTAATGCAATGAAAGAAGTGAGTCTGGGTTCTTGGTTTTCCTCTCCCGAGTCAACATTTACATTTACTGTCTCTATTTGAAAGGTTTTTATACAAGTCTTTACCAGGATATTCATTCCAGGCTATATACCTACCTACCTACCTCCTGCATAGCAAGCTTGTTTGAGCTTTGCTACTTATTTTATTACATTGCTTAGAAAAGCCTTTTTTCTGGACACATTTCCCTTCAGGGCACAATATGTAGTTGCTGTGGTACCTCTGTGTTACAAGTAATGGATAGTAACAAATGGCAAAATTTGCAGAATTATAGTCAATCCCACCAATTCCCGCATCAAACATAAGGGATTCTATGATTCAAGCAAAGATGTTTCTTTGTCTTCCTAACCCGAGTCTCTCCCTCAAATCCAAGTTCTCTTTGGATCTGGAGCAGGCTCCCCTTCTCCGTCCAATTCCCCTTTTCTTCATTGGCTCCTCAGCCAATGTACCTTGGGCTTTGGGCATCGGGGGCTTTTGCCCCATCTCCTAAACTGCCCAGGGGCTGTTATCAGTCCCTTCCTTCATATCAGAAGGAACCCCAAACTTCAGGTTTGGGAAAATCCACCTCCAAGTTGGAGTAGGAAAAGATCCGTTTTAGCAAAGGCAGATTGTGGTGGGGCTGAAAGGGCAAACCTGGGAGAGACAAGACCTGAACTTTAGGGGGAAATGTTCCATTTTTGGCTTACCATTCCCAGCCAGACACCTTCTTTTCTAGGAAAATCATCTCTCTCTTTTGGTGTAATTCTCTTCTTTTTCAATGGGTTCCCCTCTCCCAAGAATTTGAGACTTCTTTGGGGCCGTTTGTGACCCACAAACACCAGCCCCACGGCCCACAAATGGCCCACAGTCCACTCTTTCCTCACCCCTGATTTTAATGGGGGTCTGAAGGATTGGGTGGGCAACTAGGAGAGGTCGGGGGTCATAACAAACCTATTTGAACCTGTAAGGCTGTCAAAAATGAACATTTCTTTGCCCCCAAACACCCTCCAGGGCACATGGAGCCCCCATCTTTAGGCCCAGGAGAGGCAAGCGATCTACGGTCACATCCGAATCCATTCCTGTTTGAGTCAGGCCGCTTCTAGTTTGAAATGGCCGGGGGAGAGCAGAAATGTGGCCCAAAGGCCCCTCGTGTCCCCCGGAAGGCATCTGGGGCAAATGTTTTCCCATTGAAAGAAAAGAGGAAGCCCCCTTGACTCCAGATCCCTTTCAGGGCTCCCATTGAAGACAGCAAATATGGCTGGGTGGCCCTGGGGGTCTCTTCCGACTCTCCCGGTTTCCCCTCAAGTTTTCATCCTCCAAGGCCTATCAAGGTGACCCCGAGGCCTCACCGGGCCCAGTCCTCTTCTGCCGTGCAGGAACTCACCCTCAAAGCCTCCCTCCTCCAAGGAAGGAGATCCACCGAGGCAGCCTCTTCCCTCTCCGACGGCTCTTTCTGCCAGAAGGTCTTCCTTCCCGACATTTAGACGGACCCTCTCTTCCTGCGGACGGCCACCGAGGGTCCCTTGGCACCACTCCGGCTGGAAAGATAGAAAAGTTGTAAGTTACGGAGGACCCTGTTTCACGGCCGGCTCCGGTCCCTCTCCCGACTGGGACCCCCCTTCGCCCAAAACTGGGCCCCAATAAAGTCCCTCGATAAAAAGAAAGAGCAGGAGCAAGCACATTTCCATACTCCAGGATATAGGAATAACAATATTGTAATATTAATATAGTAATAAAATGATATGACAGTATAAAAGAAATAGCAAGAGCAACTACATTTCCATACTGCATGATATAATAATGATAATATTAGTGTGATAATAATAATAATACACAATGATATAACAATATGACAGTATAAAAGAAATAGCAAGAGAAAGTCTATTTCTATACTGCATGAGATAGTAACAACAATATAGTAATATTAATATAATAATATAAGATGATATGACAGTATAAACGAAATAGCAAGAGAAAGTCTATTTCTATTCCGCATGATATAATAATATATTAATATTGGTATAATAATAATAATATAAAATGATATTATAATAATATAACAGTATAGTATTTGTTCTACAAATATTCTATTATATATCTAATATTCCAAACTCTGTGGCAGAAGGAGTCCCTTTTCTCAAAAGTTTCTTTCTTTCTTTCTGGTAACTTATTTCCTAAATTGTGTTAAGAATTAAGTGAATCATAAATAAGGAAATTAAGGAAATAAAATAAAAAACAAAGCAGGTTTCTCTGGTCTCTTTTGGGAGGAAGAATGAAGCCAAAGGCAGAACCCTGGAAGGAAGGAAGGAAGGAAGGAAGCCTTTATTATTTCCTGGCCTATTAAAAAGAGATTATTCTCTGGTCAATATATTCCTCCTTTGAGGACAGTCTGGGTTTTGGCGTCCTTTGCTCTCTCTCAGGAGGACTACAGTTCCCAGAACCCCCCTCTCTCACCTGAGGCACTTCTGAGGAGAAGGGAGGCCTGCAGAGGAGGCTCCGAGGGGCCGAAGGGGACTCTGGGAGTTGTAGTCCAGCTGGGGAACCAAAGAAGAGGAAGAGCGTCCTCAGAGAGAACAATAATAAATAACGGACTCCTTCCTTTCTTCAACGGACAGCCCCGCCCGCGGGAAAGGAGCGGTGGGCGTGGCCCGCGAACGTTCGGAGGAGGAGCCAGGCGGCGCCTGATTGGCCGCTCCGATGGGCCAATGGGGACGCTCGCTCCGTGCCTGGCTCCTCCCCCCGGAAGGAAGGAAAAGAGGGAAGGAACCAGGGACGGACCGGGTCCGGCGCTCAATCTCTTCCCCGGAAACAGGGACCCGGGAAGAAGGGTTCCGGGCTGCGTTGCCTTGAAGACAGAGACAGATGGGAAAAACAAAAGCAAAGAAATGATTATTATTATTATTATTATTATTATCATCATCATCATCATCATCATCCTTTTCAAAGGCTTATTAAGAAGCACGGCTGTGGATGCCAACTGACCAGGGACAACCCTGCGCCTCTGTCTTTAAGAGGAGACTAGGGGGGCATGGGGTGCAGCCAGCTGACCACAGAGACTGCTCCTCTGTTCTTTTAAAGGCAGCTATCTGTATAGAATAGCCAACTGACCAGAAGCAGGGGTGCTCCTCTGCCAGGAAAAATGCTTGGCTGCCAACTGACCAGGAAAACACCTGCTTCTCTGCCTTTAAAACTGGGGGGCACGGGGTCCAGCCAACTGACCAGGAGCAGCCTGCCTTTAGGACAGCTGAAAGCAGGGCTGGCAGCTGACCAAAAAGACTGTTCCTCTGCTTTTAAGGCAGCCATCTGCCTATAATAGCCAACTGACCAGAAGTAGGGATGCTCCTGAGCCATTAGGGAGGGAAGCAGAAGGCATGGCTGCCAGGACCAGGAACAACCCTGCTCCTCTGCCTCTCAAGCACACTGAGTGCTTGGCAGTCAACTGTCCACCAGGAGAACTGCTCTTCTCCCTTAAGAGCCCCAAGCCAGGGAAAGGGTTTTCCTCCATGAAACTACACATCTCAGAATTCCACAGAATCCCAAGAGGCTGAGACCTGGTTGTCTGGAGAGGTTTTTAAAACAGGGTTGTGTTGTGTTGTTTTAAAGTTATTTAAAGTTACATTTGTTCAAATTGCCATTGGCTTGAACCTCAATGGGGATCCCAATTCTCAAGTGGGAACTTAACATGCCTAAGATCAATGTTATTCCTGCAATAGTTGGCAACGAAAGCCATCATTTTACAACTAGCTGGACTTGTTTAACAGGAGCAGAGGAAGGCAGAAATACCAAGCACTTTTAGTTCTCCAAACCCTGCCTGCTTCTATCTGAGTCCTGCCTTTAAACTCTATGAAACCTGTCGAGATTCCCCTTTTGCAGAATGGACAAGCTTTCTGGATTTCAAATAAGGGACACCCCTTAAAATAAGGAACACCGTCTCAACAATATATCTATACTGTAGAAATGATGCAGATTCACACCCCTTTAAACACTTTATCTCCATCCTCTGGAATCCTAAGAGCTGAAGTTTTCCAAGGTCTTAAGGTTTCTCTGCCAAAATGTGCTGGAGTCACACAAAGCCACCAAGGATTCTGTAGGATGGAGCCATAGCAGTTAAAGGGGTCTCAAACTGCATTATTATTACAGTGTAGATGCAGCCCAGGTCCCTGAATCCCTGGCGTTGTACTTGGGATTTGGGGGAGTGATTGTCAAAAACATTATCCAGATACGCCAGTCCCTTGTGGCTGGGCCTTTCCATGGTTGGTTGGGCAAAATGTCAGGGGCACACAGCTGCATGACTAGATGGTCACCAAACCCCCAGCCTTCACCCTTTTGCTCAAAACTATATGTCCAGTTGTGCAGATTTCAAAAACTGAAGGTAAACAATAAACTCAAGTGGAGGCCATGGCATGCTGCTGGAAAGCTTTATTGCAAAAGAGGAACGCAGGGAAAGTGGTCTTGGACCAGGAATTTCAAAGTGGAGGAAGCAAGAATGGAGAACGATTGACCAGAGGAGAGGGGTCCCTCCCAGTTTAACTGGGATTGCGGATACTGAATTACTGGGAGCAGATGCAGATGGTAGGAAAAGGCAGAGGAAACCTCCCAAGGAACCGGGGGAGTGGATGAGGGGATGTTCAACCTCTAAGATACCTAGATCTGGGAGAGTTTTAGCTGTAGATGTGTAGCAGGGGGTCAGTGTCCGGTGGCTGCAGTCAGGAAGGAGGCCTTCTGCTTTCTTGTGGAAAGTGAGATTATTCCTGGGTGGCATCAGGAGAGACAAGACAAGCTGGGTCTCCTCCCATCATGTGGCTCTGACTAAATTCTCCGACCCAATAGAGGTGGGAGAGGAAAAAGTACGGGCGGTATCTGGATGATTACTTTATCCTCCTGGCCATCTCTCACCCCCATCGCTCCACGTTTGGTGAACCTGGGGGAAATGGATGACATCCGGCCCAAGGATTCAACCAAGGACCGAACTAGGCTTGCAGAGTAACCTTGGATGGACATTTGGACGTTGCATGGTATGACACCGATTGGCAAGGAGTTCATCTTAGAAAGAAGGAGAAGAGTCTGGAACAACAAGGACGGACGTAATGGTTATGACCCAGGAAGCCCTGAATGGCTGAATTCCAAGCTGCCTGACCAATGGCACCCCCCAAATAAGCCTGCCTTGAGATGCTCAAAAGATGATGGTGGTGATTATAATTTTTCTTTACATCCCCCTTTTCCCCGCAGTTTGGACACAAAGCGGGCCATTCTTTGCTGCCTTTCCATCGATAGGCAAAAGCCTTTTGGATTCCTGGCAAAGTGCAGCCTTTGGTCTCATCCTGGGAAAGGCGTCATATAAACAAAGAAATCAAGAAACCAAAATAAATTTGTACCGGAGGTATTTAAGGGAAGGGCTTGCAAAAGGATCCTGATTTATTTTGAATTGTTCTCTTTTTAAACTCTTTTTAAATCATGGTAAGATGCGTCTGGCAGTCTCTGTCGGTGCTTTTTGCAGCACATTCAGGTAAAGGCTGCTTTCCAGCCCCATAGAAAGGCCTATAGGCTGCTTCCAAGGAGAGGTTTTGGGGACCAGCGAAGAAGACCGATGGATGCGGGATGGATGTCCATCTCTCCTTCCAGGAGGACTTCTGCCAGTCTTTTGTCACGAAATGCATGCCAGCCAGGGAATGTTGCAACCTAGAAATCCTGAAACAGTCTTGTTTTTGTTCCCTGCCTTTCCACCAGCTCTGAGGTTCAAAGGGATGCAGTTAAAAGTACATATCCCATAAAACTGAAGATTACATTCAACTAATAGAAGAGATTAAAAACATGCCCATAGAAAAGGGGGAAGGGAATACAGAGCACTTTATTTTATTTACCTATTTATATCTTGCCTCTTTCCCAGACAGGGATGCAAAGCAGCGTACAACGGTCTCCCAAATATTGTTAACATTTGCAAAATGCAAAATTTAAAAACCAGTGAAATTAAAACCAGGTTCAAATGTATATGAAAACACACACACATACACACACCCAGAAGCACAGTGACCAGCGATATCCATTGCATTGTATAAGATGGGCCTTGTATAATAATACTCTTTGGATGCCTGTCGGAGTAGAAATGTCTTTGCTTGTCTGAGAAAAGAAAATAGACTAAGTTCTCTGGGAAAGGAATTCCAGAGATGCTGTTAAATTCCCAAAAGTAAAAAGGAATGGGTTTTATTGCCTTTGTGTTTGGATTAATGTCTCATTATTTCTCAACGATGCAAACATTGTTTGAAAAACTACCCCCTTTTGAAAGTTATTTCTAATTTCTGTTCAGGTTGACCCCGAACGTCGTGTGAAAAACAACCCGCTTTTGTGGGTTTTTCCCCACTTAGTTTCTCCATGAGATCCATCCTGTGTGATAAACTCTTAGGTCTCAACTCACCCTTCAATATTTCATTCAATAGGTCTAATCCAACTAAGCCTTATGTATAGGATTTGTGCCATAGACTTTGTTATCAGTTTAAAAACCATGAACTGGTGTGGATTTCTCCGTTTTAAACAGGGGAAAAAAACCATTTTCTTGGTTTCTATCTCTGAGACACAAAGAGGAGATGTAATACTGCTGATAAAAAGAAAAAGCCAGAGTTTATTGCAGTGACCATTTTGAATGTCTCCATCCTTCCTTGAGATCACCTCTAAACGTTTTTGTGGGTCAAGATATGGTCTTGACAAAAATGAAAAGTTAAAATACAAAAATTAAATTAAAAAGAAAAAGAAATAGACTACAAGCAGTTCCAGTTCAGCAAAACAGAGAAGAAAATAACAAATAAATGTTGGGGGTATGGTTTGAGCATTTAGGTTTTTTTATATTAGTCTGCTGTTAGTGATTTAAGCTCAATGTATATTGTAGCTGTATATTGTTTTTTTTGTTTGTGTGATATTGAAATTTCAATAAATATTACAAAATAAATAATAAAAAATTGTAGGGATTTGGAGCTGTATCAAAGGTTGGCCTCTTGGTACTATCAACATTGCAGACCTCCCTATCCATAACTAACATTTCTCTGCCAGTAAGCATTAGTTTTCCCCCATAGAATTAATGTCCCCAATATCTCTTTTCCTGAGATATATCCAAGAGGATATCTTCCTTCCTTCCTTCCCAGATCTGAGAAGAGATGGAGCTCAAAAGAACTTACCGGCCGAAGAAGACGCTCAGGAGCCGGAGGCCAAGGAAGTCGGAGGATGCTGCTGGAGAAGAGGGAAGCACCACGGTTTTTATACAGTTCCTTTCGGGATCTGAAGGCCAGGCTTCAGTGGATATAGGTGATAATTTGTTAAAGTACAGGTCACACATTTTTTCCCCCTATATTTCTCCTGCCCTGTTTGCATGAATTAATGAAACTCCTTCTTTACAGTAAATAAACTTCATGTTCTGAAACTAGAGGGATTGGAGATGTGCCTGGCATACTTTCTGTTCCTTTCATTAAGATCCCGGTGATTTTGCTGATGAACCCTAATTCCAAAGGGGCAGCTTGGAAACATTTGTCATCTCTTGATGGGTGTTTTGCACCCGAATCCAAGACGCCTGAGCCTCCCAAGAGAGTCCACAGTATCACCCTGGATGGGATGCCAAGGAACACACCCCACAAAAGGGCAAACCATGGAGTCAGGGGCAAGTAGGGTTCAGGAAAAAGGGGTGTCATTGCCAATGATTCCAACTCAAGCAGAGACACTCATTTAATTGTTCAGCATTTCCAAAAGTTGGGTATCCAGGAACTAACTCTTCTCGGTGCTCCTTATTTGTCTGCCATTTTGACTATATTCTTTTTCTTTTTCAAGCCGTCTTCAGTCCTAGACTAAGTGAGAAACAGGATATACATAAAGGGATGGATGGATGGTTGTTTCATTTTCAATTATGGAGACCTTAAGTTGGACCTATCCTAGCATTTTCTTGGCATGATTTGCTCAAGGGGTGTGTGTGGCTGAGGCTGAGAGACTGCGACTTGATCAAGGTCACTCTAGTCCTATTTTAGTTGAACTTCCTTAGATCACCATCATGCCACAGCACCGTTCAGTCCTTGGGCCAAGCTGCAGGAAGGTTGGGCACAACATCCATGCCAATGGGGCAGAGGATCCAGGTTTGGTGTGCCTGGTGGTCCTCATCTTTTCAGCCAATGCGTCCTTAGATATCAGGCAACTGAGCACACATCAAACCTGAGAGGAACCGAGAGACCCACACAGTGATGGAAACAAACCCAAAACATGTGGGTATCTGGCCGATCCTCAAGGACAGCCCCCCAAACAACCCGTTCCCATCTTCTCAAAGGGAAGCCACAGCACGGCTCTCATCCAGGCAGGTCCATCGTTGGTGGAGAGGCAAGGAATGGGTGGTTTGTTCCCTAAGATAAGTCACAATGAGTATACAACAATGTTGGCTACCTGGTAATGTTACTAAATATGATTTTATATTAAATCATAGTGTCTGTTATCCCATGTATTACCTCGAAGTTACCCGGCCAGCCTTGCAGCCGTTGTCCACAGACCAATGGGTCAAGTAGGCAGGAGAGGTTCCTTGCATCGACCCCTGAAAAACACCTTTGGAAATCCCCTACAAGGAATGTTTCGGAGTCGCCCGAATGGGAGAGCTATCACCTTCAAGGAGAAGACAACACAAATTTTTTCTTCCAAGCCTTACGCTTAAGGTGCCAGTGATCCTATTAATTGATTCACCCATAGAGCTAGCTGCCTTCCTAGACCGTGTCAAGGCACAAACTCATTGTTTCAGCAATCATTCCACCTCGGATTAACAAAGCTCAGCGCCTTTGTCTAAACCCCGGCTAGAACACTAAGCCCATTGCTGGAGGCCAGTTTGAGCCTATATAAGCTTAGGATTTTTCAACTCAAGTGTGGTATTTTTGGAGCGCTGCTGGACTTTGTGCCCGTTTGAGTCCCTCGGCCATCCAGCCCCATGTTTCGGTGGCCGTGCCTCATCATCGTCCACCTCTTTACAGACCTCGGAGAAGCCTTCTGAATTGAGTATTTGCCCATCTTTCCTCCCTTTTGCTTCTTGGAGTATTGTGCGTGTGTGCGTGAATGCGTGTTTCATCGTTGAGATGCTTGTTTCCCTTTTTAATAAATATTAGAAATTAATTGAAGAAGCCTATCTCTCTGTTCTCATTCAAGGGATTCCTGGTCTTCCTGGGAGACACAAAGGGACCCGATCTTGAAGGGTGTTGTTAGGACCCTCCTCTTGCAAATTTCAGCTAATTGAAATTCACCTAATTCCATCCTTCCTAGCAGTACTTTCTAGACCAAATGGAAAGTGCTCTTTATGGCCTATAAAGCATTATCCAGCTTAGGTCCAGACTATCTAAAAGACCAGATCTTTTACTTTGTGGATTTTGTTTATGTGTAAGTGTTTTAACTTGCCTTAGTTTAATCCTTTTTTAAGGGGGGGGAGTTGGGAATGGGGTTGGATACTTTAATTGTGATGTTTTTACCTTCTAGAGGGGCGGCCTAGAAATAAAATTTATTATTATTATTATTATTATTATTATTATTATTATATCTCTGACATACTATCATCAGTGCAACATACAGGGCAGAAGCTGGATATGGGATGCTCATAGTAATATAAGACTTCATAGTTCATGGCGTAACAAAACCATACTTGCAGTTTCCTTTTTCTCCTGACTTGGCATTTTAGGGTTGTGGCATTTGTTTGTTTGTTTGCTTCACTGAGTAGCTCACACTTGGCTATTCTGTATTACACTCTTTCCCAGTCCCTAAAGCAGACGTTTCTTCTTTCCAAGCCTGTTAAAACATCCACGTATACGCTGAAGATTTCTTGACCGCGGTTGAAAAGACTCGTCGCCCGTCTGCCCCTTTACAAAACTGTCGAAAAGGTTCGATCCGTCTGAGCATGCTTGGTGTGACTGCGAGATACAACTGTGCCTACGCTTTAGATATCTGGGGAGGGATTTTTAAAGAGGTAATCCTGTTTTAAAGGGGGTGTGTGTGTCAATTTATTTATTAAGAGTATGCATTATTCCAATATATTTTAGTCATGTAAGCCGCCTTGATGGCTTCAGTAGAAAAGTGGGATATAAGATTAGGTTTATTACTATATTTTGCAAAAGGTAACTGTAGGCATTTGGGGCAGAACAACACACAAACTTGCTTCAGCCGCAGCAACAGGAAAAACCCTTCAAGTATCTTGCGCGAATGGGAGTGAATAGTGCACATGTATGTGCATGCGTGGGTGTCCGTCTGACAATTTAATGTGTGTTAGAAATGTATGAATTCTACTTTTCCTGCAGAAACATTTATTGCAAGGCTCGAAGTGGGGCAAGTGCCCTTCACAAAAGTTAGGAGTTGTGTCGGTAGAATTGTGTGATGGTCTTTCGTGCTACTTAATTTTACGTATTCCAGTCTCTGTATGTACTTCCAATTTCAAAACAAAATTAACACTCCCTGCTTTGCTTTTTATTGAAGGTTTCAAGGACTGCATATCTGCTTCTGAGCTCTGTTTTAAGTATGGGTATCCTTGGCTTGTATTTTGCATTAAAAGAGAATATGGGAAAGGACCCTTTATTGTTCAGCATGTTGGAATTGTGTCCCCCTCATTTTTCCCTTCTCTGTTTTAATTTATTTAAATATATTAAGCAACTTATACTTCTGTATCTTAATTTCTTTTGTAAACATTTTGGTTTTGTTTAAAAATGGCTTTATAAAAGGGCTTTTATAACTCCCCTCCCCAAAAAATAAAATAAAAGACCAGATCTCCCTCTAGAAACCAGCCAAGTTTTTGCATTGGTGCAATTGCTTGCCGACATGGGACGGTGTCTTAATTTTAATTATAATGATTGTATTATTTGAATGGTTTTCTACAGTGTTATTGTTAAATTTGTCTAAGTTTTGAATTATCGATAAAATTTCTTGCATAATACTATTTCTCCCAGGAAGTGATAAGCCTCGCCTGAGGTATCTCCTTGCTGTTGTCCTTTTGTACTATTTGTTGGATTGATTTTTGCATTGCTTGTTGCCCTTTTGTATTGCTCACTAACCATAATAAATTTCATTCATTCATTCATTCATCTTCTTGAAGGGCAGCCACAGCCCACTGTTCATCGAAGCAGGTCCATCATTGATGGAGAGGGAAGGAAGGGATGGTTTGTGCCCAAAGATATGTTATAAGGAGTATACAACAATGTTGTCTACCCAAATTGAAAGTGCTGTTTATGGCATATAAAGCCTTATCCAGCTTAGGCCCAGACTATCTGAAAGACCAGATCTTCCTCTAGAAACCAGCCAGAGTCCTATGATCCACAGGGCAAGGCTTTGTCTACAGTCCTGCCACCATCGTTGGTCAGGACACAAGAGAGGGATTTCTTAGTGGCTTCTCCAAGGCCTGGAAATCCCTTTTCCTGTTCTGGGGGAGGCATCTTTTGGGGAAAACAATGCCTTTGAATGCTTGTAGACTATTTCAATGTGAAGATTTTTACTTGTCTTTAAATTAATCCTGAGGCCGAGGCTCTTTGCGAGCCGTCCTGACTCTCACTCCGTCAGAAAAGTGGCACCTAAACAAAATAAACAAAGCTCAAAGGGTTATCCCTTCACGGCTTCCCGTAATTCAGTCATGAATCTTTCCAGAAGAAAGCCATCCTTTTGTGTTATTTAATTGAGATAATTAACTTAATGACTGTTGCTCCAGAGTTGGATGCAGATAAACTGGCTCTTCTCTTGGAACGGATAAGAATAATGTCTCTTCCCTCTGGATCCTTCCATAGAGAGGCACTACGAGTTTTGGTGGAAAGGCAAAAGGCAAATCCTGCATTTCAATCCCAAAGTTTCCCGTACGTTTCGGAAGCTTCTTCCTCCAAGGTATAAAATACCAACATGGTGATGAATTCAAAATTAGGATTAAGGAAAGCAGCCAAACCAATGCTTTTGCAAGGAACACTGAGAACTGTTGAGAATAAACCAAAGCCAAGCATCAATGTAATTGCTGTAATACTTGGCCATGAAAACATTAATTTTACAACTAGATGGACTGGTTTCATAGGAGCAGAAACCTCAAGCTGAATCCAGGAGGACATTTGCATCTTAATGGAGAGTGTAACTCCATCCAATGCAGGCTCAAAGCAACTAGGGAGGAACATTGAACCCCTTGAGGTTCCTGAACGGAGTCTCTTAGTAGGTCAAGCTCAGCCGTTTCTTTCACAAAACATTGCCAGGTAGACTCTGGCCTAGAAGTCCAGGTTTCTCCATGGAAGAAGCAATTCAACCCATTTTAAAAGGAACCCTTCCAAAACCATACCATGGCTGCAGCCGAGAAACAACATGGCTAGGGAATTTATACATGTAAGAAGCATTGGAAAGAACTATTTCCAGAACATCCAACTTTTGGAAGCATTGAACAATTTATTGGGTGTTGGGACTCCCCATTAGGATTCAAGCCATTGACAATAATAAAGCTTCTTCCTAGACCCTACTTGCCCCTGACCTCATGGTCTGCCCCTTTTGTGGGGTATATTCCTTGGCATCTCATCCAGAGCAATACTGTGGACTCTCAGGTGAGATGCAGGCGTCTTGGATTCGGGTGCAAAACACCCATCAAGGGATGACGTATGTTGCCAAGATGCCCCTTTGGAATTAGGGTTTGTCACCAAAATCATGGGGATGTTAATGAAAGGAACACAAAGGATAGCCCACGTCTGCCAGGCGCATCTCCAACTCCTCTAATTTTGGAACATGAAGTTCAGTTACTGCCAAGAAGGAGTTTAATTAGTGAAACTGGGCAGGAGTCATCTATTCAACTGTCCTATACTTTACAAAATTGACATCTGTGTCTAAGCCTGGCTTTCACACCCTAAAATGAATTGTATAAAAGCGATGGAAATTCTGCCTTTTCCAACAGCATCCTCCGACTTCCTCGGCTTTCTGCTGCTGAGCATCTTCTGCTGTCGGTAAGTTCTTTTGAGCTCCATCTCTTGTCAGATCTGGGAAAGAGGGGACATTATGCTAGCAGGAAAACTAATATTTACTGAAAGCTTTCATGGCCGGCATGCATAGTTTTTTGTGAGTTTTTTGGGCTATTTGGAAGAGTTTATTCCTGCATCTGTGGCTGGTATCTTCAGAGGCTGGTAGCATGGAAGTGAGTGGGGTATATACTGTGTGACCCTTGTTTGAGAGGAAGGGAGCAGCCATTGAGAAGAGCCAAGTTCCTAAGAGCCATACCAGTGAAATGATGGGGATGAAAGAAGGGCCCCTCTTTTTTAAAATCTGTAAACTCCTTTGTGTCTGAACTGGGGGGGGAAAGGGGGATCTAAATACATAGAGAGTGGTTCCCTTGGTATCTGCTGGGGTTTAGTTCCAGGATACCCAAATTTGTGGATGCTCAAGTCCCGATTAAATGCAGTGGCATAGAATCATAGAAGCATAGAAACACAGAGTTGGAAGAGACCCCAAGCGCCCTGATCCAGTCCAATCCCCTTCTGCCATGCAGGAACTCCCAATCAAAGAATCCCCATTGACAGATGGCCATCCAGTCTCTGCTTCAAGACCTCCAAAGAAGGAGACTCCAACACTCTCCAAGGTCTCTTCTACAATGGTGTCTCTTATATAAAATGGGAAAAATCAAGGTTGCTTTTTGGAATGTGTATTTTTTGTTTCCAAACTGTGGATGGTTTAATCCATGGATAAAGAATATGTGGATATGGAGGGCTGACTGTAATGATGATGATGATCTCCTGATCATCTCAAAGCAGGCTTATTTGGGGGATGCCATTGGCTAGGCGCTGCTTGGATGCCATTCAGGGTTTCCTGAGTCATAACCATCACTTACGTTCTTGTTGTTCCAGATCCTTCTCCATCTCTCCAAGATGAGCTTCATGCCGATCGGTGTCACACCCTTCAACCCAGTTGGATCCTCAGCTGAAGTTCTGGGCTTGATGTCTCCTCGTGGGCCTGGATTCACCGCCAGTGAAAGGATGGGGTTTGGCATCAGTAGGTCCCTTGCAGGCAATGGCTCCAGCCTGGGCCCGGGAACTGAGGTCAACGTAGTCATCCAAGCACCAGCACTTGTTGTTACTATCGATCCTACAGTTAGAGGGGGAGTTTAGTAAAAGCCACTTGATGGGAGGAGACTCGCCTTGTGTTGGCTCTGCTGATGCCACCCGGGCATCTCGCTGTCCAAGAAAAAGCAGAAGACCTTCTTCCCGACTGCGGCCACTGACCACTGACCCCCTGCTATGCATCTGTGACTGAAGCTCCCCCAGACCTGGGTATCTTAGAGGTTGAGTTCCTTGGGAGGTTTCCTCTGGCTTTTCCTATCATCTGCACCTGCCCCCAGTTCTCCAGCATCCATCATCCCAGTTAGACTGGGAGGGACCCCTCTCCGCTGATCTCTCTTTCTCCTTTCTTGCTTCCTCTGCTTTCAAATTGTTGGTCCAAGACCATTCTCCCTGCGTTCCTCTTTAGCAATAAAGCTTCCCTGCAGCATGCCATGGCCTCCTCTCACTTTGTATTTGATATTTAGTTTTTACAATCCACAGCATGGGCATGATCTTAGAGTTTCAAGCAAAAAGATGAAGGGTGGGGAGTGCGGATTACCATTTCCCCGTACGGCTGTGTCTCTCTCTGATGTTTCACACAAGCAACCGTGGAAAGGCCCAAGCACAAGAGCCTTGTGAGGGTGGTCTATCTGCATCAGGGATAAAAACCTGGTGCCCTCCAGAGGTTTTGGAAAGTCACTTCCAACTATTTCAAGTGTGATGATAGGAATTCATGGACTTCGAGTGTATCTACACTATAGTAATAATGCAGTTTGAGACCACTTTAACTGCCATAGTTCCATCCTACAGACCCCTGGGATGCGTAGTTTGGTGAGACACCAGCACTTTTTGGCAGAGAAGCCCCAAGATGTTTCCAGAGGATGGAGCTGTAGCGCTTTAAAGGAGGGTCAGTCTCCATTATTTCTTTAGTGCAGGAACAACAAACCAACTCAAGTCCCTACAAGCAAAGAACCCAGAAAGTATAACCAAAACACCAACCAAAAGGGTTCTGCCAAAATGATAAAGGAACAGGATAACTGTGGTCCCACTTCCCAATATAAAAAAACCAACTTTATAAGGAATAAACAACTAATCTAGGGAGCAGAAAAAACTGTGTAATTTCTAAAAGGGTAACTACCCCACTGAGAATAGTGCAAAATGTCAAAAGCAATTGGCTCCCACACTGTGACTCTGCTCAATCCAAAGGGAATAATGTTCTTCCTCTGCTCCCAGAGTCTCTTATATAACCAACTGAATTGGTTTTGGGAAGGATCCTGCCAAGGCTCAGGAAAAGAAAAAGAAAAACTTAGGGAAAACTCAGGGGGTGGAAGGGCAATGAAAAACTCATGCTAGCCAATTGACATATTCCTTTAAGCCCACCAGGGACCCAGATAATATGTGCAAGTAAAAATGTCATATACATAACTGAATGCCCTTGCAAACTAATTTATGTGGGTATGACCAGTAGAGCGATAAGAACTCGAATTATTGAACACAGAAGTTGTATCAAAAACCAAAAAAAAAGAGGCCCCATTGGCAAAATCTTTTCTGGATGAACATCACCCTTTTGATTCATTCAGATTCTGGTGCACAGATGGGATATCTAATATTAAGAATGTAAAACAATTACAAATATCAGAACTCAAATGGATTTATCTTTTGAAATCTGAATCCCCGGTGGGCTTAAATGAAAATGTGAACTGGAAAATGTGAACCGAATTGACTCCGCTGGTTTCGGAGTTATTGTTGGAGTTGCCCAGACTACTGGTCCTGGGCAACTTCAACGTTCCTCTCGAAGCCAGCTTCTTTGAGTTATCTGGAGCGACTCGGGAGTTCATGTCCAGAAACATGCCAACTTCACTTGCAGAAATCATCCAGTTCGATACCCCTTTAACCGCCATGGCTCAACCCAATGGGATTCTAGGAACCGGGGGGCATCGATGGCACCTTCTCTGTCACAGCAAACTACAACTCCCACAATCCCAGCCCCTTCGTATCCACAGATTCAAGCACCATGGGCTGGAAAGTATTCCCCAAAACGATACATTCCAAAAATCCTGATCTTGCCATTTCATATAAAGGGACACCATTTTCCTCTGGAGTTGCATTTAATGGGACTTGGAGGGAGGAGAGTTCTGGAACCAAACTCCAGCAGATACCAAGGACCCACTATATATCCCAAAAATTCAAACTCTGATTTTGCCATTTCATACAAGGGACCTCATTGTACTAACCCAGTACAATGTATACTGAGTATAATGAGCCAGTATGGCCAGCAAGGGATGCTGGGGACTGCAGTCGTAGAGGGCCATAGTTTCCTCTCTTGCAGGATAATGTTTGGAAACCCTTTTCCTCCACTGCTGCATTTAATGGGACTTGAGCATCCATGGTTTTTGGGATCCACAGCTACCCTTGAATGTTTTCTGAATAATAATATCATACACTTTTTAAATGATAAAACAGTGAGAGAAGGGGAGGGGGGTTCTTAGCCTTTGGAAAGGATTATTGGAGAAGGGAGGCCCAAGAACCCACACCTTTGACCTGGGAAAAGAAGAGAAGAGAGAAGGCCTCCAGGCAGAAGAGGAGGAAAAATAACATTAGTCCCCATAGACAGCAAAGACGTTATAGCCCTGTCCATCTGTAGGATCAGTACAACATACAGAGATTGAGACAATGCAGACACAAACCAAATTCTTTACAGCTGAATTGACTTACAGGGAAGGCAAGCTGGGATATGAAGGAACCCAAGAATTACCCCAAAAATGGCTTTAACATAAGAAAGGATGTTTGTTTCCCTAGTATTTGAATCCCTTGGTTCAGGGCTTACCCTTCGAAGCAGCCGAAAATAAGCACCTTCCATGGAAAAGTCCACCAAATGCTTCAAAGCAGCCACCCCAGAACTCCTCTCTTCTCTGCCAGGTGCAGCTCATCTTGAGAGGCACACTTGCTGCTCTCTTTTGGGCCATTTTTTAAAGGCACAGCAGCCCTCTCCTCTTGTGCATGTGGCCGCCGGCTTTCACGGACTGCTAAACATCACCGTTCCAGGCGTTTCCAAAGGAAGTTTAGCCAGAGGTCTATGAAGGGTTGCGTTCAAAGATATAGTCTGTAGAGAGGTCTTCAAGCACCTTTGAGATTCACTGTAAGAAAGAAGTTGGCAGCCTGAGCTTCGTGAGATACATTCATACATACACATATACATAAATACATCTTCCTTTCTTACCAGAGCCTTCAACAGATGAAGATGTGCCTCAGGTCCTCCAATCCAGACAATGGAGGCCATTAGCTTGGGCCGGGGTCAGGCAGACCAGACCCATGTTTGGCCCAAGGCTGGGACAAGGGGACCCGAACCTGGTCTAAAAAGACCGGCTATGTAGTCTTCTGAGACATCCTGGGAAGTGTAGTGTTTCTGAGACATTGAGCCTTCTCTGTCAGAGACATATCCCTGGTGCCGCAATAAACTACCACTCCCAGAATTCCCTAGCACTGAGCCAGGGCAGTGAAAGCAGTCTCAAACTGGATTATTTCTGCAGCGTGTTTGGGACCCAAGTGGTTTTCAACCTGTTGATGCCTTCCACTTTCAAACAGCTCTTACTGTCAAAATGTCCTTCCAAATGTTTGGGTAGAAACCCTTTTCCTGTCTCTTGCATCCTTTGCTCCACTGTGTCCTATTCTCTGGAGCAGCAGAAAACAAGCTCGCTCCATCCTCAATATGACGTCCTTTCAATGTCATATCGAAAGGGCTCTCATATCACCCCTTAACCTTCTCTTTCGCCCCAATGAAGCTGGAACCCCAAAAGCAGGAGAAAGAAAGCATCAAACTGGAAATGACACTCAAAGTCGTTTTAAAACTGAAACAGCTTTTTATTGACCTCCAGAAGAGGATTTAAGAAAGACCCGAATCGTGAAAGCCGAATACCACCTTAATGAGGAAAATTCTATGGAAACGTCTCTCCTGGACGGTCCCACTTCGCAGGAGTGAAAAGCGGATGTATTTTTAAAGGGTCCTCCGTGGAAACAAATGCTTCTGAATGTGGTAATCTAAGCAACATCTTTCAAACAGAGGGCTGCAGTTTCTCATATTTAGGAAACATCTGACACCATGAGAAAACAGAAAAGGTCCAATGCAAGGTGAATTACCAAGCAATTTTTGAACATTTTTACTAGTCAACTTGATGTTAAGAAGTGCTACAGAGTATTTGGCTTTACTGGCTTTGTAATTTTTCAGATTTTATTTTTTTAAAGAAGGGGTCTTAGAGATATATCTGCTGAAGAGGAAAAGCACAGCTCCTGCCTTCGCTGCTTATTCAGAGGAAGTTCAACAACACATTGTTAAGTCTCTGCTGCGGAAAGCCTTTGAGCTCAGTAACCCATCCAAGGATCCTGGCGATTCTTGCGCGAGAGGAAGCTGATCTTCCGGGCCATTTCCGCGTTGTAGATCCTCCGGCACGCTTCGTACGCCTCCCGCTGCCTCCTGCGGCACGGTTTCTCGTAATACCGACGCCGCTTGGATTCGTCGATGATCCCATCCATGGTTAGGATCCTGGAAATGGGACGGAGAGGAGTACCATCATCAAAGAGGCACAGATCAAGTCAGACGCTTCTAGACGGTTCGCCAGCTCTATATCCTATTCTACATTACACAGTTGTCCCTGAAAATAAATCTTTATGGAAGTTGACTGTCCAAGGCTACTCAGTTGGGAGAGACATGTAAGCCAAGGACAAGCATCCGAAAGGAAGATTTATTTGTTTTAACAGCCTCTGCCCAAGATGTTCATCCGTTGCGTTACAGTCAGAGAAAGGCAGGATATAAATCAAATCATTCAGATAGCAATCGATGTGGATAAAAAGAGAAAAGCCACATAAAGCTGAGAGGCTTTAAACGGTTGAGGCAGTGAGTCGGTTCTGAATTCAAAGTCCACTTTGGTCAGAAGCAACTAGGAGGATACTTCTCAGGTTGTCCATTACCTGAGAAGTATCCTCTTAGTTGCTTGCGCTTCTATTTCTGAGAAATCGGACAAGGAATACAGTAACAAAATACTGCAAACAAAGATGGCAATAAAAGAGCAAGAACATCTAAGAAGAAGTCAGAACAATAAATGTGCTAAATGGGAAATATAATGATAAGAGTAATAGTTTGCATTTATTGTATATATTGAGCCTGAGAAGATATTTTGAACGACTACCAAGAAGAATAAGTCTATATGGAATAATGTAATGGAACAAAAGATATTTATTGCTCAAGAACTAAGGGAAATAGGATGTGTATATTTTGTTGATATAATATGATAACTTTATGTAACATAAGATGTGTAAATTTGTAATTGTGTTTTGATAATACAAAAAATAGTCACACAAGGGGGGAAAAGAGGATACTCCTCAGCAATGTGAGTCTTGCTGCGGAGCCATTGAGCAAATTTTCCCAGCCTAAAAGCCTTCGCTAGGCATGAATGGGGAGAGCCTGTGCTTCTTTCCATGCAAATAGAGAAGCATCAGATTATTATTATCTTTTGAGAAGGCTTAATGGGTCTCAGCACGTTTCCAGAGGCCTGCCTCAATGGACCACTGGCGTTCACATGGCTGTGCAAGCTGCTCGCTGGTGTGTGTGTCAGCCTGGGAGGCGTGTGTGAAAAGGAGTCGTGAATGGACACAACGGAGCCCACCCACCGGCCCGAGGCACCCAATGAGAGGCGGCCGTGACGTCCCCCACCACCCAATCCCCATCCGAGAGGGTTTCTCAGAATGGGAGTTATTATGCAACCCCCGTGCGCCTCCTTGCGCTGCTGCTGCTTATAGTCTCATGGGCCAGGGTTGTGCGGGAGACACATGTTTGGCTCACTGCTGGCGGCACAGGAGAACGTGCCCAGGACTCAGCAAAACACACCGAGTAACTGCCGTTCAAGCTATTTTTAAACCCATTGAGGCTGAAGGATCAGAAGAACAAGGAGAAGTGTGCAGAGCAGCCTCTTGGAGGAGAGCGGCTGCCGCCACCGAGCGCAATGCTAGGGCTGTACATAGGAGCGTCTTCCAGCCCCAGGGAGGCATTTGCTCAGTTCGTGACTCCTGGCCTTGTCATGATCCACCGTACGTCTTAAGTTAGTGGGTCACAGGTACAGGAGGCCAAGGATATTTTTTCCCCCGTGAAAAGACTGGCCAACCAAAGGCTGCCCCATCGGCGGTCCTGGCATCTCCTCACACCAATCCATGCTCGCTTCCACTGCTCCCCCTTTCCGACCGCATCTTGCACCCCACCATAATAGTAGGGAAGGGCAGAAAGGGATGCAAAGGGTTGGGAATCCAGGTGCTGTGGGACTGCAACTCCCAGGAATCCCCCAAACAGCCAATGTGGACGGATGGTGGGAGTTGCAGTCCAACAACACTTGGAAAGTGTCATGTTTTCCCAACAGGAGCAAAAGATGTCTGTTCAGCCCTCATCTAAACATTTAAAGAATGCTTCCCAAAGCTGCTTTACCTGGATCCTGGCACACAGGAACATTTATTTAAGCCTCAAGCTTCTAGTCCTTAGTTTCTGCTCAGGTTCTTCTCTGAAACAGCGGCTCTCTTTATATCTACCACCCATCACTTGCTAACAGACTCTTGCCCACCCCTTTCTTCCTCCTCTTTCAGTTGCATTGAGTTTCTTTTCCTCCAAAATATAGAAATCGCAGAGTTGGAAGGGACCGCAAAGGGAGATTCAACTAAAGCACCCCTGGGAGCATCCCATCCAGCCTCTGCTCGAAGGCCTCCAAGGGAGGAGAGCCCACCATCCTCTGAGGCAGCCCACCAAACCGTTGGGTTTGTGGTTTGTGTTCTAGGCAGCTAACTCTTCCGAGACTCGTTTCAACTCAATCTCCAGAGATCAAGTGGTGTGTGAATCAGTCAGTGAATAGGCACAGGCTGCCATTCAGACTATAAACACCAGTTTAACTCACAGAGTGGGAATTATACAACCCTCCGGATGTTGTTGGAGGAAGGACGTTGGCCAAGAGGGATACATTTACTTATGACTGTAGTAATGGCACATATATCCTGTCTCCGCTTGCGTCTGCCTTCCCATCCTCTATGGCAGACTAGCTGAGAGGAAAAAGCTGGGAGCAGAGGCTTTGGAGAATGGCTGCTGGGTTTTGGATTCCCTGTTAGCATCAGGGCTAAGCACCGATAGCTGTCCTGTGATATGACAGGGTTGTCTTAAATGACCTTGTTGGATGCTTTTTGTATTACTTTGCAGTCTGTAGCTGGGAAAAGACAACACTTAGAAGGGCAATGCCTTTTTCCTTAACTTGCTATAAGGGGAAGGTGGGTCACATGCGCATGAACTGGTGCCTTATCTGCCATCTTCTTTGCATCTTACAGGTAAGTCTCCCTGTGCAGACTGCAGCCAAGATATTGGGGACTTTCTGCTTTTTCCTCCGAATTACTTCAGCCTGAAGAAGAGCCCTGGCAAACATGGAAATGTACCTTGCTTGTGACATTTTAGCCGTTCAATAAAGCAGGGGCAGGCACTGCAGGAATAAGGAGGAAAAGGGCGCCATCCCACAATGGCTTGGCTTCACTTTGGAACTCGATCTACCCTTGAGACGGGCAACTCTGGTAGCTGTATTTCTCTCTGTCAAAAATGGGAAGGGAAGAATTGGCTAAAAGTCCACTCTGCGTTTTGCAAAAACAGGTATGCAGGGGAGCCTTGCAATGTATTTAAAAAATGAATTGACATTCCTACAGGGTTACTAAGAGGCAACTCACCTTTTTTTGGCCTGGAAAACAATGGGTCTGGAAGTGTCAAGGACCACAAAAATAGCCCCAAGGGCTGCATGCTGCTCTAAATTTACATGTTGCTCACCGTCCATAAAGAATTCAACCTTGATTTCCACAAACTCCATGGGATCACACAGACTTTTTAAAACCAGTGCTTGGTATCTCTACCCAGCAGAGGGCATTACAAACCACACATGAAGGAAGAAGAGGCTCCTAGACAGATGGCATCATACATTTCAACTCTGCAATTTCAACCCTCTTCAATGATTCCCAAACTTTGGTCTTCCAAGTGTTTCGGACTTCGCCTCCCAGAAGCCTCAGCTACTTTGGCACACGGTCAGGAATTCTGGGAGCTGAAGTCTCAAACGCCCGGAGAACCAAAGTTTGGGAATCACCGCTCTAAATAAAAGTTAGACCAAATCACAGGGACTGTGAAGTGGAAGGCTTGCATGGCTGGCATCCATAGTTTTTTGTGGCTTTTTGGGGCTATGTGGCCCCAAAGAGTTTGCTTCTGTCATTTCGCCCGCATCTGCGGTTGGCATCTTCAGAGAGGGGCTGCATTCGTCACACCAAAAGCTGGACCATACAAGCCCCTTCGGCTGCCAAAATTACTACCATGAGCCAAGAGCAAATGCCATCCTATTTGCTCACAGCAGCACTGGGGCCACCTCTGGAGCAGAGCAGGGTCAAAGAAAGCCATTTACCTGTTGAGGACACGATAGGCCGCCTCTACATTGCCGTTGGGGACCATCACAGTCCGGGCGACGAACTTCAAGTGACGGGACATCCTTTACAGAGCTTGTTCCTACACCAAGCAAAAGACGGTCATTGGTTTCTGAATCACTCAGTGACTTTTTGGGAGATACTAGACTTTAAAGACAGAGAGAGAGAGAGAGAGTCCTGATGCTGACTCTCTTCTTCCCACCATTTTGGTCCAAAACACGACGCAGAAATAATCCATTTTAACTCCCGTGGCTCAATATTATGGAATTCTGGGATTCGTAGTTCATTCTGACCGAGAAGGCTCAATGTATCTCTCAAAACTACAAGTTCCCAGAATGCCACAGCATTGAGCCAGGGCACTCTCAAACTGGATTATTTCTATAAAGTGTGTTTTGGACCAGACTCATTCAGGAATACTGACCCCAAAGTCTTCCGTGCTCATTGTGGAACGTCACTTAGAAATTTATTTAGAAATTATGGGAGGAATAAATAATAAGAAATAACAGGAGGCTCTTACTATTATTATTATTATTACAAAGGACCCTAAACACTTCTAACCATTATTATTATAATTATTATTAATACAAAGGACCCTAAACACTTCTAATCATCCCAATAATAATAATAATAATAATTACAAGGGATCCTAAACACATCTAACCATCATCATCATTATTATTATTACTACTACAAAGGACCCTAAACACTTCTAACCATAATAATAATAATCATAATAATTATTATTATTACAAAGGACTCTAAACACTTCTAACCATCCTTATTATTATTATTATTATTAATTATTATTACAAAGGACCCTAAACACTTCTAACCATAATAATAATAATAATAATAATTACAAGGGATCCTAAACACATCTAACCATCATCATCATCATTATTATTATTACTACTACAAAGGACCCTAAACACTTCTAACCATAATAATTATAATAATAATAATAATTATTATTACAAAGGACTCTAAACACTTCTAAACATCATTATTATTATTATTATTATTAATTATTATTACAAAGGACCCTAAACACTTCTAACCATAATAATAATAATAATAATAATAATTACAAAGGACTCTAAACACTTCTAACCATCCTAATAATATTAATAATTATTATTAATTATTATTATTACAAAGGACCCTAAACACTTCAAACCACCCAAATAATAATAATTTATTATTACAAAGGACCCTAAACACTTCTAACCATCATCATCATTATTATTTATTATTATTATTGCAAAGGACCCTAAACACTTCTAACCACAATAATAATAATAATAATAATAATAATAATTTATTATTACAAAGGACCCTAAACACTTCTAACCACCCTACAATGAACCTGTTTGACTGGGAAGCTAAGCAAGGTCTGCCCTAGAACATATTTAAGGATATATTTTCTTCCTGTCCTTCTTGCACAACGTAATACTTTGTTCGAAGTAATATTCATCTTCTCCCCTGATTAATGCCAAAATTAGGGGCGATGATGAGGGAAGGCTACCCTTCATCTCCTCCCCAATTCACTCATGAGGGGGGGGGGGGAAAGGTTATTCATCCATAAGCAGCTCCACATTTTGTCCGACCCTCCCCGGCTCCTCTCCCCCGTCGCTCGTCGGGCAGAGCTACTAATCGAGGCCGGGGATGCGCGGGGCCTACACCGCCCTAAGGCCAAGAAAGGCCGAAAATGGGCTTCCAGACCCGCTCAACCCACCCAGGACTACTTACCAGCCCCAGACCTTTCTTTTCGGCCCCCAAAATTGGACAGCCGTGACACCGGAACCGGAAATAAAAACCTCTTTCCCTTTCGTCCCTACGTTCCACCCCTTTTCAGGCTTTGCGGCCTAGTCCCTGGTTACCATGGCAACGCTGAGGCAGGCTTGGCAGTAGTACTAGGCCTCAGGCTTTGGCCAAATATTATTATTATTATTATTATTATTATTATTATTATTATTAAACCTTTTCAGTGGTTACTAAATATAAATATTACTTTTACTAAATATTTGTTTGTTGCTCCATGTTTCTTTTTCTTTTCCCCACTTTAAATTATCTGACATTTTAAATAAATTCAAGGCTGCATCCACACTGGAGAAATAACCCGTTTTGACACCACTTTTAATACCTTTTCTGGCTCAGGGCTATGGAATTCTGGGAGTTGGAGTTTGTTGTGGGGCCCAGAGCTCAAGGCTTAACTCTTTTTTGGCTCAAGGCTATGGAATTCTGGGAATTGGAGTATATTGTGGGGCCCAGAGCTCAAGGCTTAACTCTTTTCTGGCTCAAGGCTATGGAATTCTGGGAGTTGGAGTTTGTTGTGAGGCCCAGAGCTCCGCTCTGGGCCCACAACAAACTCCAACTCCCAGAATTCCATAGCCTTGAGCCAGAAAAGAGTGGTGTCAAACCGGGTTATTTCTCCAGTGCGGATGCAGCCCCAGTATGAATAAGAGCAACATACATTCCACACGCAAAATTAACGCAGTTTGATACCGCTTTAATTTCCACAATGGCCCAAATGCTAGGGGGTTCTGGGATTTGTAGTTTTTGTGAAGATATTAAGCCTTCTCTCAGGGAGCTCTGGCGCCACGGCAAACTACAAATCCCAGTAATCCATAGGATAAAGCCATTAAAGTTAAAGCAAGGCCCAGCTAACCACAACACACCGATTTATACGTTTTATATCACGTTTCAGACAACTTTTACCTCAGGATTTTTAAGTTCTCCACAGCAATGTGACAGAAATAAAGCTAAGGGCCCACATTATTATTTTATTTATAGCCTTTTAACCTCTGGGCATTGTGTAGTCTTGTCAGAAATATTAACACAAAACAGTAACACACATTTGTGACTCCCACGTTGAAGGGGAGGCAAAAACATGGAAGCCACCAGCTGCCATTGAGAATAAGATGCCCCTCTTCCCTTGACAGAGTCACACTCTCTCTGCCCAAAACACAGAGGGCAAAATATGGAGGGTAGGGGGGCCACATTGGACCCATGCAGGGGACTTTGGGGGCCATACTCTTCCCAACTCAATGATTCCTGCAAAAGGAACAAGGGGTTAAAATATAATAAACTTTTTTGCCCACAAATGCCCTCCGGGGTAAAAAGGAGGCGTTTTCATTAGGTTTCGGTGCATTCATGTTCCAAACATAAGGTCTCTCTTGGGCTTAAAATTGGCCCAAATTGTGGCAATGCTTCCCATGTCACAGAGGGCAAAAAAAAATTTTTTTTTCTGAAAATTTTTGTGCAAAGGCCTCCAAATGTAGTAGTAGTAGTAATAATAATAATATATTTATTTGTATCTTGCCTCTCCGTGTGTTGGATCGAGGCGGGTAACAGCAAGTGTGCAACAGTTTAAAAAACAATGTGCTACAGCATTAAAAACATAATAATATAAAATAGTAATTTTAAAAACATTAAATTAGAAATTAAATTGGAAATATCCACCACACACACCACCAAGAGGACCTTCTGAGGGCCTTACACACACACACACACAATACATATATATACACACATATAATACACACACATGTAACACATACATATATATGCACACATTATATATATATATATATATATATACACACACACACATGCAATATATATATATATATATATACTCACACACACACAATATATACACACGCACCCGTCATAAATATATACACACATGTAATACTTGTATATACACACACACATACATATGCAATATATATATATATATAAAACACAGACACATCATACATAAATACACACAGGCACACACATGTAATACCCACATACACATACACACACATTATATATATATATACACACACACACACACACACAAACACACACACCACACTCCTCCAAGGGGGCCATATGTTGCCCGCTCCATCCTAAAGAGTAGCCAAAATTATTTTGAGCCAGAATCTTCAAAGGAGGCTAAACTTATTTATGTTTATTGGGCATCATTTTGGCCAGCGTTGCAATTGTGGTGCGATAGAAGAGCTTTAGCTGAACTTGCTAGGAGAAGCTCCATCGATGGCTCCGGGCCCAAGCGACATTTGGGAGCAATGTATCTGCACCGATAGTTGAGAGCAGGAGCTGCAGGCTGTTGCTTTGGTGTCTTGTTTGTGAAGAATCTGCTTTTCCACAATAAAAGGTGGTGCTGGACATGATGGGTCTTTGGCTTGTTCTCTCTCCTGTAGTTTTATTTTAGAGACGGCATGGAGTGAAGCTGCCAGGAGTGCTCTGGAAAAGCACTCAGACATATGTTTCAAAGAGGTTCCTGAGTTAAGACGGGTAACATATTCCCTCCCTCCCTCCCCATCGTGAACAAAAGAAAAACACAGAGGGAAAAAATCCACTCGTTGCAAAAACTAATTTGACAACCACTGCCGTGGCTTTTATTGAAACCAAACATTCTTCCAAAGCCAGGTTTGGAACGTCTCTCGGACGTACATGAAATGTTTTTATAAGTTAAAAATAAAAAAATTAAGTAAAAAATACAGGACAACTGAGAGCAGAGGTTTTTTTCTTTTTTTAAAAAAAGGGAAGAAAAGAAAATTCACACATTTTGGGAGATGCAAACAGCTTCTTAAAAGTTTCAGGAGTGGCAGTGATAGGCAGCCATTTTCTGTCCCTCTGAGACCGCGCTGGAGGAGGCAGGCAGGTTGGGCAGAGACCGCGAGAGATCACCAAAGGTGCCTTTCGGAGGACGGCCGCCAGCCATAGCGGAGCTGGGCAAACTCTGGCATCGCGGAAGTGGTGCGCTGGAGTGGCAGCAGGTCAAGGAAGCCGGGACAGAGGCCATGGAGGTGGCGCGGGCAAAGGCCCCCGGGGCAACAGCGTCTGGGTTTGGAAGGAAGACGACTACCCCGTAGGCCTGGGCACTGGGACGCAGGAAGGCCTGGCCGAAGGTGGAGTTGGCCTGGCCAAAGCCCGCGTGGCCCAGAGGAGGGTTCGAAATGGGCGAGGTGTGGACCCAGGTCAAGTTCATGGCCGGCCAGTTGCTCAGGAAGCGCAAGGGCTCTCCTTCCCTTGAAGGGCTGGATTTGTCCTCCTCGGGTGAGGCTGAGTCCGTGAGGTGTGTCTGGAGGAGCTCTTCCGTTGGGGGGCTGTCCCTAGAGAGCCCAGGGGAGGCTACCCGCCTGTCCCTTGTGTCTTCTGTTGCTGTGGAAGACTGCTGAGGAGAAAAATGGCATTCAATGAATGGAGGAGAAGTACTGGTTGCTTACCTGTAACTGTGTTTCTTTGAGTGGTCATCTGTGCCCTCACACAATAGGGGTACCCCCTCTTGTGTGAGGCACACAGACCACGAAGAAACCACCATCAACCAGCGAAACATCAGGAATAAACTCTCCCAGAACGTGGCCACAGAACCCGAAAACCCCACGAAGAACTAACCACGAATGTACTTCAGGGTTTTAAATAACTAAGCTAGCCATGTTGTTAAAACTCGTGTTGTGTTGCATTTGGGTACACATCAAGAACGAAGTCTCACCCATAATCTACTGTTTGCATCATCAAGGTATTAACATTGGGGTCTCACCAGCCATCATTGTGGATGATTATTAAAATAAGCCACCATTGTTGTCAAAAGAGGAAGGAAAGTGGCCTCAAAGCCTGTCTCCTTGCTCTGGTTAAGCACTTTTGCAGTGCCCATGGCAACCCAATCCTGTACATGGCCGCTGCCTAGAAGATCCAAGGCAGGGGAAAGTCAGGGTGTGCAATTCCTCAAGAAATAATCCACTTCCTGAACATAAAGAAGGGCATTTGGATAGCCGGCCAGCCTCACTTCAAGATGCATAGATATGCCACTCTAACACCCACAAGCCTTCTGCAATCAGAAGAGGCAACACTGATTCTCCGTTCTAAAAAAGTCCAACCTGAAGGAAGAAAACAGGGCAGAAGTCCCGAACTCACCTTTGTTGCCTCACACTCCTTCTCTGCTGCCTCTCCAGTGCGGTCGGCGCATGAGTTCTTCAAAGCAACGTGGGGGAACCAGACTTTCAGCATCCTCTCCACTTGCAGAAGGGTGCCGAGATAGCGCTCTCTGGAAAGAGGAGGAGGAAGAGGAGAAGAACCATAAGCACAAGGAGAGAAGGAAGTAAAGGACAGAGCCCAGTCTAAGGGAACCAGGAGGATGGTGGGGGTGGCATTATTTGCCATTAGTCAACTTTGATTTGTGGCAATTCTAAGGCAGGGTGGTTCTGCCAGTTTACTCTGGCTTCCAGGGAGAGCCCACATTCCTTACAGCCCTCTGTCTTCTATTTAGCCCCACTGACACCAAGGGGTAAGGCACTGTACAAAACAGGTCAATCCTTCCCAATGCCAATGCCTCTAAGAAACATCCAGCTAGATAGGGTATGAGGAAGAAAAGAGGGGCTGAGTGGGCATTAAAGGGCTTTGTACAAAAAGGGCTTCACTGTGAGAGACTTTGTGACCTGCCAAGAGAACACTGAACATAATCCTTACCCCATCTCTGGCTTTTGTAGGACGCCGATTATTCGCTGGATCCTGTCCATGGCTACACTCTGCTGGAAGCTACTGAGCCCTGGAGAATCAAAGGGAGAGAGAAAGAAAAAGACCCAACAATTAGCTCCTAATTGCTGATGTTCAGAAAGCTATAACTACAACAGTAAAAGAACAAGAAGTGCATTAAGAGGAATAGGTGTGGAGCAACACAAAGTGCTGGTTCTCCCAAAGGGACCCCAAAAATCCTCTGTGGATTGAGTTCTCCTGTATCTCCTCCATGAGCCTTTCCCCAGCCCTGAGATCCTCTTCCTCCATTCCTGCCAGCTTTCAGGGTGCAGCTGGTGTGAACAAGGGAGGAAAAGCTTTCTTGGTGGCTTTTAAACAAACATACGTCTGAAGTGTATGTTTTAATTTGTTGTAATACAGCTACCAGTAGTAGTTGTATCATCCAAAGGGTCACCATGAAGGGCAGTTAACACCAGCAAGTTTAATTCAAGTTAAATGTTGGCTTTTTAAAATATTGAAATAAATAACACTGAGGGCCACCATGGCATAGTCCTGGACTGTGGCTTTGGAGGCCAGGGTTTGAATCTCCACTCTACCACAGAAACCCACTGGGTGCCTTTGGCTAAGTCACACACTCTTGGCCTCAGTTTGCAATGGCAAACCCCTCCTGAAGAAACTCGCCAAGAAAACCCAGTGCTAAGTCCACCTTAGGGTTGCCCTAAGTTGGAAACGACTTGAAGACACACATCAAAATGTCAACACCATAAAGGAAGTAGCTGTCCAGCAATGCGAAGGTGGATAAATGGCAAACTCCGCCCAATCTGGTCTGGTTCCTTGAGGAGGGTGGGTCCTCAGGGGTCCTGGTATATGCAAGATTTGCCAGGAAAAAGAGTCAAGGTTTGACAGTGCCAAGGCTGTCCCAGAACTAGCAGCAGTGTCTGGAGGGTTATGGGAGGTGCAGTCGCCAAACTGGTGCCTTTGTGGGAAGGGACGACAGGGCAGAGGCGCTTTAGAAGCTGCCATTAGCTAAGCGGCGGAGAAGCCCGAGGGCGGGGCGTGCGGGAAAGCAGGCAGGCATCCACGTGCTCCGCTGGCAGAGAGGAGTGCCTTTGTGCTCACGCCGGCACACGTGTGCGAGAGAGAGTGAATGTGTGTAACAAGACCTGCATAAAAGGAAAGCGGCAGAGACAGACAGGGAGGCGGGGATCCGCCCTGGCGGCTGAGAAAAAGCATCGCCAAAGAGCGGTGGGAATGATCCCTGGTTTTGCACTTGCTCTTTTTCTCCCAAGATCAGATATAATCTGGTGCCTTTAGTGGATATTTAGGAGGGACTCGTAGGAAAATATAGCAAACTCAACATCAACAACAAGGCAATCCTTTTGTTAAGCCAACCCAAAGGTGGAAAATACATTATGCAAGCTTTTGCTTCTTGATCAGGCCTGGGTGTTAAATGCCATTTTAGGGGAAGAGAGGCGAGGATGGAGGGTGACACATCTGCCTCTTTCTTGAGATGTTAAAACCACATTTACGATGGCAGTATCTGGACGCAAAAGCAAGGCAATAAACTTTCCTTCCCTCCATTGTCAGAAACAAAGGCAGCTCCTTTGAGACCTTCCCTGCTCTGCAGAGAGAAGCTGGTTATGCTCTGTCATCATGGGAGATGATGGCCTGGTTGTAAAACATCTTTATGGGCCCTTTCCCAGCAGAAAGGCAGGGAGGAGAGGAGAGGCCTTTAACAAACACCACCAACTCTCACTGTGTGTTGTTTTCGTCACCCGTTGTTGTCCCTTTCTCTGGGGCTTGGACTTTTCACGATCCTTCTCTCCCGTCTATGAATCACCCGACTGAAGGGTGGTGGCAACAAGTTCGTGCTTTTTGCAGGCCTGTTGCCAGGGCTTTAGAAAGCAAAACTAAAGTATGCCTAAGACTGGACCTTAGTGAAGGTGCCAGGAAGGGAGATGCCCACCGGCCTGGACCCATAGCCCCCCAGATGGCCACCAAGAATCCATAACAAGAGAGGGAAGGGCTGGCTGTTTTCCTTCCCAGGAGAGTGTCCCTTACATAATCCTTCCCCCTCCTTGCCAGCACACCCTTTTTGTCAGGTGGCAAAAAGCAAATAGTATTACATAACCAGCTCTTTTTGGAGCTACAACTATGTTTGAGGGAGGTTTTTCCAGAGCGGACTTTGGAGTTACATTAAAACCTCCGTGGGCAAAGGGTGGCTCTCGATCCCACTGCCCCCATAACCTGCCCTATTAAAATAAAAATATACGGGTGTGGGTTTTTTGGGGGGGGGCACGTTTTGCTCTCAAGCTACACTGGGGAAAAAGCTCTCCAAATGTGTGAGAGCACACAAAAATACCCAGGGCAAAAATACTTTTTTGTTCTGTGGTGGGCTTTTAGTTGTTGTTTTAATTGGTTGCAAGTATTACAACGGTTTAATAGTTTTCCAAACTTTGGTGTGATGTTAAAGTTTTTAACTAGTTGGTTGTAACTGTTCTAAGCTGCCTTGAGTCCCAAAATTGGGGGGAAAGACAGGATATAAATAAAGATATTGATAACAACAACACTGTCTGTAGCCCCTCTCAAAATGGCAATGGGAAGTCCTTTCCTGTCACCATTTTGAGAGGGACAGCAGAGGAAAGCAGAGCTGTTTCAGCTTCGTGTGCGGGAGGCGTGCAAACCTTGGGGCGATCCAGTCCCCACATAGTTGCCTAACTCTGTCTTAAAACAACTAAAATGGAGAACCTCGAAGGAACGTGCCAAACTAAAGCTAACCCACCCTGAACATTCAAGATGGCAGGGAAAGGGAAAGACACTGGAGCTTCCATTAAAATCCAGTTTTCCCCAAGTGATAAACCAAGAAAAGTGCGAGCCCTCTCTCTGGTCTTCTCAAAACGCAGAGCTCAGAAAAATTCCTTTCTCTGGTTTTTATTTTTGAGCTACAACTCCCACCTCAGGGAGCTACAGTACACCAAAAAAGGAATTTTTCCAAGCTTTGCTAAGGAGACAGGATGGACATGAAGAAGAACAGGAGAGGAACACATTAAGAAGCATAACCAGGAGACATCAAATAATTTGGGTCATGTCTGCTTCTTTGTACAACCGCCTCCTTTTTTGCCCCTTGAACCACAGAGAACCTTTCCACTCAACACTTCCAATTCCAAACAACACAGATCCCAATCACAGACCCACAATTCGCGTCGCTGGATCCTTACCTCGGTCAAAGCGGCCCATTCTCAGCCGGCGGAGAAGCTCCATGAGCGGCCGGACAAATCCTTGAAGTTCCCAGCACTACAGAGACGGAGGACAAAAAGGGAGAGAACACATAAGGAGACCGAACCAAACAAATACAAGCAAACATAACCCGATGGTGCCAGTCATTTGGGAACTGATTTGTTTTCCCTTCTGATCAAACGCTGGGCACAACCCGAGCCAAGCTTGGCACCCACACACTTGATCCTTTTGCAACAAAGGAGTCATGGGTTCTGCAATAGCTGCATTTTCCAAGTACCCCACCTACATCCATCGAGTCACAGCAGTCGAGGTGGAAGCCATCCTACAACCTGTCTACTCTTAAACTTCCAGGGTCAGAATCTGTGGCCAAAGCATCCCAACCTCAGTTGAAAAACCTCCAGCACAGGAAAAACCCAGCATTTTTTTGAGGGAGTCCATTCTGCTGTCGATAGAAATTGCCACCCCAAAATTCTTCCTAATGTAGTTAAAATCCCTTTAGCCACAATTCTGAATACAATGGGCCCTGCCCTACGAAGGAGCAGGAATCTAACTTGCCTTCCAAGTGATGGAAGCCCTTCAGATATCCAAAGATATCTACCTTTCACCGTTTAACCTCCTCTTCTCCAGATGCCCCAACCAATCCTCAGAGGGATTTTGGTTTCTAAATCCTTTACTACCTTGGTTGACAGTAGGGATGTGTATGGTAATAGTAATTTTAGGTATTTTCCGAATACCTAATACCAATACCGGAGAGGCCAAGTTACATGGCCTGCATTCCTTGCACAAAGCATAGCATCACTCAGTGAGGAAGTCTGCATTGTAGCTCATCATGACCATATTCTCCAGGTCATGGAAATGAAGCGTCTATATAGGGTGCTCCTTCAAGGCCCAAAGACCCTGCAGCCTGTTTGGGTTGCCCTCCACTGGACTGAGATATCAGCAGATGTTCCCTACACACTTCCAAAACAGTTAAGGGAATTAGAAGTGTGGCTCCTCTGATGGGCAAACTGGTCCCACTAATTCCCAGTCAAGCCAATGGCTTCCCACCTCCCTCAATGCTAGTTCCTTCTGAAGCTACCTTTTGTGCAAAGAGATGGTCCTTCTCAGTCCAACAGGGAGAGCGCAGACCTTCCCGATCCTCCGTCTCCTCGTTTCGCTGCCTCTTTTTCCCTTGTGCAGACAGCTGGGCCACGTAAGCGTGGTTTGGGCCACTTCCCATGGTGTTGCTTGACCGCTTGCGGCCATTGGACCCGTCCAGCCTCTTCTGGCCACTGACCAGCCTGAGTGGGCTCCCTTCTGTATCCATCAAACGGTCACAGAACGTGTCCTCCGTGGCCGTCGGGTAATGGCAACAGGGGCCCATCATGGCCTGGGGCTTGGCTGAAGGTGACAAGCCCAGCGGCTTCCGCACACGGCGCTTGCGCTCGTGGCAGAGCAGGGCCGGGTTAGTCCGTCCCGATCTTGTGGAGAAGAAAAAGCCCCGTCCATCCGGCCCGTCTTGCTGGTATCTCACGGGTGTTGACTCTTTCTCTCCGTCACTCTCGCTTTCCGAAAGGAAGACCTCAAAGTCGCCGCAGCGCTGCTGCTCTTCCTCTTCCTCTTCGCTTTCAACGGAATACAAAGATTCGCGGGAAGAGACACTGTTGGAGGACTCCATGGTTGCCATCAAAGATATCTGGGGAGAAGAAAAGGAGCAAAGGAAGGTCAACAACGCTTGAGCCTTGGAGAGAGAGGTTCAAGCAAACACAGACTACTGTATAAAACCAACAAAGCAGGTGTATAGATCTATATGACCACATGAATTTCACAGGGTTTTCTTAAGCAAGGAATCCTCAGAGGTAGTTTTGCCAGTTCCTGCCTCTGAAATATGGCCCATATTCAGGCCTTGAACACTAAGTCCCTAAAATACTAAGCTGTTGTTGTGCGCCTTCGACTAGTTTCTGACTTATGGCGACCCTAAGGCAAACCTGAGGCAATCCTATCATGGGGTTTTCTTGGCAAGATTTGTTCAGAGGGGGCTAGCCTTTGACTTCCTTTGAGGCTGAGACAATGTCACTCCTTCACCACAAAAGCTCACCTATAGATGCAAAGTCCTTTTTTACTCCTGAGTGCACACTGGATGATCCTGGGCAAGTCACACTCTCTCAGCCTCAAAGGAAAGCAAAGGCAAACCTCCATTGAAGAAATCGTGCCAAGAAAACCCCATGACACGTTGGCCTTAGGGCAGCCGTTAAGTCGGAAATGACTTGAAGAAACACAACAACAAGCTCAGAAATGACTTGACGGAATGCAACAACAACAAACACACCTCCTCCCTTGCAGTCAGGAATCATGACGCCAGCTGGGGCTGATGGGAGCTCTAGTCTGAATCAACTGGAAGGCAGAGGGAGGTATCTGAATATTGTTGGACCGCAAGTCCCAGCATCTCCCCAGCCAGCACAGCCAGGAACGAGACATGCTGGGAGTTGCAATCCATGCCCACTGTGAAAGATTCCTTGCAAGAACGCTGGGCCATGGAGACGTTCCCACACATCTGGAGAAGAAGCACCTGAAAGCTATTAAAGCAGGCTGTTAAATCCCACTGGTCCTCCGTGCCAGAAAGCAAGGGAAAGACATGATGAAAGCCAGCCCCGGCCGGAGGAGGGTACAGAGCGTTCTGTGCCGCCGGGACATCGATCTGCAGCAACAGCAAGGGACACCCAGCCCTGCCTTTTGGACACCTGGCATCTAATCCATGGCCCACCCCATTCCCATCCCAAAGGTTCAGCACCTCCCACAAGTTGCTGCAAACCAAGAAACAAAAACAATCCTCGGACAGATCTCTTGGGCAATCCCAGAACAGCTTTCACCAATCTGTCCCCCTAAATTCTAGAAATGCCTCCACTTTGGCAGAGAGCGTTTGATCAAATACATTATATGAGGTCCCGTCCCCCCAAATTCAGGTAGGCAGAATAACCCAAAATGGCCAGGATATTGATGTGTGTAAATTTACAGTGCTCTATAAATAAAGCTTAATAGTAATAATAATAAGTATGTAAATCAGCTTGAAGCCCTGTATTGTTGTCTTCTTTATTTTTGGAAAAGAAAACTACAGTAATTTCCAACCTGATTGTCTCAGCGTTACTTGCAAAAAATTAGAAATTGAGAATGGATGCCCAGAAAAACAATTCCTTTAAAAGACACCCCAAATGTTGCTTTTTGTCTGTTTTTAAATGCAACCTTTTGAATCCCAGGCAGGATAGAGATCCAAGAAAACAAAACAAATACTACGTAAAAGGCCGGATAGCAATGAAGCAAAGACCGTGAGATCTCTCCGCACGTCTTCCTCCCTATCAAATGGCTGCCCATGTTTCCCCCCTAAGGCTGGGCTCCCACACCCAAATGACAACCTATGGCTGCGCACGGGGTCAAAAGGAACACTCCTAAAAGGGAAGACGCCTATCCAGACCGGCCCCAGGCGCATCCACTGACTCTCCTGGACAACAACAACCTGTCTGCGCATGGGAGCAAAATGTGCCAAGGTGCAATGCCCCTGTTTCCGCTGCGGCTGCAAAACCTGGAAGCCTCGGAGTCTGGGGCAAAGGTCTGCAAAAACCCTCGCTCCGTCATTTCATGAATCCTGAATCTTTGGTAGAATTCAAATACATAGCCATGTTAGTCTGTAGAATCAGTGCCTTGCACCACCTTTGAGGCTCACTGAAAGAAAGAACCTGGCACCACAAGCTTTACTAGACTTCAGTCTACTTCCGCAAGTGCATTTGGATCATTTCAGATCCAACTTGGGATTTCACCAAATGCATCTGAGGAAGACAGACCTAAAGTCTACGAAAGCTTGCGCTGCCAACTTCTTTCTTTCAGCAAGTCTCAAAAGTGTCTGAATCTTTGGGATTGCCAGAAAGAAATTTTGGATTCAGGTTCCATGAAATGCACAAGAGTCGGACTCTTGTCTCTTTGTTACGTGGCCACCTTCACAACCAGAGACTGGAGCAATGGATGAAAGAGACAGGAAAAGAGATTCCAGCTCAACATTAGGAAGAGCGTCTTCCACCCTCGAACGGCTCTTGCTCTAAGGACGTTCTTCCTAATGTTGAGGTGGAATCTCTTTCCCTGTATTTTGACTCCGTTGCTGCACTGTGTCCTGTTCTCTGGAGCAGCAGAAAACAAGCTTGCTCCCTCCTCAATATGACTCCCCTTCAAACAGGGCTATCCTATATTTGAACATAGCTCTCTTCCAGTTCTGTAATTGTGCGAAAGACAAGGAACGGGCAACCTCTGTGCCCCCAGCCAAGTGAACCCTTGTGCATCTCGGTTCAATGCACACTCAGGGACCTGTGCTGCAGACTGTGTGTCACCAGCTTCGTTGCGCTGCCACGCAGGAGCAACCAGTGGCGCCGCCGGCATTCACAACTCCAACCAGAGCCCACCCGCCAAACCCTTACGATTTCCCCAGAGGGGTGCTTCCTCTGCGCATGACACCTCGCCTTCTCTCCATTCACATTCGCTTGCCTGGCGTGCCACAGGTTGGCGCCTGGCGCACGCTGCGTCGTCCATTGAGAGCCCATTCAATGGGTTGCCATCTTTGACAGCCCCACATTGTGGGGTGCGCTCTTCCTAATAACGCTACTATGACTCTCCATTCACCAAACCAGCCGCATTCAGCAAAATGGGGGGGAGCACAAAGGATAAAGGCATGTAACCCACTTTTTCACCCCAAACACTGCTTTTCCCTTCTTCTACTAATAAAAATAATACGCAGCAATACTTGTGTGAAGACAAAGACTTTCACAGACAGCACCCATAGCTTTTTGCAAGTTTTGGGGGGCTTCGTGACTATTATTTGTTAGTCAACGTTTTTAAATTTGTTGCCTCCCTTATTTTATTGAACCCTTTCCTGTACTGTTACGTATGATTTATATGTATTATGTTATTATTTCTTAGAATGTACGCCAGGGGCAGGATTACTTTTATCTATTTCGTTGTTTGTATGTACAGCGCTATATAAATAAAGCATAATAATAATAATAATAATGTGCCCATGTTCTGGAAGAAATTATTTGTTGATGTTTCACAGACGCTGGCGAAACATCAGGAACGATTCTTTCCAGAAGACAGGCACATAGTCCCATAAAACCCACACCAAATCTATAGAAATACTTTTCATCCGGTTGGAAAGGTCCTGTTTAATGGCCAAAACCGGTCTCCCAAAGTTCCCAGTCCATAAAAAGGTTTGAGGAGCCAACTTGTCGGCCGCTCTCAAGAAACAAACAGGGTTCACTCTTGGAAGGCTTGCAGAAAGCAAACCGTCAGACAACTTTCTTTGGATCCTGCAAAACGTTACAGGTGGACAAATGGCAGGGGGAAATATATATATATATATATATATTTCTGTATAGAAGAGACTGAATTGCAGAAAACATAGCCCTGTATTTATCTCTGGAAGGAAGCAGAAACCTTGGGTTTGCACAAAGTTAATAATCGGAGCCTCTTAGGGTCCTGCAAAATGTTACAGGCGGATAGTGTAGGAAACTATTTTATGCATTTCTAGATAGAAAGATTCTCTCTCTCTCTGTGTGTGTGTATATATATATATATTTAAAGATAAAAGGCAAATATTTAAAGGTAAAGGTATATAAAAGTATACAAATATATATATATATATACACACACACACACAAATATCTACATATATATCTACATATATTGTATGTATATTATATATATAAATATATAAAATACACACACATTTAGATATATATGTAGATATTATACATACATATATTATACATATATGTATATTATATATATTTTAAACATACACATTTATAGATATACATGCACATAAATATCTACATATATATTATACATATATTATGTGTATATATATATATATATATATACACAATATATTTAAAATACACACATTTATATGTATATATATGCACACAAATATCTACATATTTCTTATACATACATATATTGTGTGTGTATATATATATATGTATATTATATATATTTAAACTACACACATTTATATATATATATATACACACACAAATATCTATATATATTTAAACTACACACATTTATATATATATATATATATATACACACACACAAATATCTACATATATTTTATATATACATGTATATGTATATAATATATGTATATATAATACACACATTTGTATATATATACTCAAATATCTACAAATATATATATATACATACATATCATATATATATATATAAATATATATAATACACATACGTTTATATACACACACAAATATCCACATATATTCTTTATACATTATATATGTGTGTGTATATATATATATAATATATATACTGTACATATACCATACACATTTATATATATATATATATATATACATATATCCTGCAGCCCTGTATCTTCCATCCCTCTCTCTCTGTATATATACACATACATCTCTATCTCTATCTCTATCTCAATGATAGAGCTATTTAGCAGCAGCTGCTCCACTCACCTCCTTCTGCTTCTCCTCCGCCGCGAAGACTGAGCCTCTCCCGCAAAGGAAGAGCCTCTTGCTCTGTTTCTTCTTCTTCCCAGCCACGCGGACACGTGCCCCGCCGCACGTGCCCGCCCATGGCCACGCCCCGCGGAACGCCTCCCCCGCCTCCCATTGGCTCCCCGCGCGGCCCAGTCTCCGCCCCCCCGCGCTCCCATTGGACGGCGACGGGGAAGCAGGGGGCGCACGTGGCGCGCACGTGGCGGAGGGAGCCCGAGCGTGGCAGGGAGCGTGTCTCTCTCTCTCTCTGCTTCGAAGTGGGTCACGTGGACGGCGGCGTGGTGGCGCCCAAGGGGGCGTGGCCAAGGAATAAATGAATGAATGAATAAATGAATGGGAGGGAGGGATCTTGAGCTTGGAGTCCAATGAGGCTGAGAGAGTGTGACTGGGTTTAATGAATCAAGGATTGACTGAATGAATGAATGGAAGGAGGACTCAAGGGCTTTTAGCTTGGTGTCCTCTGAGGCTGAGAGAGTGTGACTCCATTGGGTTTAATGAGTCAGGAAACTGAATGAATTAATGAATGGTGTCCTCTGAGGCTGAGAGAGTGTGACTCCATTGGGTTTAATGATTCAGGAAAGAGTAAATAAGTGAATGGATGGAAGGAGGTCCCAGGGATCTTTAGCTTGCCGTCCAATGAGGCTGAGAGAGTGTGACTCACCTAACGTTACCCACGGCCGGGTCAGGATCTGAACCCGGGTCTCCCAGTGCCTTAGTCCCTAACCTTTGTTGCTGTGTACCTTCCGGGCGTTTCCGACTTAAGGGGAACCTGCCACGGTTTTGTTCACCTCCCACCCAGGAGCCTCGGTCCTTAATAGTTTGGGATTCTGGGAGCCCAAAATCCCTTAAAAAGCAAAATTTGGAGACCGCTAGGTTATAGAGTTTCATTGATTTCCTTTTGGGAGCCGCCTTTTGGGTCCTGCCTCCGGGACAAGGTGCGAAACGGTCATTTTTAGGTCCTATAGATGCCAACCAGATAGGTATTTTTCATCAAAATCTTCTACTGCTAGAACCCAATAGGCCTCTATTGGGCTTAAACAACCGTATAAAATGGGCCGTTTCCATATAAAACCCCGTTGAGGCTGCTGCGTTTTCCACGTTGGGCCTATCGCCAGATATCTTGAGTCTGTAGGCCGGCGTTTCCCATATTGACCCTATTTTTCAGACCGTTTTCCATCCATGAGAACGGACGGGCAGATGAACACAGAACTTGGGGAAAGTTGGCCACTTTGATCCCTTTTGCAGCCACATCGAGGGGAGGAAAATGGGATTTTTAAAAAAACCAAATCTAAGAAACCAGTAAAGCAGCAGATACCCTTCAGGAACCCAGTTTGGGTTTGACCCAAGCCAATGCTCTATAGATTACAGAGTAATCAATACAAAATTATTGGCCAAAATCAGAGAGCCCAATGTATAGGGGCAGTCTACCTTGACGGAGGCAACCTGGCCTCCTAACTAAGGTCTGGAGTTTTCCATGTTTCTGCTTTTCAAAAGCCGAGCCTCGGGCAAGAGGAAAGGGCTGGGTTCAAATCTCCAGCTCAGCCAGGAGAGCAACTGTTTGCGAGTCTTAACTTGTTGTTGTTGTCGCAATCTGCCAAGGCTCGCTTAACCCACTTGGAAACCCTGAGCCACCGCCATGCCCTAAATAAGCCGCGCCTCGGCATTGACCCGTATCTCTCCCACAGGATCCCAAAGATCCAAACGTGCTTGACGCCTGCCTGGATTTGTGATCCTCCCTCGATCCGCCACGAAGCATCTCGGCTTCTCCTTTCCTACGGAAGAGAGACATTTCAGGCTGAGGCGGCAAGGAAAGTGCTTTCCAGGATTGTAGGATGATGAATCGCACACGCACGTATACAAGCGCACACATGCGTGCGCGCCAAGCTCAACTGCGCATGGATCCCATCGCTCACTTTCCTTCACACCCAAGTAAGGCGCGGACAATTGGCAGCGTTTTCAGTCCACTTACGACAGCCCTTCAAGGTTGGACAGCAGTACCTCCCTAACAATAGAGATCCAAATTGCCTTTAGCCTTGTTCCCTGGAACCAAAGTTAGGAAGAGCTACTTTTCTGGCACTGAGGATCCCAGAATCCCCGCTTCAGGAAACGATAAAGGGTTGAACCATCCAACACCCCCAAAATGGAGGCAACGTGACCCACCTCGACATTTGTTGTTGTGTTCCTTCAAGTCATTTCCAACTTACGGCAACCCAAAGGCAAACCATGGGGTTTCCTTGGCAAGCTTCTTTGGAGAACGGTTGCCTTCCCCTGAGGCTGAGAGAGTGTGGCTCGATTGGGCTTCACGGCTGAGCGGGGATTTGAACCCTGGTCTCCGGAGTTGTATTCCAACACGCAAAGCACTACGCCACCTTGATGTAGCGCAAGACTTTGTTGCAACTGTGATGGAGAAAGAGGCAAATCTCCTCCGGAGTATTGCGTGAAATTTTGGAAGAAGGATGTGTTTGGCACGTCTTGGAGGGTTTGGATTAAAGCTCGGAGCAGATTCACAGGATTTTTAATCTATCGATTAGAGGACCATACCTCTTGCAAATGGAATTGTGTTTTAACACATTTTAAAATGTGGATGGTCAACAATAGTGGCTGCGGAGAAAAGCAGGGACTGTTCCCCTGTTACAAAAGTATTACATTTCTTCTTCTTGTGCCTTGGGTCCCTTTCGGGGAGAAAGGTGGCATAGAAACTAAACGAATAGATAGAGAGGGATAAAGAGCTGAGGGAAATCCTCAGAGTTCTCATTCAGAGAACAAAATCTGCGCGTGATGCGCCCAAAAAAGTGCGGGATAAAAACGGAGGGTCCTCTCCTCAAATCCCTCCAAAGAAACCTTTCAAGGGAGATAATCCGAAATCTCTCCCTTCGGTTTTGGTCCCCTGGGCCCTTCCTATTGTTGCACAGAAGACAACGCCATGCCATGCCACACTACGCTGCTGCTTTGCGCCATTCAGGCCACCCTTGAGATGTTTGTGAATGAGGCGGAGGATGAATCACCGCCCCCGTCCCTTGCGATTCATGCGAGAGGCCTATGCGCCGTGCACAGTGCATAGGCCTCTCTCTCACGAATCGCAAGGGACGGGACAGTGATTCATCCTCAGCCTCATTCATTTCGAGAACGGACTCAGGGGAGGAGGGCTTCTCTCCGCAAAGGATGCATTCATGCGCTGTTGAAGCCGGGGCATGGCTAAGGCATGCGCGGCATGATGCTCAGAGAGGAGCGAAAGACAAAGCGCCGGGTGGGAGGGTGAATGTGAGTCTTTTACAGGTTCTTTCTCTAGTTGTCGTCATCGTCTGACTTTAGGTGACCCTAAAGCAAACCTATCCTGGGTTTTTGTGTGTGTGCAAGATTTGCTCAGAGAAGGTTCGCCATTGCCATCCTCTGAGGCCGAGAGAGTGCGACCTACCCAAGGTCACCCAATGGGTTTCATGGCCAAGCAACAATTCGAACCCTGGTCTCGAGTCATAGTCCAACACTCAAAACATTACACCACATTGGCCCTACTCCAGCTTAACAGGCCTGTCATTTATTCTAATATTCAGCCCCAAATAGGGTAGACCTATTGAATCAAAGGAGATTCTTTAAGGGGTTGGCTTTCAAATCCCCATTTCATCTCAGTCTTAGCTCCCCAAAAACCTTGGTTCAGAGCTTGGAAAAGGTCCTTTAATGGGTTTCACCAGAGGTGGCTCCTGTGCTGTGTGATGGTGTTGGATCCACTCTGGGCTTTAGTCCGAACTTAAAAGCCAAGGTAGTTGCATTGCTAGTTTGCATTTGCCTTTCCTTCCCAAAAATGAGTCCTGCAAGAGCAGATATATCCTCTAATGGAGACAGAAACCACCACACTGAAATTGGTTACAACTCCCAGGATCCCCGACTGTCCAGCTGGGGGATGCTGGGAGTTGTTGTCCTCCTGGCGAGGAGCGTTTCCAAGATCGGTAGGCAGCAGCCAAGCTCCAGGCCTGCTAAGCGTATTGGCATTTGCAGTGCAACGCCTCCGTCCATCCCAGCTTGGGAATTTATGATTATATAACCAGCCGTTTGCAACATTTAGTAACCTCTATCCTTTACTTCTTTTAAAGTTTGGGAGCCACTGAGTCACTACTTTCCCCTCGCATGCTGTGCCTCCCATTCGCCAAGAGAGGGCATTGCAAACCATGCCATTTTAAATGCAACCCACAACTGCATTTAAAACACAAGCTTGCTCCTATCTCTCTGCATCTCCGCATTATCAAGTATTCGTCCAAAGAAATTCAGTTCAATGTTTCCTAGGTCAGTTTGATTCGGTTCCCGGCCCCCATGATCCACATCAGATTCAATTATTTTACATGAACTATCATAGTTTTCTTCCTATAAGCATCTTTGGTTTCCAAAAAGTTGGTCCATCTCTTAGCATTACCTCTGTTTGTTGTCGTTGTGTGGCTTCAAGTCATTTCCGACTTAAGTAAGCAAAGCCTCTATTGCAGTCTGCAAACCAAAGGCAACGCATTTCCGACTTAAGGCAAGCCTATAATGGGTTTTTCTCGACACGATTGGTTCAGAGGGGGTTTGCCATTGCCGTCCTCTGCAGCTGAGAGAGTGTGACTTGCCCGAGTGATTTTCCATGGCTGAATGGGGATTCGAACTCTGATCTCCAGAGCTGCAAACTAATACTCAAACCATGATACCACGCTTGGAGGAGGAAATGAACACGGATGCAAACTGTTGCGCGCCTGTGTTAAGAGGCTTAGGGCACCCTGACCCTTTCGGACTCTCTTTGAGGCAAGCCTAGCAAAAGATCAGAGGCCTGGCGGGTATTTTATTTTTCTTCTCTGCCAGGCAATGACCCAGAAAGAGGGAGAGAGAAAGAGATGGCACCACATCCCCAGGCGGGTGGCAAACATGACTATAGGGTCACTTCTTACAAAAATACAGAACCCAGGATTGCACAGGAGGGCCCCGTGACGGTTAAATGGTTACCAAACTGATGCCAGTTTTGTAGTGTGGATACACCAAGCAACATTTTTTTCCCCACAGAATATCACATCCCAAAAGTGATGGTGAGTGATGTGATGCAGTGGTCCCTCCACATTTGTTGGGGTCCGGGGTGAAGGACCCCCGTGAATGTGGGAAAAGCGCAAATCTAAAAATCCCACTGTTCTTTTTGCCTAAGAGAACGCTTCTCTAGGAATCTCCAGGTCCTCCAGTGCAACTCTGTGGTCAACATCTACCAGAATTTGACTACAGAATCATGCCGGAGGACCTACAAATGCCTAGAGAAGTGTTTCCTCTACGAACTTCTAGGTTCTCCAAGACAACTCTACGGTCAACATTGGGCTGGAGGACCTAAAGATTCCCAGAGAGAACATATTATTCCAAACCACAAATACGTAGTCAAAGCCGCAGATGTGGAGGGACAATAATGTACCCATTATTATTAAGCTTTACTTATAAGGCGCTGTAAATTTGCACGGCACTGTACATACAATCCCTATGGTGTACTTGTAAGAATTGCACAAGTATCACGCTAATGCTCTCACCTTTGGAAAATTGCCCATTTCGATCACAGATTCCTGACTCCATTTGCCCATAAAACTGCCCTTCAACTGCCTCCATGGCTCACAAACAGGCCAGCTTGGATGCAAAAGAATAAACGGGTGCTCGGTTAGATATCTAGAAAGGATAACCTTCAACAATCGCTGCTCATCTACCTGTTAAACAGAACTCGGAAACATTACTGTTTATGGAGTGCATCTCCCAGAATGCTGGCTCAGATGGTTGTCCTTTGAAAAAAATAAACCTTTCTAAGCTTTGCAGCACTTGTCCTTAGCAAACGAAAACTCCAGCAAGAATCCGTGGAGCTGGCATTTCCGTTCGCTTTGATTCGGTTTGCTTAGGACTTTTATCAGAGACAAGTTTCTTTTCCCATTCTAGATATTAATTAACAGACGAAAACTAGAAATCGTGCGTTATCATCAAGTCTTTGGGTTCACAAGAGATTAAGAAGTTTACATTTTGGGACTAAGCTCCTCCGTTTCCCTTCCAGATAGGGACAGTGGTTGTTGATCCAAAAATCTAACTTTTCTAAGCTTCTGACCACCCTTTCCTCCTGTTTTGTACTCACAGGTGTAATCCGGGCAGCAGAGATCATTCCTGGTGCATCCGATGAGCTAATCGTGGATTTCGGGCCAAGAAAACGTCAGACGCAATCTGGTGACCGGGCAAGGCACCCAAAGATTCTTGGATATCTTATGTCTTTCCTTAAATACACAGAGAGGTTATGTTATCGAGAGACCATCTCCTAACCCTCAGGGTCCTACTGCTGAGCTTTCAAAGAGACTCCTGGACTTCTTCGCCAGCAATCTGGGATGACAAAATAATGATTGACGGAGAGGAAGCAAGACCGGAGACAAGATTGGGGTGCTTTGGCTCAATCATTAACCAAAATGAAGACCAAAGCTCCAAGAAATTAGAAGGAGGCTAGGATTTGGAAGGACAGCTATGAAGAAACTGGGCAGGAGCCTCAAGTGCAAAGATGTATCAGGTTAGGTGGTCCATGCCAGCATATTTCCCATTTCTATATAGGGTTGTGAAAGCTGGACAATGAAGAAATAGGAGGGAAATTTACTCATTTGAGATGTGATACTGGAGGAGAGCTCTATAGATACCTAGAAAGTCAAATAAATGGGTTGAAAATTGAGCCTGAACTCTCTCTGGAAGCCAAAATGACTGAAATTAGGCTGTCATAGTTTGGATCTATCATCAGAAGGCACAAAAAAGAGAAGGGGGAAAATGTGGCAGCACCTTTAAAACTAACTGGTTTTATTTCTGCATGAGTTTTCCTGGATATAAACCCACTTCTCTGGATGCAATACAATACCCGAGGCCTTAATATCACTCTGCTGCATCCAAAAAAAATGGATTTATATCCACGGAAGTGGATGGAAAAATAAAACACAGATAGGTACTGCCGCATTTCTTTTTCTTCTCCCCTCTCTCCAGTCTTCCTTTCTTTTTATGCTGCAAGAGGCTAACATGGCTATCTCTTTGAGAAGGCACGACTCACTAGAGTTAAAATGTTAAACTCTAAACCTGGCTGATGTTAAAATCCAAAGTTTTGAAGCATTTTAAAAGGCAAGAGAAAAGATCTTGCTAGCTTACTCCCCCTACACACAGTGAAAGAAGAGAATCAGGCTGCAGTCTGCACTGCAGGAATAATGCAGTTCGATGCCACTTTACCTTCCACGGCTCAATGCTCCCAAATTCTGAGATTTATAGTTTAGTGAGATATTTTGCCTTCTCTGTCAGAGTTCTGGAGCCATAGCAATCTCCAAATCCCAGAACTGCATAGCATGGAGCCATGATACTTAAAGTGGTGCCAGACCACTTTATTTTTGCAGTACATATGGAGCTTCAGGGGATGCATTCCTCCATCTATAAGTTACATTTGGGTTCCTCACAATAACATCCCTACACATAAGTATATTATACAAATTGCTGTGCATTTTCACACATTTGCCCTCCCTCCGCCAGCAGTCACACATTTGATAAGGCACATCCTCACAAATACTTGTGGACACTCCAGTGAAAATTGACAATCCTTTTTTCAGCTGAGTTTACGGGGTCATAAACTCTGGCATAAAAGCCCAATTTCCTCCAAACTGTATGTGGCTGGATAACAGTCTATTCGATTGGAACGAGGAGTATCTTTATCATGTAGACAAACCCATTGTGAAGTAGGCCCAGATGACAATAAAGTATGTTCCTTCCCCGAAATAAATGGTCTAGGCCAGCCTGGCAGCCTTTTACTCTCCTGTGGTCTATTTATTTCTCCATCATAAAAGCTGAAACTGATTTTTAATTCATCGAGAGTCAAGCAAGGCTGCTGAGAGCCAAATACTGCTTGGAGGGATGATGGAAAGGCTTCCCTTTTATGCATTCCTTCTTCCTATATACCTTTGGACAACCAAGTCAGGTCTCTTTCTCTTGCCAAGACACAGAATCCTGTTGCGTCTGGACATCACACCGTTGGACGCGAAGCATAAACCCCTGTTGAAAGGGAACCGATTTCTGCTGATCAGCGGATGTGGAAAATCTATTTCCCATTTCATGCAATGCATCTTGAAGGGCCAGGCCACGGAGACAGGAGTCGGTCAGGCCTTGCTCTCTTGCAAAGACTTCTGCAAAGCTTTGGTGAGATTTTGCTTGCTTCTAATAAAGACATGAATCCCAATTTTGCAAAGTGAAAATGAAGCAGGACAAAGAGGACTGGCATTGTGAAGTCAAAAGGCTTTCACGGCCGGCATCCATAGCTTTTTGTGGGTTTTTCGGGCTCTGTGGCCATGTTCTAGAAGAGTTTATTCCCGACGTTTCACCAGCATCTGTGGCTAGCATTTTCAGAGATTTTGGACTGCAATCTGAAGATGCCAGCCAAAAATGCTGGCGAAACGTCGGGAATAAACTCTTCTAGAACATGGCCACAGAGCCCAAAAAAACCCACAAAAAACTAGGGCTGGCATTTCTCTTCCATGTGTACAAGAAGTCTTGTCATCAATGATCAATGACAGCAATAGCAAGTACATTTCTATACCGCTTACCAATGTACTAAGTGGTTTACCAAGTGTCAGCTAAATGCCCCCAACAAGCTGGGTATTCATGTCAGGGAGCTGGGGAGAAACAGACGCTAGTCTCCAATGGTTTTTTTTCCCCCAAACTTAAATCCTGGGACCTTTCCAGTCCTCTCTTTTTTCTTTTCTTTTCTTTTCCCTCGGGGAAAGAAAAGACACGGGCCTTTCGCTGAGCGCCTTGGCTGGCACAGGCCTGAACGGCAGCCAAATTCCAGGCGGCCCCCCTCTCTTGTCCCCCTCGCCCTCCTGTCCAAACACTGTTGGGACTTTCAGAGACGGGTGGATGGAGGTATTTAAGGAGCAGAGACCTCGGGCGCTGGGCAAACCCTCCCTGGGGCTTAGAGCCACCTTAACAAAACCAAAAAGCCTTGGGCTGCTATCTTTTTTTCCCCCTCTCCTGGGTGGCAAATGGGGTGCAGGTGGCGGTGCTGGAATACCAGGACTCCCTCCAAAAGGACAAAGTAGGGTAGATCCCATTCTAGTAGTATTCTTTTGGGCTTCTTTCTTGTTTCGGATACCAGAGACCCATATTTGCAATATATATATATATTGCAGAGAGACATCCTTTTTGGTCCAGGGGGGTGGAAAAATCAAAACCCCATCTTCCCAGCCCCTGTTTTCTTTCTTTTTTCTGACCCCAAGATGTTCCCAGCTCTCATCTTCTTGCAAGTGTGGTTCCAAACTTTGGCTGCAAGCGGCGGTAAGTTTGCTTCTGTTTTTCCTTTTCTTTGGTTCCTCTGGATTGCTTGAAGGGGAAATGATTTGAATGCAATTAATTGACTTTTTGGGGGGACACTTTCCTGACTGTTCCTTTCCTGCCTCAACAAAGCAGCAACTGCTGGCAGCTGCACAGAACTGGGAAGGTTTCTTCGCTTCCGGAAAAGAAAGCCCCCAAACACCCCTATTCTTTCCTTTTTAAACAGCTCGTCGGTTCCAAATTAATGATGTTTGGCTAGAATGGCTGGCTGAGCTTGCAAACACTGTGGCTTTATGTTCCCGAAGGATGCTTGCAAAGCGTGCCATTTGGTTCTCTTTCAACCATTCATCGAGGTCTCTGCCCCAAAGACGATGCAAAGTGTGGTTTTCACAAAGGAGGTTTGTGTCCGGCTTTTGCTTCCGCCATTCCCGAAGGATGTATGCAAAGCATGCCATTTCGGGTCTCTTTTTAAAATTCATTCGGACCTTTGCTCCAAAGGGGATACAGAACAGGGAGGGAGGTGTCCCACAAAAGGATATTTCGTGGCCCATCCAGCGTTTGCTTGGAAGCAAGTCTTGTAAAATTCAGTGTGGATTGCTCCCAAATAGTAATCATATTCATATTATAAAACAGTGAATTCAAGTGTGGGCAAAAAGGTCCAAAGGCCGATTTTCTACCCTTGAGAACTTCTGGGGAGCTAAAAAATAGCTAGAAAAATTGCATTGTTCTACATGGCTGGATGACCTGTTTTAAAGGAGAAAAACAACAGGGAAAGTCTGGAAGGGTCTATTCTCCTTCTCTTTCTTCTCATCTATACACCATCTTTCTCCCAAAACTGGGACTCTAAGGGGCTATTTGCCAAACATTTCCTCTTCTCTTCAAGCGTTACATTGTTCTAAACCTATTTTGCCACGAGACGCAAAGGGCAAGGGGTTGTCTGCATCTCCGCTTCGGCTTTGGATGGTGATGTTTGGAAGCAATGGACCTATCCTGGGCTGTTGTGGTCGTGTGCCTTCAAGCGGACCTACCTATCACAGGATTTTCTTGGCATGATTTGTTCTGGGGTTTGTTGCCTTTGTCTTCCTCTGAGGCTGAGAGAGTGTGCCTTGCCCCAGGTCACCCAGTAGGTTCCCAAGACCAAGCGAGGATTCAAACCTTGTTCTCCAGAGCCCTTGGTATCTGCTGGGGTTTGGTTCCAAGTCCCTTCATGGATACCAAAATCCATGGATGCTCAGGTCCCATTATATACAATGGGGTATTATTATTATTGTTGTTGTTGTTGTTGCAATGGGCCCTTGCTATCTGCTGGGCTTGGTTCCACTTCCAAGATCCCCCATGGAAATCAAAATCCACGAAAGCTCAAGTCCCACTGAATATAATGGCACAGTAACATGGTTTCTTTTAGATAAGACGGCAACAATCAAAGCTTCCTTTTTGGTGTATATATGTTTAAGCTGTGGATGCTTGAATCCGTGGATATGGAGGGCTGGCTCCATTTGTCCCCTGCCTTTCAGGCAAAAAGGCCTCCGAGAGTCGCTTACAAACCCAGAATTGGGCAGTTTTTTGCCCTTTGCGCTTACGGTCCGAGTGAGACCCTGGGCATAGGGAAAAGGGAATGGCAGCGGGGCAGAGGATGCCCTCCTTCCTCCTCGGAGGCCATACTGAACTGGCAGTTGGACCTGGAAGGGAAGGTTCCGGGTTCCAAGATGGTGCTGTGCCTGGCGGTTCTTCTCTCCCTCCTGGGCTGGGGCAGCGGCAGTTGGCACCGGCAGGGAGGGCCTCCTCGCATCCGTCGCTGGGTCCCAGGCAAGACGGCGCCGTGTCTGGCGGCTCTCCTCTCCCTCCTGGGCCACCAGAAGTGGCAGTTGGCACAGGGAGGGAGGGCCGGTGGGACCGTGTCTGTTGTGAGTCAACATCCTTTATGGGACACACACACACAATTCAGTGTGGGAGAGGGTGGCTTCGTTGAGACATGGAAGCCAGCGTAGTGTCAGGGTTTGAGGGGTGGGCTAAGACTCCCATATGGTGTAGTGGTTTAAGCACTGGACTATGACTCTGGAGACCAGGGTTCAAATCCCTAAATCAGACATGGAAAGCCACTGGGTGACCTTAGGCAAGTTACACTCTCTCAGCCTCAGAGGAAGACCATAGCAAACCTCTCTTGGGGAAATCTGGCCAGAAAGATCCTATTGTACAGAGCAAATGGGGTAGACTGGTCTTTGCTAATTTTGGACTTCAACTCTGTTCTGCCGAAGGGAAAGCAGAGTGAGCCTTGTAGTGTTTTGAAATAAGATATTTACAGTGGCAAACGTTTTCGTGGCCCAGAGTTCATTTCACCAGTTGCGTAAGTCCTACGCAGAGACACAGAAGCCAGCGAGGCCAGAGGAATGTAAATAGAAAGGTCACCTAGAAATAAATGCAAACCCCTCTATACTCCCTGACAATTCTGCATAGAGCTTAAATGTGTGCAAGGTAACTGCAATGTATGCAAAGTAACAGCAATGTATGCAGAGTAACTTAAATGTATGCAAGGTAACTGCAGCGACAACAGATATTGGTGATACTGAAATCACCTCTACCTCTACCTCTCCGTACCCCCAAATCTGTTTATAAATTGTGGGAGCAAATGGAAGGGAAGAAAAGCCTGTCACTCCAGTCTGTTGTCACTGGGGTATATTTAGCAGCAACAGGAGAGGGATCCGCCGTGGGACCAGCTGCCCTTTTAAACGTGGAACAAATTCCACCTAACGCTTCTATCAACTTTGGCTCAGGTTTCCTCTTTGGCATCCGAGAGTTTATGTTTCAGACCAACGCTTTAAAAAATAAAATTCAACAAAAAAGGTAATGTCGAAGATGGATTTCAGGCACTAGCAACCAGAAAAGAAAGATATATGTTTAAGATACTTCAGTGGTGTAACTGGAGACAGAGAGCTATCAAAGCAAAGTGCTTTGAGTGTTGGATTAGGACTCCAGGGTTTGAATCCCTGCTCAGCCATGGAAATCCGCTTGCTGACCTTGGGCAAGTCTCACTCTCTCAGCCTCAGAGGCAAAACCCACTCTGGAGAAATCTGGCCACGAAAAGGGTCACCACAAGCCAAAGGCACATAACAACAACAGTGTGACATAGTGCTTTGAGCACTAGCCTAGGAGGCCAGGGTTTGAATCCCTACTTGGCCATGGAAACCCAGTGCGTGATCTTGGCCAAGTCACCTTCTCTCAGCCTTAAAAAGGCAATACCCATTTGAGCAAACCTTGCAAATAAAACCTTCTTAGAAGTTCACCTTAGGGATGTCATAAGTTGGAAACCACTTTGTGTGACGGCACACAACAACAACAAGAAGAGACAAACCTTTTGATCTGGTGCTTGAAGCAGGAACTCTGCTGCTTTTCCAGAGAGTGGAAATGCAGAGAACCTTTCCAAAGGGCTGGATGGAAAAGAGAAGGGTCTCCCTGTGAATAAGAGCAATAAACAGACTGTTGTTATGAGGCTTTTTAAAAACCAGAAACTTGAAAAGTTCCCACTCCCTCCCACTCCCGGACTCTAAGTCCCAGAATCCATCACAGACAAAATAATCTCAAAAATAAAAGCACTAGTGAAAAACATCAATTCTTCCCTAACAAAGGAATGTGTGTGATGCCCGAGGAATGCAATACTACTTTTCCAAACTTTGCCGTAAGCGAACACCAGCTAGTGACCTGAGGCCCCATAAAAATAATTTTCCAGTCCAGATGCATTGGGGGTGGGTGGGTTGTTTAATCCTATGTCAGCTGGTGGGTGGTAGATCCCTTTTGGGATCTAGTCTGAACTTTAAAAGCACTGTCCAAGGTGTCCTACCTTCACAACAGGGCTGGCCCACCTTGGACAGCTCTTTAAGTTCGGACTTAAAAACGGAGCAGAATCACCGCCTCCAGTGACACGGAAGACATTCTGTGGAAGGAGGTTCTCTAAGTTCAGCAAGCTTTCTTTATTTAAATGAAATAAAATAAAACCCAAAAGCTTTGTGATTTAGCTGCAGACTGACTCCTTGCTTTCTTCTCTCCTCTCCTCTCTTTTGCTTTACAGATCTTCACTGGTCGTACGATGAAGGTAAGGAGAAAAACACAACCGCTCCCGTAAGCTTTCCCCACCTCTGGACTTTTGCAAAAATTAATGGGATATGGGATATTTTGGTCAAGGGATCTTTGTGCATTTCTGGTCAAAGCCCTAGACGTTGCTGCTTTCCTCTGTCCCCAGTTGAAATGGGGTGGGAGAACGTTGCCTGGATTGACCCAAGCCACCCCTTCCCTCCCACCATTTGCTGTGCGTTTCTAATGGCAAGAGGGTTAGGCCTTGCCAGCTCCAAAAGAAGTCCCAGAGCCAAGTCCGTTGAACTGTCAATGAGGGGAAAACTGGGTGACCACACAAACGGTTGTTTCGTGGGTGTCCGTCTTGAAACAAAGGATCCCAGGCATGCCTGATCATCTGCACGCTCCCAAGAGGAGATGAGAAACTGAGGTCTACACACCAGGGCTGCTTTTTGCATGTTTTCAAGAAGATTTCTTTTCAAAGAAAAGGAAAAAACACAATCCCTAGATAATGGCAACCAGCTGGAATGGCATAATAGCAGGCAAACAGCAACCCCAGGGCCACATATGGACTTCAAGACATTTTTTTTGTTGTGTCCCTCAAACCTTCCTGACACCATAGACTGCCCTTTTCCTAGCAAAGGACTAAAACTAAGGAGGAAGCTAGACCTAGACTTCTGACAAAATCTTTGCAAGCTGCAGCAAACAATTGAAGCCTTGCAAATACATTGGGTTCTTGGTTTTTGTTGGGGTTTGGTCCCAGGGCCTCCATGGATGACAAAATCCGTGGATGCTCTCGTCCCACCAAATACAATTGGGTAGTAAAATGGTATCCCTTATATAAAATGGAAAATCAATGTCTGCTATTTGGAATTAATACTTGTAAAAAATATTTTTCAAGCCATAGATGCTTGAATCTGTGAATAAAAAAAAATCCGTGGATAAAGAGGGCTGACTGTAGGAGCAGCTCTCCAAACTCAGGTGGGGACTGGCACCTAGCCGTGTCCTCTTGGATGGAGCTGAGCTCCTACTGAAAAAGTGGAGACTTTGCCTCCTCATCTTATATCTGCAGATGACCCAAGAAAACTGTAGACTCAAAAACAGTTTGGTCCTGAGATCTGGCAGCCTTTAGTTCCAGGAGCAGAAAATGCCACCAAGGGTCCCCTGGAGAGCTCTTGTCCCACAAAGCAAGTGGGTTTTCCATTGTGGTGCATTTTGGTTTTCTCATTCTGACCATCCCATTCTTCCCCGCCTCCATCTCTCTCTCTCTTAAACACACACATGCCTCAGTTTGTGTCCCCAAAGCACCTTTTACAACTCTAAAAGCGTGTTTTCTAGACCCCCGTCGGCCTGTTTTGCCAACTAGTACCCTCCAGCGCCAAAGTCCTCTTCCAATTAGAAAAAAGGAGAATCCCCTGCTGTTGCTCCAAAGAGTTTACGGCTGATCCCTTTGCTGGAGGGGGATGCTAATCCGTACCCTAAGCGTTCCCAAAGTTGCCCTTCCAAAGAAAAAAGAAACAAAGGGATTACCGGGAGACTAAGAAGGACTTAGCCACGGCGGCAGGAAGGGCCACTAAGGCAGATCTTGGGACTGTTTGCCAGGTCACCGCCTCCTGCGTATTTTAAAACAGCAGAAAAATCACGGTGCGTATTGTGGGCAAAGATGTATGTGAGTTTCCTCCACATCTTACACCTTTCAACTGCCCGGATTTGGAAGGAAGATTTCCAATCAACCCTTTGCTAATCCAGTCTTTCATTACTTTTAAAAATGTCCTGGGTCCTATCTCCTCTGCTGCAAACTGAGTTAAAATTGCAAAAGGAATTTGCATTCAGTTAACTCAGCCACGGAAGGAGAAAAGAAAGAAAATCCGTGCCCTTCCCAATTTGCCCAGGCAAAAGCAATCTGCTGCAACCTCTCCTAGCTTCTGTGTTCCTCATTATTAATAACTTTGGCCATCTTGATCACATTTTGCTGTTCTTGTAGCAACACGTGTCCCCATTTTCATCTGAAAAACGCTGTACAGTTTACCCGTTCATCTATATGCCCAATTTCTTTTGTGATGATCGGGCATTGGGGTCGCAAAAGAATATTCTCTTATTGTTCATTTCTCGGTTGAAAAAACGGGTTTCTCAACATGTCAGGAACCATCACTGAGAAGAATAACTGAGCCGAAAGTTTGCTGCAGAATTTTCTTCCAGTGTTTTGGATTTCTTTCCACAAAGAAACAGGTAGGTTTTTGCACAATGCTGCTTTGCGCAAAAACTCTGCAAAAACTCAGCAGTTTCTCTGTAGAAAAATATCCAACACACTGCAGGGCATTTGAAAAATTCTGCAAAAATCTTCCTGCTCAGTTATTCTTCCCAATGCACTTTTTCTTGATAGTTGAGGACACGTTTTTCAACCGGAAAATGAATAATAGAGAATATTCTTTCTAACCCTAATGCCCAATCGTTTCCACACAGAAAACTGGACTTCTTGTATAGGAAGCAGTGTTCTCAGATGGGAAAAATGTATTTTGTACAGGGAAATTTTTTGCGTGCACAAAAGAGGAAGAATCCATGTGTATTTTTCTGCCATCCCTTTCCAAAAAAGCACCTCCAGAACATTCTGGGATCCTCTAATATTTTATCCCACAGCAGTGAGAAAACCACAGTAATTATCCATATTTGCATGCGAATCTGAGCTATCTGAGGATTTATTGGGAATTTAATTCTGGTCTCCCTCCCCTCTTTTTATGTAAAACAAAAAAATGTGCGCAGGAACTTTAAGCTCATTGACCACCGGAATAACAATGACAGAGCAAGCAGGCAAAGCAAACGGCTTTATCCTTGCTACCCGGCTTGGAAGAACAAGTAAAAATAGCTTTTGCAGCCAACCGAGAAGCATGTCAGAGCGACTGCCATTCAGAGGCAAAACAGCGCACTCTCCATCCCTCACATGATGGTGGGACTGAGCTTTCTCCTCGCGTCGGGTGCCATTTGCAGAGCCAAAACTCTTTCAGAGCGAGAAGCAGGAGCAAAGAGCCTGGTTTGCCCTCGCATCAGACATTTTCTCCATGTGTAAAACCCAAAGCATGAAAAATTGTGGTTTTTGTTACCTGGTTCAGAGTGAGGAGCCCACAAAGATGCATCAAGAAGGGACTTTGTGCCGCACAGTTCCAGAATGTCCTTTTGGCAGAATGGCAATTTCAGTCCCTAGAAAATAATACAAATGTGTTATTATTGTTATTGTTATTATTATTAATATTATTTGGACTATGATTCTGGGGACCAGGGTTCAAATCCTGGCTCAGCCATGTAAACCCAGTGGGTGACCTTCGGCAGGTCACACTCTCTCAGCCTCAGAGGATGGCAATGGCAACCCCCCTCTGAGGAAACCTGCCATGAAAATCCCACAATAGGTTCACTTTGGGGTCGCCATAAGTCAGAAAGGACTTGAAGGCACACAACAACAACAACATTTTTAGTTTCCTATTTTTTTCCCAATGAGTTAGAATTTGAGGCCACGCTTAGCAATAAAACACACTGCAAGAAAGATCTGATTCCCTGTTTTCCAAATCTGTTGCATTGCATGCTAAACAAAGAGGAGAGGTTACCCTTGAGCCTGTGCAGAGTTCCTTGCCTTTACAAATGCAAAAGACTTCTCAGGCATCTAGGACAGGGAATTGCTTTTAAATTGGGATTATGGAGGTTGTTGTCCCACCTATCTGGGGAGCACTAAGATTAGGAAGACTGATCTCAGAAGGCCTCGGAACTGAAATCTGTAGCATCCCAGCAAATAACAGATGATATCACACAAGATTTCATAGTACGTAAGGGCACCAGCTGTTGGCGAGCATTTACTGTCCCTCCAAGGATGGGTTCTGGGTTCTAAAGTTGTCTCTCTTTGCAGGTCCCCGTGGGCAGGCGCACTGGCGGGACACGTATCCGGACTGCGGGTTCCAGTTCCAATCCCCCATCAATATCCAAACTGATTCAGTCCAATATGACCCCAATCTGGTGCCGATCGAACCAGAGGGATACCGGGCTCCTGGAAATCTATTCACCGTGCTAAATAACGCGCACACGGGTGAGGTACAAGGCGGGTTGGTTGTTTCCATGGTTTGCCCAAGACTTGGAAGGTTGCTTTTGGGGGACAACATATCCCAAAATCCCCCGTGGCCATGAAGGTCAGGGTTGATTCTGGGAGCAGTAGTCTCAGAAAGCAAGATTTCCCAGCTCTTCTCTCTTTGCTGCCTCACTTGCTGTGAATTGCTTAAGAATGCAAGTATCCTTACAGAGGAGGGAAGCCTGCGCTCTTGTTGGACTACAGGTCCCATCGCCCTGGCCCTTGGCTGATGGAAGCTGGAGAGCAGCTATTTTGCACTTGGCCATAGAGCGGCCAGTATGGGCCCATCTGTTGAGATGGTTGTTTTGCAATGCTGCTTTCCGCACCAGTTTGTTTGCTTGCTTTCCATAGATTTTGGCAAGTAGCCTCCTTGGTAACGGCATCTTTGGCCTCTCCCTCTCGCAGTTCGGATCTCTCTGCCCGAAACCATGAGCTTCCGGGGCCTTCCCCATGTCTACTCCGGCGTCCAGATGCACTTGCATTGGGGCAGCAAAGGACGGGCCGGAGGGTCAGAGCACCAGGTCGACGGCCATGCCTTTGCAGGGGAGGTAAGTGAGAAAAGCCTTTGGGATCACAAGGCATTGCTCTTTTTGAACGTTTCCCATCCCTACACTTTCAGAAAGACGCCTCCAATGGATCATTCAAACGTTCCTTCCAACAGTTCTGATTTGGCAAAGATGATCCCAATGAATCCTCTCTCGTTCCACTTTTGCAGCTCCTTTGAAAACATCCCTTTCTCTCCTCACTTCTCCCCTTTGTCCTCAGCTTGCTGCAAACTGACTCCAAAGTGCAAATCTTATTTGCACCCCAAAAATAATTTGCACCCAGTTAAATCCTGCCCTTCCCAGTTCGCTCAGGCAAAAGCAAACTGCTGCAGCCTCCCCTAACTTGTCTTTTCTACTGGGAGACCCTGGGCAAGCCATGCTCTCTCAACTTCAGTCTGTAATGGCAAAACCTCTCTGAAGAAACTTGCCAAGAAAACCCCATGATAGGGTGGCCATAAGTCAGAAACTACTTGAAGGCACACAACAACAATGGTTGGCATCTTGAACACACTTTGATTTTGCTTGGCTGCAAGTGTCTCAGCTTTCCTCTATGAGTTGTTGCACATTGTGGTCAGATGGCCATCTTTGCTCCAATTCTTCCAAAAGCTGACATAAGGAAAGCTCACAGGGTACCTAGCAGCTGGCATCTGTCTTGAAAAAGTTACTTTTCAAACTGCAGCGCCCAGGATCCAGAGGGCATGTTTGATCTGGACAATGTAGGTTGCAGTCCAAAGCATGTCCATAGATACTTTCTGCAGGAGAGTCAGCTGGGCCATTTCGCTGTAGCAAATTTGGCAACGCTGCAGTGCACTGGCATCCGTGGGCCCCAGAGCCCGATGGCAATGCGGCGGCGAGGCTCTTGCTAATTTGCGTAATTGTTCCAGAAGGATGGAGGACTTTGGCAGGATTAAGTCTCCGCAGGTTTCCAAAGAGGGAGGGAGGAAGGATTAACACAAAGGTAACCTGGGACAAGAAGAATTAAGAGAGAGGGAAGACAGGGAGGAGGGAAAACCCACTCCATCGTCGTAAACTGAAGGAAACCTGAAATGACCCAGGAGCACCAGACTCGTAACCGGCTTAAAGCCCGTGAGAAATGCCACCCCGAGTCACAGGGTCTGGGCATCAGCTGAGAACAGGGATGATGGGTGAGACGGTTTAATTCCCCGAGAAAGACTTGGAAGGAACAAAAGAATGCTGCCCCTTGTGATGACTGACCTTAAAAAAGTAATAGCCGTGGTTTGAGAGTTGGACTCAGCAGATGAGGATTCGAATCCAAGCTTGTACATGGAAACCCACTGTGTGTCCTTAGGCAAGTTGCACTCTCTCAGCCTCAGAGGATGGCCATGGCAAGCCCCCTCTGAAGAAACGTGCCAAGAAAACCCCATGATAGGTTTGCAATAAGTTGGAAATGACTTGAAGGCACACAGTAAGAAAACTCCATTTCTAAAGTAGCGTAATTCATGGGGATGCATTGTTTGTGTGCGTGAAATAATGATCTTTTCTTGGTTACATTTCTGTATGTTTTGAAACGGCATGTTAATTCATTTTGCAAGCCGTTTTTTGAGTGAAACGTTTGTGCCGCTCATTTGTCAGTCCTAAGGTGTGCTTTTTTGAAAGCAACAAAAAGCAAACAAGTAATAAAGGGATGTTTTGCAGTCCCAACGGTAACAAATGAGTTTATTAGGCTTTGCACAAAGAGTTACTGTATTGAATTACTTTGTTATTTAAAAAGTCACTTTATTCAAGGAGCTCATTTCCCAAAAAGAAACAAAAGGGAGCAATATCTAGTTACTCATTTTTTGCAACAAAGACCTGCAAAAACAGCTCCCCAAACCAACCTCTCCAAGAGCTCCCTCGGTTGGGTGTCTTCTTTCCAGCCTAGAAATCTCCAGCGCCTGCCAACCTTTTTCTCAAAAGGGGTGTCATTCCAGCCAAGGGATCAGTCGGGGCTGTCTCTCTCTGTTTCTCCTCTCCTACAAAATGTCCTTTATGAGTCGAGAACTGGACACAGTATTCCACCAAAAGCTTACATAACAATGTCAGGAGATGGGCCAAGATATTTCCCCTTTCTCCCCCAATAATTCCTGAGCTACGCTCGGCACTTCTAATCCTCTCTCTTCCTCAGCTTCACGTGGTTCATTACAATTCAGAAAAGTATCCCAACGTCAGCGTGGCAAAACACCAACCGGACGGACTGGCCGTTTTGGGCATTTTTCTGGAGGTAAGTTTGTGACCTCTCTACACAAAGTTGTGATAACTATATCATACCTTTCAACCTTCCTACAATGATGGGTTTGCATGTTCTTGTGAGTCCAGACGCTAGGCTGATGGCAATGATGGTCCCTGGCAAGAAAAGTCTTGATCGATCCTCTGCCATCCCACTTTTCCATCTGCTTTTCCAATGTCCCGGTTTCTCTCTTCTCCTCCTACTTTCTCCCTTTCGCCTCAGCTTACTCCAACTGCTGTAAAACTGAGTTTAAAATGAAAAAGCTTTTTTGCATTGTAAGGGAGCCCTGGTGGTGCAATGGTTAAATGCCAGTACAAGGTTGTGAATTCGACCCCAGGCAGGGCTCCAAGATCCACTCAGCCTTGCATCCTTTCATAGATCGGTAAAATGAGTACCCAGCTTGTTGAGGGCAATTGGGTTACACGTTCTAAACCACCTAGGGAGTGCTAGTCCACTCTTAAGCAGCATAGAAATGTACTTGGTATTGCTAAACACTGTTTGCACTTAACTCAGCGAAGGGGAGAGGAAAAGAATCATGCCCTTCCCATTTGGCTCAGGAAAAAGTAAACTGCTGCAGCCTCTCCTAGCTTGCGTGCTCTTCCTCGTTTTTCCACCTTGACCACACTCTCATGTCTGTTTTCATCTGTGAAATGTTGTAGAGCATGCTAGATTTAAACAAAAGAGTGGACAGAAGCGGATTCCCAGTAGACCACTAATGCTTCCTGACTTTTGCCTAGTTAACAATATCAACGATGGAAAAGATTCGCTGCCTGTCTTAAATTGTTGAAAGGAGGAAAGGCAGAGCAGTAACCAAGATCGGGGCTGGTGTGTGGATTGTGAATTCTGGTCAGTTTTGGTTTACAAAACACACTCCTGTTTTGTAAACCACAGTTTACAGACTCTGGTTTACTTAAGATTCCTGTTTTTTTTTACATTGGAGAAGTGTGGTTGAAGACAGGGAAGGATGGATACCTCAACCCAATCTGCTTTGCTACTTGATGTGTTTCCAAACCTCTGTGGTTTCCCTTCAATTTCTCTCCAGCCATGCTGCCTTGGGATTTGGGGAGCTGTAGCATTTTTAAACAAGATAGAAACAGGTGTAAAATTCCTTGCTCTGCTGTAAATTAATTTTTAGAAATAAATGTTCACGCTTTGCAGTCATCACATCTGAGTCTTCTTCATTGTGCCCGACAGGCTGGCAAAGTGGCGAACAAAGCCTACGATCACATCTTGAATCACCTGGATGACATCAAGTATGCAGGTAAAGTACGTCTTCAAGGTGCGGCATGGGACCCAAAATGCAGAGAAGAGATACTTTGGCCCGCAAACCCACCGCACTGGCCTAGCCCTGGATTAAATTTTGATCATTTGCTCTCATTTCGTGATCACCGAAAAGCCTGTCGAAATGCGCTGGTTTCTTCCATGTGGGATGTCGAAAACATGAAACACGGAAAAAAAACAGAGCAAACTGAAGTTAGCATTTTCCCATCCGTTTTGGCCCGCGTAATAAAAGGCCACTATGAAAACAACTCTTTATGAATACAATCTATTGAAAAAGCACTCTGAAAATAGGGTGGCTTCATACCAACAAGTGTGTGTGTGTGTGTGTGTGTGTGTGTGTGTGGTGCACAAGTGTTGCTCAGTTGCGCGCTCCAATCTACTCCAGGCTTTCATCCAATCTGGAGTAGTCCAAGGTAGGGTTCCCAATTCAGAGTCTTAACAAAGTCCCGAGGTTTCCAGGCGAAGACCTGAGACCGAAGGAGAATGGTCCCTGGGGATGTCATTAAGCATTGTTCGTTCAGTACCAACCACTTTTGCTCACAGCTTCTCATTCACACACCATGGGAAACAACTGTGTGCAGTTTTTGTGCAGAATTAATTCTTGAATTCTGAAAGATTCTCGTCAGTCCAAGATTCTCCTCCTCCTCAAGGTTTCTCAATTTTTGGAAAAGATGGTTTTCCAACATTTTGGGGGGGAAGCTTTCCTAGCCCCCAAGAGTAACTATGCTGACTTGGGGATTCGGAGAGATTTAGTTTCACCCTTCCAGAGGCTCATCTTTCCTATATGGGTGTTTCATTCTCTCTCTTTCTTCTTTTCCACCATTTCTCTTTTCTACCCTTCTTCCTCCTGACCTTGCCAGAACAGGAAATACAGATCCAGCCCTTTGACGTCCGTGATCTCCTTCCGGTGCATTTGGGCCACTATTTCCTCTACAACGGCTCCCTGACAACCCCACCTTGCTACCAGAGTGTCCTGTGGGTCATCTTCCACCAGCCGGTCTACATCTCCATTGACCAGGTAGCCGTCACATCCCGTCCTTTTGGTTTCAGCGCTTTGCCTTCCTGAGGTGTTGAGGCTGCGCTCTGCAACACAGAATCACTTTTAATGGCATTTTACATTAATGAATTAATTTTAGGCTTTAAATGTTGAGCGTTTTCATTAATGAGCCCCTTCTGGTACACCAACTCAGCCATGATATTTGCAGGCTGGATTCATTTTGACTGTCATGGTGCCATCCTGGGATTTGTAGTTTTGTTTGAGAGGTACTTGGAAATCCTGGTTTGTAGTCTGTGTTGAAAATGGTATGGCTTTCTGCAAACCGCAGATCCCAGAATCCCATGGAATGGAGCCATAATAGGCAACATGGTACTGTGCTATGTACAGTAGATGTCCTCCATGTTTTCCATGTACCAAATACATGTGTTTGCGCACACCTTCAAGTCGCCTGTCAAATTATGGTGACCCCTCATGAATTTTTCATAGGGTTTTCTTAAGCTAGGAATCCTTAGAGGTGGTTTTGTCAGGTTCTTCCTCTGAAACACAGCCCATAGCACCAGATATTCCCTGATGGTCCCCCATCCAAGTATTAACCAGGGCTGACATTGCTTGACTTCCAAGATCAGACAGGATCTTTTGGTCTCCAGTCGCTGATAAAATAGGGCAGGGGAAAAGCTGTTTCTTTAGATTATACAGAAATGGTGGGCCTCCTGGCATTGTCCAACTCTCCCATCAGCCTCAGCTAAGCTGGGGATGGTGGGCCCTGCAGTCAAACAACATCCAGAGGGCCTCTGGCATCTCTGTCTTGTGATGGAAAAATCAAACAATGGGGACAGAGAGGTTTTCTCTTTGCAATGGTTCCAGAAATGGGAAGACTGTTCACTGAGCTTTACAGGGTTCCTGGTGGACCTTCGTCTCTTTTCCAGCTGGAGAAACTGCAGAAATCCCTTTACTTTACGTCAGAAGGGACGATGCCCGAAGTGCCTCTGGTGGACAACTTCCGAGCGCTGCAAAACTTAAACCGACGGGTCATTTACTCATCTTTCAATCTAGGTGAGTGCACTTGGGAATCCGGCGAGGGTCGAGGGCAATCTTTGGATGTGGGTAACTTGAAGACCCCAGGGATATTCAAGACAACCCTGTGCCCTATGCAAACCTACCCTGTGCCTTGAGATCTTCTGGGGAGGCCGTTCTCTCTGTCTCATCACCTTTGCAGGTATCTTTGGTGGGAACGCAGGACCTCCCTTCCTAAACAGGTTAGACTAGCACTCCCCACGGTGTCCTTCTGTGGACAGGCACAGACTCTTTCTATCTTCAGGCATTTCCCAATTGCTCAGGGAGGAAAAACCCTTTTATAGGCTGCATTGTTTTGATTTGTTGCTGATGTTTCTAGTAATAGGATCCTAGGAGAGTTTGAAGGGATCCCAAGGGCCATCTAACCCAACTCCCTTCTGCAATTCTAAAGCACCCCTGAAAGATGCCCATCCAGCATCTACCTAAGGACCTCCAAAAACAGAGATTTCTCCAGGGCAGCATCTTCCACTGTCCAACAGCAGTTACTCTCCAAATGTTGAGGTGGATTCTCTTTTCCTGCAGCTTGCATCCCTTGCTCTGTGCCCTATTCTCTGGTGCAGCAGAAAACAAGCTTGCTCCATCCTCAACATGACATCTGTTCAACAGGGCTATCATATCACCTCTTAACCAGCTCTTCTCCAGGCTAAACATCCCCAGGGTTTTATGGTTTCCAGACCTTTCTCCATGTTGGTTGCCCTCCTCTGGACACAGTCCAGTTTGTCACCATCCTTCATGAATTGTGATGCACATTCCAGGGCAGCTCCTTTGTCAGCACATCTGCTGAACTCAGTGGGATTTTCATCCAAACAAATGTGCATTGGATTACGTTGAACTGTAGGAAAACTCATTTGTAACTTGGGAGTTGTAACTGCTTAGCCACGAGTGCCACCTGGTGGAAGAAATTAATTAATATTAATAGAGATTTGAGGGTGTTCTTTGGTTTTGTTTTTCCCTTTCCGCCATCTGCTCTTTTCTCACTTTGTCCCGGTTTGGGAAGAGTCAACCATTGGAGGATGGGGTGTCCTCCGTATCCATGAAATGGATTAATTCACTCTGGGTGAGGATAAAGAAACCCTTAAGGTGAATGTTAGACTGCAAATCCCAGCGGTTCCTGAGACGGGCCATAGTGGGGGAATGCAAGGATCTGTAGTCCAACCAACAACGTTGAAGAGCTTGATGGTTCCCATCGGTTTTAATGAGTTTGATCCCAGAAGTATCACATTTGAATAAGATGGGGAATATTTATTGAAGCACAAAGAAAGAGGGCATTCTTTAAACAGATTAATAATTTAATCTCTTTATCTCTCTCTTTTACTCTCCAGCATATTCTGGATATTCTGCAGGTAGGTTGGCTTCTCTGTCTTTCTTTGGTGGGATAGGGGCAAAGGATGGTGTCTTACAGTTTGGAAAAGCTCCAGCAGCCATCCTGGCAGGGGATTCTGGGTGGTGCAGTCCAAAGAAGGGACCCTTTTTTGCAATGTTGCGTGAAGATTACGGGAGTGAAGTTTCCATCTATGAAATGTCAGTGGGCATGCCTTCAACTCCTATAACCGGTCCACATTTCTGGTGAACTCACCGGGATCCTTCTGCTGTTCTTTCCTCTCACAGGTGAGATTGTGGCCATCATTTTTGGGGTGCTCTTGGGCTGCACGGCCCTCTTCCTGGCCGGATGGATTGTGGCGAAGAGAATACGGTGAGACGCAGGCGGAGATGGGAGGCCGAACCGTTTCCTTCCACCCACAGGAGGTATCCCCTGGCGCTGTGAGGCCAAAGCTAAAAAAGCTCTACCCTGCTGGGTTGTTGTTCCGCAGCTCCCATCCAATTTTTTGGCAGGGAAAGACTTACTCTCATGGCTTGTAGGTTGGGCAACACCCCTTTTTTCCTCTATAAAAGCGGGGAAATGAGGAAGGCAGGAGACCCCGTGGAGACAGGAGGGGGAAGCTTTCTATAGAAGTATGCACTATATTAAGGTAACAGGATAATGACAAATATTTTCAATAACATTAATTTAGAACACGAGACAATGAGATTAGGAGATGGGCAAATTGTGGTGCCCAGGGATCAGTTTTCCCATTTCTTTTGCCCCCAAATCCGAACTGGGGGAATGGTGGGCATATCTGGCATATTTTTTGGGTCCCACACAGACCAAATTAGGCCTGTTTTTCCAGGAGAAAAGGACTTCCAGTTATTTTCTGTTGCTAAAAAAAGAGCTCCCCTGAGCCCAAAATGCCCTAAAAACATAGCAAAGTGCCCCCCCATAACTCCTAGAGGGCATTTATGGGCATTCCCTCCCCCCTTTTATTTGATCATCTGAAAGCTCTTATTGACAGTCGCTCTGAATTTGGGGGATGTTTCAGTCTTTTAGAAACGAGCAAAGCAACAAATGGAAAAGCAAGCAGCAATATCATGGGGGGAAAGGGAAATTTTGAGAGCCTTAGGGGGCCAGGTTTGGGTTCCCAACCCCTGGATCTCTGGCTGAAGCATGAAAGAATGCAAAAAAGGTCTTCCCTCCCACCTCCTGAACCCCTCGTCTCCCTCTTTTCCGAGACAGGGAACAAAGAATGGAGGAACAGAAGGGTGTCGTCTTTACCTCTTCCACACGGCGAGCCATTTCGGATTAAGGCCTCTACTTGTGACGGAGATGAGAATCCCCGAACCTTTCGCCCCTTACTTTCGTCACTGCAATGCAAAATAAATTAGAGACCTTTTCTGAGGGGAGACCGGGAAAGAGTCGTGGGGGTGAGTGAGGGCAAACTCCTGGAAACCATAACTAGTGCCCCAAAACCAGCTTTCTCTATCATCGCAGCTCAACCAGCCCTCCATTGGGGTTGACACAAAGAAAAAAGCATGTGTAGCTGTAGGAGTTGTAGGATGCCCACCCACAACAACTGACTCCCACCTAAGAAGAAAGAATCGAGTCTCTCGCAACCAGCCCCAGACCTGCAAAAGTGAAACTTCCAATTGATACTCTTAAGAATCTAGGTGATATGAAGGAACATCATTTCAGGTGCATATTAGAGACTGGAAAGCTCCCTTTTCTGAACTACAAATTCCAGACTCCCCATCTCTTGTGGGGCAGGAGATACATGATCCCCAAGCAACTGTCCTGGTCTTTGGCCTATGGATAGCATAAACACATTTGCAGTATTTGGTGCAAATTCAACCTTCCCAGAGCATGCAGAATACAGATAGCTTCCGACCAGCACCTTCCCTCTGTTCAACCCAGCACCCTCTAAATAGATTAGCCTGCAACTCCCATAATCCACAGTAATGGTTTGCACCTCACTATTGTTCAGGAGGAGGATAGAGGCCCAAACCTCAAGACGTTCCCAACCTGGGGGCCTCTGGATGTGTTGGATTATAGCTCCCATTGTAGCCAGGCAGGATTGAATCATAGAATCATAGAGTTGGAAGAGACCACAAGGGCCATCCAGTCCAACCCCCTGCCATGCAGGAACTCCCAGTCAAAGCATCCCCGACAGATGGCCATCCAGCCTCTGCTTAAAGACCTCCAAGGACGGAGACTCTACTACACTCCGAGGGAGGACTGGGGACGATGGGAGCTACTGCCCAGCTCACTGGGAGGCAGGCTATTGGGGAGTATGCTTTATATTGCTGGCTTGTAGGATTTTGCAGTTCCATGTCAACTTCATAAATGTTATACTTGGATCTCCCAGAGGGGGAAACAAGGATGATACCCCAATTCAAACACAACAACTGCCCCCTATGGGGCAATTGCTTTCCACAATTTTCAGGGAATTGCCCCATTTGTTACTATCTTTGCTCTACAGAGTGAAGGGATTTAGGAAGAGAACATTTGCATTCACATTTTCAAATAAAAGCTCCAACCTTCTGAGCAAAGGTTGGGCATAGCCCCAGTCTGCATTTTGGAGGGCAAGGGGGTATGTGTAAAGGATGTCAGTACCGTTCACGCTTCTTTCTTGAGGCTCTGGCATCCATTCCCGGCCCAACACTTTCTAAGGCCTTTTGCAGGAGCGTCGCCAGTTCCGATACCAGAAAAGTCTTTATGGCTGGTTGCTGTCCTTATCTCACCACCTAAGAAATTAAAAAAATATTGGCCCCGAGGTCTGTGTTTTCTTTTCCACCTGTGGGGAAAGAGTTGGCATGATGGGAAAACAAAGGACAAGGAACCACGGACGTTGGGCTTTGGGCAACGGGGGCTTTTGCCCCGTCTCCTAAACTGCCCAGGGGCTGTTATCAGTCCCTTCCTTCATATCAGAAGGAACCCCAAACTTCAGGTTTGGGAAAATCCACCTCCAAGTTGGAGTATGAAAAGATCAATTTTAGCGAAGGCAGATTGTGGTGGGGCTGAAAGGGCAAACCTGGGAGAGACAAGACCTGAGCTTCGGGGGAAAATGTTCCATTTTTGGCTTACCATTCCCAGGCAGACACCTTCTTTTGTAGGAAAACCATCTCTCTCTCTTGGTGTAATTCTCTTCTTTTTCAATGGGCTCCCTCTCCCAAGAATTTGAGAATTCTTTGGGGTCATTTGTGACCCCAGGCCCACAAGCCCCAGCCCCAAGGGCCACAGTCCACTCTTTCCTCACCCCTGATTTTAATGGGGGTCTAAAGGATTGGGTGGGCAACTAGGAGAGGTCGGGGGTCATAACAAACCCATTTGAAACTTTTAAAGCTGTAAAAAATAAACATTTTTTGCCCCCAAACACCCTCCAGGAGACACAAGTGATCTACGGTTACATCTGAATCCATTCCTGTTTTAGTCAGGCTGTTTCTAGTTTGAAATGGCCAGGGGAGAGCAGAAATGTGGCAAAAAGGCACCTCATGTCCCTTAGAAGGCATCTGGGGGCAAATATTTTTCCATTTAAAAAAATCTTACTGGACCTGGGGGCCACAAAAGCACTCCTGATGGGCCACATGTGGCCAACGGGTCGGACTTTGCCCACCCGGGTCAAAAATACACAGCACTTTGCCTAGTGGTTCCCCAAATTCATTCTAAGACCCCCTCTCTGAGCTGCTGAGTTTCAAAGGCACCCTCAAAACAACATGGAAGAAACCACCAAAGATGGAAGCTGTGTTGGCTGGGGGATTATGGGACTTGTATTCCAAACAAGTTATTTTTTCCCCAAGCCTGGGCTATATACTGTACACACCAGCCTATGATGGTCACACTGATTTGGGATGATGGGATCTATACTCCAATACACCTGATGGTGCCAGGTGGGATGAGCCCAGTGTATTTCTGAGTAGTCCTTTGCAGGGGAGGCACAGGATTTTTCTTTCAAGGTCCAAACACAATAGGTTTTCTATAGGTTAAGGTATGGCAATGCCTTCCAGAGATAACCACCTCTACAGGCTCACTCCAAGACTGTTTCTGAAGACGCACGTCCCTCCCACCTCTCTTGCAAACACTTTGCAATTCCTTGTTTTGTGTTGCCAACCTATTTTTGGAGACAGTTAACTTTTAACACTGGATGGCAACTGGGCGGCTGCTTCAGCAGCACTTGGGTGAGGAATGCAAAATGCAACAGTTAGCCTGGAATCAGGTCTCATCACATACATACCTTGCTGGAAATAACCCAGGGCTCTTTCTCTTCGGAGTGGGGGACATCACAGCCTTCCCCCATTTCTTAGAGTCTCCAACACAGAAACGTAAGACAGCTCTCCCTTCTGAAGCTCAAAGCTGGGATCATTCTTTCCGTGCCACACCTGCTAAAACTTTCCAGAGTATGGGACAGTTATGATACTACTCCAAGTTATCTTGTTTGGCAAGATGGAAGAACCTTTGACCTTGCAAGTTTTCTCAATTGCAACTCACATGTTCCTTTACCGTTGGGCCGAGGGTAGCACAAGAGCCTTTGAGAAGCCAACCTCCCCCCCCCCCCCCAATTTATTTTTTAATATCCTGGAGGGCCAAAGATTCCCCGTTCTCTCTAGTACAGCAGAACCACTCAGAAGTCAATTCTCCTGGCTCTGGATGGCCAGATATACCTTTTCCTGGTCCTGGCATCAAAATAACATCCCCAGTGTATGAGACGACAAAAATCTGGATCCCAAAAAAAGCCCTTTTATTCATTGCACAATAATGGGGGAGGGGGGATGAGAGTCAAAGGATCGAGGCTTCAGATTTGTTTGTTTAAAGGACCAGCATTTTGTCAAAGGACTGAATTCAAATGCCACCCCATGTACCACAGAAGAAACATGTATTTCATTAACCCAGACGCAATGGTCCTTCCCAGGCAGTAAATGGATCATTCAAAGAATCAGCTTGTAGATCGCTGGATGCTGTTGGACGGTAACTTCCATCACCTTAGCCACCAAGGCCGTGGACAAAGCATGATGGGACTTTCAACCCAGCAAAGAGCAGAGCGACAGGACACTGTCTATCTACTTCTAAACCAGTGGTGAGCAATCATATTGGACTCTAAATCTCAGTATCCCCCACCATTGGCCATGTAAGGCTGCTGGGGTTTACTAGGAGCAGAAGTCTAAAAGTGGGAGGGCTACATGAGCCCCACTTGGCTCCTTATATATTTATTACTTCAATTTAGCTGCCAGTTGACAAAATGGCAGCCAGCAACCATAAAGTTAAGAACTGGAAGGAGAAGGCCATCACCTCTCATTCTCATTCAAAAGTCAACATTTTGAGTGGTAGAGCAAAGATGATGGAAACTTTCTTGGACAATGTACCTCTCTATGGGACCCAAACCAACATCTGCAGCTTTTTAGTGGCTCCCCTTTGCTCAAAATAGTGTCCGTTTTCTCCATCCACTTTTATACACCTTCCATTTTTCTAGAGAGGGCACATACATTGGACTGTAAATCTTAGCACAGAACAAGATATGGAAAAAGAAAAATCTGTGACCAGACATTTTGGTCTCTTCACCCTGTGTGCCTCGAGATACCTTACCTTCTCAAAACGGTTTTAGCATCTTGAATTAAAAATGCACCCAAATCTTCAATTTAACAAGTTCAGGTTTGATTCTAGCCAGAGAAAAATCAGTAAAAAAGGGGGCAAAAAACAAACAAACACTAAAACCCACAGAAATACACCAAGGAGGGGGTTCCCCCCCCCCCCAGAAAGAAGATTGTGGTTTTGGAGTTTTGCTTGTAAAAAAGTAGTTGACTCTCCTCGATCCCCACCCACCTCCTTACAATCAGTAGGACCAAGTAAGAACGTCAAAGTCCCCAGCCACTGAGGTTGAGGAAACTACAGGGAGGAAAGGAAAGGTACAAAATGAATCTCCCAAGTGGTGCTTGTCCCATAACAAAATAAAAGGAGGGTTGGCAGTTTAGTGGTCCCAGAGTGAATTCTGGTTGTCATTATGGAGGCCAAGGGGACAGGGAAAGGTGGATGAGAGGATGGGATTTCCTTGCTGACTCCAGAAGAGCATGACCCGCATGATCCCCATGATCCTTCTGTCTTGACAAACTCTCTGGCCAATGTAGCCGTGAACCAAACAATGCAGACCAAGCCTGGCCAGGCAGGGAGATTAAACACCACTAAAAACTTCACTGATCCCAGAAGTCTTATCATATCGCCAAGTTAGCAGATGTCCAAAAACAACTCCAGAAAATGTCCCATCAGATGTCTTGGATCCTCCATTATGCAAAGTTTTGAGTCTCCCATCTTGGTCTCCTCCCGCTTCCTCCAGCAAAGTTCAAAGTCAACCAACAATTCCCATTTTCTACAGAAGCGGCAAGGAAAATACAACTCCAAACAACACAGAAGAATGGCAACTGGAGAGACAGGTATCCTGAATCCCAAATGAAATGTTTCAAGTCCAGGGAACTGCGGTCGCAGCCTGTGGCACTGGCCGAAAAGTCTGAGCCAGTCTGGCTGACTCTGTATTCGACTTGTTTTCAAAAAAAGAGTAGGGAGAGGGGGAAGAGAGAGACACAGAGAGTGGCGTGTACAATTTACATGGTTTGTAACTCGCAAGAAGAAGGCACGTTGGTGACTACCTTTTCCTTTAGAGGGCCCGAGTATCCCAGGATGCTCCTGGGCACCTCTCAGTTCTCCGTAGGAAGCTGTAGTTCAGAATATAACATCACATGGTTCTCTTCTTTCCGTCTGCCTGCAAGGAAGCCGATGGCTAAGAAAAAATTATGAGAAAGAGAGAGGGAGAGAAGTTCAGTCAAACTTAAGTGAGAATGTGAAGAGCCTAGAAACACTGTGTTTCTGTGGGGGACTATAGATAGATATCCCAGAGCCCTCCATCCATTCCAGGGAAGCTCCCAGTTGTAGTCTAGGAAAGACTACACCCCACAACCCATACAAGTCACGATACTCACACGAGAAGCAGGCCTGGATACTGTGCAGGGAACCTCCGGCTGTGAAGAAGGCCCAGACTCCGGTGGAGAGCGTAATTATGAAGATGGGTATGAGGCTCGCTTCGTAACAAGGATTGAGGAAAGTCTGGAAGGCAACAACAAAAAAGAGGGAGAGAGAGATAAGGGGGATTTCAAACCACAGGAGAGGCCCCACTAATCCTCCTGCTCCAACCCCCATCGACCTCCCATAAGCCTTGCAATGGGTGATCTCCAAAGCCCCTTGTGCGAACGAGACCAACCTTGATCCGTCTCCAAGACAACCCACTTGGATTACTTAGTGGATTACTACCTATTTCTCTGCCACACCTGATAGGTTCTGCTTCACATTCTCACATATCATGTCCCTCCACTTCTGTTCTCCCTTGCATAACAACAACAACCCTGTGAGGGAAAGGATTTCGGGGGCCTAGGGAGAAAGCACCCCCCCTTAAGTCCTCCCTTTCACTCTTTCCTCAAACTCACCCCACAAAACAGCACCCAAGAACAAAGGCAAGCCTAAATCTGAGCCAGAGAGAGAAGGGGATGATGGGCATGCTTCCTTCCAGAGAAGGGGATGATGGCCATATTTCTCCCCAGAGAGAAGGGGATGATGAGCATTAATTATTACTATTGATAAGAAACCAATCTCATTTTGCATATTTGATTCTCAGCATGAAATCCAGATCTGATGTGGACAGATCCGACATGGTCCTCCACTCACCAACCCAGACGTCATGAGATGACTGGCCACCACCAGCAAGAGCTTCCAATAGCATTTCTTCTCACAGGCATCGAAGAAGATTGTCCCCCAAAATGTGTGTAGCAAAACAATCGCCATGGTCAGGAAGGCTGGAAAGAGAACATGGAAGACAGCTGATCAAAACTCATCACCGCAAAAACACCTTTTTATTTAACTACTCAAGCCAGCTATCACCAGCCGGTCCTGCGTGGTTGGAATTAATCACAAGTACTTTGAATTGGGCCCAGACATGGCTGGGCAGCCAGCAGAGGAATTGTGTCCTTAGTTAAGAACCTAGCTGTGGCTCTTTCTACCAGGTGATGTTTCCATACACCCTTCAAAGGCAACCCCAGGTACAGCGTGTCACAGTCATCCAAATGGGACTGGACCATGCCAACAGAAACATCAGAGAGAAATGTGGCCACCCGCCTCACTAACCACAAAGAGATGCCCTCTCTCAGTACAGCATCCTTTCCTGGGGTGGCTTTTACCTGACGTGATGAAGTAATGGGGCGAGTCCCCATGGATGCCCACAGTTCCCGGCCCAATGGAATCCGCGAGGATGTTGATGACGGAGAAGACACCGCTGATGATGCCGAAGGAGAGGCCTGACACTGCAGAAAAAAAGGGTGTGGCGAGTCAGGCCCTCAGACATATGGGTTTTGGAGTTCGTGGCTCAGCATTAATAAATAGCTGGGGTTGTGAGTTTGTTAGATGCATTTTTCACCTTAGCTTAACAGTTTGATGCTTGGAAAGACCACGGAACAGACCGGAATAGTGAATTTGTTCACTGTTACTCACCCGCTTGCTTGGTTCTCAAAGTTACAAGGGAGACATGGGGCACACTTTGCTTTTCTTCATTTGTTCTACACTATATAATCCCGGGAGTCCATCTTCCATCAGCCTCAGCTACTGCACACCAATCCATGCCCCCCATAAATCCAGAAATGGAGACTGTCTGAGGGATAAGTCTGGAAAGAATTTGTTTCAGGGCTCAGTTCTTCCCTTGGCTTTGGGCAAAAGGGCGGAGATGCTTCTCTGTTGTGTCCCATTTGCTCCATTACTGGCCACCAATAAACCTTCTCTTTTAGCAGTAGCCTGTGTCAGTGTCTGCCAACCAAAGAAACCTTGGGGAAGCTGGGAGCTACACCCAGCTCAACGACGGGGCATCAAAGCCTTTAACGGTGGATCTATGTTTAAGGAGAGTTAGGCCAGACTGTACCTCCTCCGCAACACCTCGTTTGTCTTAAAATAGCAGCCTTTTATAAAAAGAAGTTACAGAAGCAGACCTCGAGGGGGAAGGAAACTCCAGAAAGCTTAAGGAGCTGTCCTGAAAAAGATTATTTCCTTTAGGGATAATGGAGGAGGCTGCAAAACACTGTGGAAAATGACAATCTGTGGGACTCATGTAGCCCCTATAAAGTCCTGCCAGTATGATTTCGGGCTGTTTATGGCCCCAAAAAGCCACATGGAAAGGCTCCAAAGCATGCAGAAACACTCTCAGCTTTACACAGAACCTCCAGCACCAGCAAATGATTCCATTTTCATCAGCGTCCTTCTGAAAATGGCAACCAGGAGGGACATCTGCCATTTTAGGAAGGGCTCCAAGTAAGACAGAGGTATGGAAGTGTGTGGGATAGGGCTGGGATTGGAAGAAGGAAAATTGGCCCCTGGCCCCCACGAAGTTGCCCATCCCTGCTTTAAAGGAAGCTAACACTGGGAGCATAAATAACCTTGGTAATGGCTTGGTCAGGTCATGGCAATGGTCATTCAGGACCAGAAAAGGGTATTGTTTGACCAACACAGCAGTTCCCAAACATGCCTTGGAGTACAAACACTCAGAAAAGCCCCATTCAGAATGGCCCGTGGTCAGGGATTTGAAGAGTGGCAGTCCCACAGTAGCCATAGCATCCATTTATGAAATCACTGGACTAGAACAAGGGTTGCAGGGGCCACCTGTTTTCAGTGGAAACTATCATGAAACCAAGGCAAGAGATATAAGGGAGAGCCAAGGCCTGTCCACTCACCGTACGCCATCTGCTTGACTGAGATGGGAGACTGTCCATCCTCGCTTATGGTCACCAATCCTTCGTCAGCTTTCCTAAGGGAAACGGAGGCAAGAATTAGTGGATAGTCCCCAAAAGGCATGAGATGCTATATGCATTTAGGACTATTATATCCGTACATTGGCTCAATTACTAATCAAAAAGGAGACTGCTGTCAAGAAAGCAAAAGAAGACTAGGACTTGGAAAGGCAGCCATGAAGAAACCAGAGAAGGTTCTTTAGTCTGTTATTAAATACTGAAGTCAGAATCATCCAGGCCATAGTATTTCCCATTTCTATGCACCGGATGTGATTGTGAAAGTTGGACATTAAAGAAAGAAGGCGAGAAGAGAATTAGTTCATTGGAAATATGGTGCTGGAGAGTTCTGCTAAAAAGACCAATAAATGGGTCTGCAAGCAAACCAAGCCCGGACTCTCCCTAGAAGCCAAGCTAAGTGAAAAAAACCCTCTTGACTCACTTGAGGAGTTTGAAGTAAGCAAAGCGGAAAGCCTCCTGCAGCAAAACGGACACAGCCGCCCCAAACATCAGGAGAGCGTGCTGCAGGTCCCCATCCTCTCGGTTGCTGAGATGCACCGAAATAAACCAGATCAAAGAGGCCAAGAGGAGAGAAACCAGCCAGAAAAAGGCCCTGCAGGGGAAAAGAAGACAACGGTGTTACTGGCCCATCACCATCATAGCCCTTGCTGGGCCTTAAAAAGGGATCAGAACTGGAGGCAAAGTTGGAGATGAGGGGATGCTGGGAACTGTAACTATGCTGTCTAAGAAGCTGCATGGAATTAAAGGTCTGCGGAGTTGCAGTCAGGCCAAGTGGGGGGATTCTGGGAGTTTGAGTCCTATATTAGCGTATTATTATATTTAGGGTTAGCATATTACGATATAGCTTTTGTATTCTAGCAGTTCATAGCGTATTTCATTGTCTGTAAGTCGGAAATGACTCAAAGGCATAGAGCAACAACATTTGTCTATTAATACTCTATTAACAGTCATTAATCGATGATGATGATTCCTTCTGAGGGTGGGATTCAGCCCCTGCAACCCTGATGGCCAAAGAGGTTCGCAGGAGGGTTGCCATAAGTCAGAAACGACTTGAAGGCACACAACAACAACAACATTATTTACCTATTAATAGTCTATATATCTATCCATGATCTATTAACAGCAATTAACAGATGATGCTGACGATTCTCTCTGAGGGTGGGATTCAATACTTGTAGCCTTGCTCTTGCTCTTACTGGTATAAGAGAGTAATTTTTCTAAACTTCTGCCCTTGCATGATTCCCCCCCCCCCCAACAGAGAGAGGGATGATGGGCCTGCTTCTCCCTTCCAACACCCAATCTCCCCCCCCCCTTGTAGACCCATATTTCTCTTCCTCTCTCTCTTCAAAAGAGGGAACTCTCCATCTCCCCCCCCCATTTGTTTGTTAAGCCCTCTCCCCACAAAGAAGGGGATGATGGGCATGCTTCTCCCTACAAAGGGGGATGATAGATATGCTTCCTCCTCCACCACAACACCACTTCTCCCCCTGTAGACCCACATTCCTCTTCTCCCCTTCTCTCCCCCCCATTTGTTGGCTAAGCCCCCTCCCCAGAGAGAGAAGGGGATGATGGGCCTGCTTCCTCCTCCTCTCCCACCACCCAACTTCTCTTCCTGTAGACCCCTATTTCTTTCCCCCTTTTCCTTTCCAAAGAGGGACAGCCCCCTCCCCAGAGAGAGAGAGAGAGAGAGAGAGAGAGAGAGAGAAGGGGATGATGGGCATGCTTCTCCCAAAGAGAGAGGGGGGATGATGAGATATGCTTCTCCCCTCCACACCCCCAACCTCTCCCCCTGCAGACCCAGATTTCTCTTCCCCCCTTGAAAAGAGGGAACCCCCCCATCTTTTGCCCCTTCCATTTGTTTGCTAAGCCCCCTCCCCAGAGAGAGAGAGATGGGGTGGATGATGGGCCTGCTTCCTCCCCCCTGCATCAAACCAGACCCAGCCACGAGGATGATGACCCGGAGGGGGTCCCCGGCGACGGTCAGGAGGCAGAGGGCCAGGGCCGGCCCGAAGGCGATGAAGGTGCAGCCGAAGAACACCGACGCCCCCATGGCCCTCCCAGCCAGCAGATAGGACCAGACTGTGCTCAGTGTGCAGAAGGCAGCAGCAGCAGCAAGGCCCAGGAGGGGGCGTGGCCAAGGAACGGGGGGCGTGGCCTCTCCCGGAAACGCCCCCAGGGGCATTGTGGGAGTCGTAGTCCCCACGCCAAGCCAAACCGGAAGTGGGCCTTGTGTGTGTTGTAGTGTAATGAAATCAAAACCATCACAAACAGTAACCTCCAGTCATGAGGGAGAGAGTCCCAATGGGTCCAGGGAGGCTTTCTTCCCAAATAAGTCACACCTTCATTGGAGCCATAGTCACACTCTCTCAGCCTCCTCAGAGGAAAGCAATGGCCGCCCAGCTCCGAGTCAGGACAAACCCAAGGCTTTTTAGGATCAACGTACCTTGGAAACAACGTGGAAGGAGGCACACGACAACAAATGAGATGAATAGAAGGGAATAAAAGGCTCTCTAGGGCCTTTCGTGGTTTCAGGCACACAACAACAACAACTATTATTATTATTAAATTTTAAATAGTAAATGTACACAGCACTCTACAAAATGAACATTTTCAGACACCTATAAAACCAAAAAACCCCTGCCTCCGGCTTACAACCCAAAACATAAAATTATCATGTCATAAAATTATAACAGTAAGCTAAAAACCATAATAGGTTTGCGGCTCTGACTTTGGAGGATTTAATTATTTGCGGTTTCGATGAAGACGTCCTCTCTAGGAATCCCTAGGTCCTCCGGCGCAACTCTATGGCCAACATACCTGTCAGAGGTTGACCATAGAGTCACGCTGGAGGACTCGCAAATGCCCAGAGAAGTGTTTTCTCTAGGAACGTCTAGGTTCGCCATTGCAACTCTATGGTCAATTTCCGGCAGAGTTGTGTCGGAGGACCTAGAGATTCCTAGAGAGGACATATTCATCAAAACTGCAAATAAATCCGCAAAAATCAAAGGCCAAATGTAATGTGTGTAAGGTGTATATTATGAAACATAAACAAATTTTGCATTTAAACTTGGGTCCCATTTGCAAGGTCTCCCATTACGTAGATGGAAATATTCCTAAATTCGAAACATTTTGGATAAAGGAGAGTCAATGTGTATCTGTTTCTTGGACTATAAAGGAGGCAGCATCTGTTTTTAGATCCCTTTCCATATACAATGTATTGTTTTCAACTTTAAAAAGTTGTTGTTTTGGTTTATCCAAAGTGCCCTCGGATAAAGGTTTTACGAAATGGACAGACTGTATAAATAAATAGGAGTTGCTAAGAAGAACAGCTCACCAAAAACTGGCTGAAGAGAAAGAGTCTCGGTTGTTGCTGTTGTTTCTGGAGAAAATAAACTTGGGAATATTTGTAGAACGGCGGCCAAGGCCCCTTGGATACATTATGATCTGTGAAAAGGAAATAATTCCATTAAAAATAAAATACAGAGAAAGGAAACACTGACTGTAGAAGTAAAAAATAACACAATTTTTTTTTTAGTAAGTGGGAAGAAACCTATGCAAAGACCCCAGGGAAAAAAGTATTCACAAAATAAATATTTTAAAAGGGGGAAATTATTATTATATTCCTTTAAAGGTGGAACAACAAACAAAAGTAATATTAAAAGTAAAAAAAATTACTACATGAAGGGCCATTGGGAGGCTTAGCAACAATTATTATTATCTATTATTATTAATTTTATTTATATAGCGCTGTAGATTTACACAGCGCTGTACGTACAAACTTTAAATTAGACGGATCCTTGCCGTCAAGCTTACAATCTAAAATCTTAATTCTAATACTCAATATTCTAATTCTCATATTCTAATATTCAATATTGGGGAAAATGGTGGACCTGGGGGAGCTCTGCAAAGAATTGATGCAGCCTAGAAACAGCCCTCTTGGGACCCTTTGACATTACACAGTTAGGCCTCATCCGCACTGCAGAATTAATGCAGTTTGACCCCACTTTAACTGCCTCGGCTCAGCTCTGGAAACCAACCTCAGGCGGGTCACACACTCTCGGCCCCAGAAAACCCCGCGATAGACTTGCCTTAGGATTGCCATCCCTCAGGAACAACTTGAAGAATCACAGCATCAGCAAGTGGCTCCAGAGCTCTCCGACAGAGAAGGCTAAACACCTCACCAAACTAGAAATCCCACAGGATTGAGCCACGGCTGTTAAAGGGGCATCAGACCGCATTAATTCTGCAATGCAGAGGCAAAACAATCTGTGGCCATTTGAGCCCACTCAGTCTCTATTATTCTGGGACAAGGGTCTCCCCCTTCTCTTCTTTCCTGTCATATATATATATACCTTTCCCCATTGCTTATCAATTTTGGAAATGTTGCATAGGTGTTTTGCAAATTTTGCATATGCATTTTGCAAATGTTGCATATACATTTTGCAAATTTTGCATGTACATTTTGCAGATTTTGCAGTTTGCTGCTGCTTTTTTTTTGCTTTTCACATGTCTGTTGCCCAACCTGGTTCCTTCGCCGCATCATGCCACGGCTCTATAAATAGCTTGACCGCTTTATTTTGTCATTTCTTCTCTCTTCACCTCGCTCTGCCAATGTGGTTTCCTTCTCCTTTACAGAAAAGGGCCCGGATGCAGCCGCCGAAATGGCTCAGAATTGGATAATGTGAGGTGACTGAAAATGTGGACTAATACATAAAGGTTATGATGATGGAAATATTTTAAGCGAATTTAAAAATAATGGAACGAAACGGTTAATTTGACATAGATTATACACAATAAGGAGAAGAGATAATGGACTTTAATGAAAGTTGTAACTTTAAAGATGTGTATTATAGGGTTGGAGAAAATGCAAAGGAAGCAATAATGTGATTTCAAATTCAAGGGAGCGATATTGACGATTAGGATTATCCCATATATTGCTATGGAAATATGCATGCATTTAGGATGTCCTTGTTTTTACATATATATATTTGAATATAAAAGAATTGGATGCTTTTGGCACCCGTGTCCATTTTGAAAAAAATGGTGCAAAAGCCACCAGCTGGAATAAAAAATTGCAGAGATATATCTCTGCATTTCAAATTGCTCCTTCTGTTGCTCACAAAGCAGTATTTTTATTTATTTTTATTTTAATATCCCGCTTTTCCCCTAGCATGGGATTCAATACGGCTTAAGGTCCTTGAAAACAGACAGGACAGCTTTGAAAAAACAAACCCAAAATCTTCTTAGCACAAAAGCACAATTAAACCAGAGTCCTGTTTTTAAAAATAGGACAAGTTAAAGATGGTTTAAAAACGTATTTCGTACGTAATAACAGATGCGCAACACACATACCCCCATTAAAAGCGCCATGTGCCGCAACGTATTAAAAACCGAATGCTTTCCTAAATGAAAAAAAGTCAACCCACCCAGTGGGTTTACATGATTTGAACCCAGGTCTCCAGATTTGTAGCCCAGTGTTCGAACCACTGTACCACAATGTCTCCACTTATACTAGACTTATGTCTATTTTCTCCCATTTTTCCCACTGAGCAAAGCTGTCCTTCTTGGATATAAGAAACTGGTGTACAGTACTGTATATGAAACGGGGGAGAAATTTCCCTCAAACTCATGTTTTGCTGCTATAAATGTACAGAAAACAAAAGGCAACAAACTTCCTGTTTGTCGCAAATGAGAAAGAGGGGAAGCGGAGAGTGTGAAAAAGCCCAAAAGGAGGGAAAGATTGAAGTTTGCTCTTTATCGCGCCTGTTTCTATCTGTGGTTTCGGAGGCAGGACCCATTAACGTACATGCGGTCAGCGCAACCCACGGAGATGGACGGCAATTGCCAAAATGTCATTTTTGCAGAGCAAAGCTACCCGTTTCCTTTCCTTTCAGTTTTCTCAAGTTTGTGAAGTGGACAAACCAAGAAGAAACGTATGCCAGCAAGCCTTGCCAAAAGGTTCAGCATGGTTGTCGTGTCTTTTTCCCCCCTTAGCTATAATATTTATTATTTCCAACATCCACATACCAACATCCAGAATTATATCACCTCTATCCAATCTTCTCTTGCAGTAGATATTTTGCCTTTTTTAAACATTGCAGTTAGTTTATCCAGACTTAACGTAGAAACAATAAATACATTTACAACAAAACATTTTAACCCTTATGCGGCTTAAGGCCCTTGAAAACAGACAGCACAGCTTTGAAAAAACAAACCCAAAATCTTCTTAGCTTTCCTACTAGACTTCAGTCTACTTTCTCAGGTGTGTTAATAATAATAATAACAACGTAGAGAGATCTTGCAACACCTTTGAGATTCACTGAAAGAGAGAAGTTGGCAGCAGGAGCTTTCTTTGTAAATTTCAGTCTATTTCCTCAGAAGGTATTGTTGACATTGCTATTCTTATTGTCTTCTCTTTCCCCAAGACTGATAGGTTTTAAATTTCAGACTAAAGCCTCCAGAAGGGAGGGAAACACCTTCCTCCAAATAGCGGAAGGAGCCACCAAACTAATGGTTTTCAGACCTAGTTTAGCTTTGCTATTGGTTTTATTTAGGTTGGCTGTGTATGCCATCTGTCACACACCACAGGAGTAGGATGCACGGCTCCCATTAAGACCAATGAGTAATGAAACTTTCCCCTCCTGTTTATGAAACAGGAAGGCGTTTGCTACTACGCTCAGCTGGAATGTCCTTCAAGGAGAGGGAAGAGGAAGAAAAGGTGAGGTGAGAATCCCAAGAGAACGTCGGAAGAGATGACCGCATGTCACGACATTTCCTTCCCTATGGCCAAGCGGATACACTTGTGCAAATGAGGACACTGGTTGCAAATATATAGAGTGGACATTGCGTTTAATACAAACATTTATGGTGACTCTGTTAAAACTGAAATTTGGCTTCCTTCCTTGTGTCTTCCGTTCTTCAAAGACTGGCATCAATTGTAACCAGAGCCAGTCCATTGGAAAACCACTGTTTCTTCACCTGTTGCATCGGAGTTCTGCATATTCCGTCTGGAAGAAAAAGGCCAAAGATCTTTTTTGAGCTCCTTTATCTCCCATGTCTGTAAAATCTGCTGAAAAGACAGGCTTTCTAATTTTGCTTTAGAAATCATTTGGCATCTTTTTACTTCCGAGGCCTTCAGCAAAATAATAATAAAAACTCAGACTGTCATAAGGCAAAACTATCGAGTACCTGTGGAATCTGCCTCATGGTTATTTCATGGGCTGGTTTCTTAACTTTTCCTCCAAAGAGCTGCTTCCCGAAGAAGAGGATCAAAAGTAGTGCTGCCAGGAGAACAACCAGGCAAGGTATCCCAAAATATAATATGGGAAAGCATTTTCCTGTCAAAAGAGAGAGATCTAGAGAAAGACAGAAAGGGGATTAGTATCTTGAACTGCATTTGAGCTAATCTGGATCAATCAAGGCCCTTTAAGGTACCATCACGGTGGTCTTATGGTTGTGTCCAAATGTACCAGGCTGGGAATGTGAATTTTATCGGGGTTTCTCAATACTCAAAAGACATACTTTTGACCATTGTCTGAATAATTTTTAATGTAATTTCCATCTATAATCTTGAGCCAAAGAGAGAGAAGGGTTCTAGGATGGGAAGCTCTGGCAATTTCCTTTTGTGGAGCCCTTCCCCAGAGATCTGACGTGAGGCAGTGGGATTTTTTATTTGGAGCATTTTAAACTCTCCGACTCCTCCATATGAACATTTCAGAATGAGGTGAAATAACAAAGCGGCTCAGGACTCCCCAGTTGCCCTTCTGGGCAAGAGAAACCCAACCTAGGAAAATACAGCATGAATAAATAGTCCCACCATACTGTACCTCTAGGCCTGGGATTTGTTGGAATTGTAGCATTAATACTTCTGTTCCCTTGATCTGAGCAAGTATAGGATGTCCCCAGGATCCTTCTCTCTGGAGGAATCAGCTTCAAACTCCAGATGCTGAAAACTCCTTCCCCATCTATCATGCCAACATCTGCTTGGTCTTCCTGAGATGTTTCTCCACCAACATCCCAAGAGATCCTGTCCGCAGAAGGGTTTGCATTGGAGAAGAGGCAAAGGAGGAGGAGGCTGTGGTTGGGTTGAGCCCCTTCCAAGAAGGAAGGCAGAAAGATGGAGAGACTGGGACTTGAAATATCTAAAAAAACAAAATAAGGAAGAATAACAACCATTACATTGTTAAGCTCTGGCTTTGTCCCCTCTCATAGGCTCTGTGTGGAGAAGATGACTTCTCTCTAGCCAGTAAAATAATAGCGGTTATACAGCAAAACGGGAAAGGAGCATCCTTGAAAATGCACCTGTTTTGGCCCAAAGACAGCAAAAAAGAAAAAGAGCAGACTTGGTCAAAACTAACTGAACAAATAAAGCAAGGCAAGAGAAATGTTGAGGCTCATACTGATGAAAAGCAAATCACAGGAGAATACAGACAAGGCAGACATCGCTGGAAGTTCTGGTATTTATAGCTGGAGATCTTGTGTTTTCATTGTAATATTCAAATGATGTTTTTGTTATCCCAGACAATTCTGGGCAGACCTCTTTCAAGAGTGCTGTAGTGATGTCTTCTTGCATGGAAAAAGGATGGATTAGATGGCCCTTGAGACCCATTCGGCGTCTAAGATTCTAGGATTAAAATAACCAACAAAAATTAAGATTATAATAACCAACAAATTTTTTTCTAGACCAGCATGGAGGTTCCCAAAAATAAACAGCAGCAGCAGCAACACCTGTCAAGACAAGGAAGGGACAGAAGAAACTAAGGAAAGCATAAAGAATTGACTAAAAGAAGACGGAGCAGACTGAGCCTTGCTAGGGACATTGTTGAAGATGTAATCTGAACTGTTTTGTCTGATAAATTAAGCCAAACAGAGAGATCAGAACAGAGAGGAAACGCTAAGGGCTAATAATAGTTACTGGTCCAGTGACTAGAGACCCTGGAGTTCCTCCAGAATTGAGATAGCAACAAAAAAGGAACTTCTCGCAAAAAGAGGCGACTTCACTGATAGAAAAGCAACGACGACCGTCTCATGGTTTTTTGGGGCCAAATCCTAATGAGGAGGTGGTTTCTGTTGCCGACAACCTCTTCTAAATTCTGGGGAGTTTTGTGAAATTGACTCAGCCTTTCCTGTGGCTGCACCCAGGTTTAGTTTAATGCTGGAAAGACCGGAGTCATTTAAACCAAGCATCAATGTCCCTCTCCAAACGGCTTCCTTGCATCTCGCATCCATTGCTCAGGGACTCCCTCTCTCCATCCGCACTGTCTTGAGACAGAAGAACTTTACAGCTGAAAGTTAGCACTGAGACCCTTAAAATGGAAAGGGATCTCATTTGAAAAAGCCCTTGGAGAGTTTCAACTGGATGGCTTTTTTGTATGAAGACAACTGCTCTTGCTTGACATCTGCATTTTGTGCACTTTGCTCCTTGGTCCTGAACTAAGGTTTGGCGGCGGCTGCTGCTTCTTCAACTTTGTTTATATAGCACTGTAAATTTGCACAACGCTGTACAATCAATTGAAACAGATAAAATAAACCTGCCTATGGCATACATTCTACGAAAATAATTAAATATATACATATAACAACAAATTAAAATAACATTAGATAACAATCATGTTACATCTGGGAACGCTTCCCTGAACAGTATTGTCTTTAACTTATACAATATTTTGTGTGTATTTCTTTGGAGCAGTTTTGGATTTGGCCCAGAATGGATATTGCCAAGGAAACATATCCATAGACAGTTGCAAAGTCTACCAAGCCACTCACCTGAGATGATCAGTCTGGTTCCACTCATGATCCTGGCATACATAGCACAGTAATAAACACCAGAGTCATTCCTTTGGGCACGATGGATGTTCAGATTCGCTTTCTCCATCAGCTTTGATCCTGTTGGGTATTTAGAGCTCCCCCTTTTAATCTTCTGCAAGCTTCTTTCCTGCTCCTCCTTGTACCAGATCGCCCATAATATCCTATCTTTTTTTGTTGAAGAGCTGCAATGGATGGTGACAGACTCCCCAGGGGATGCCAGTATCTGGGCCAACCTTTGGGGACTCTGTGAATTCCCCAGTGGCTCAGCAGCTGCAAGAAGGAAGCAAAGGAAATCTTGGGCAGTCTTGGTGTTTTAATGACATTGGGGTTTGTACATCCTGTAAGCCACCCCAAAGGACAGGGCAAAAAGATATATGGAAATAAGCTCATTTGGCTCAACATTCACTTAGACCTGAACAGGCTCGAGACAAAACTGCCAGTTGAATTATCAGTCTTTGGAAAGCCATGGTGTCCCCTTAGAAACATTTTTGAGAAATGGGTTTGTTTCCTCACCCTGGGTGAAACTAGGATTCCCTGGAGAACATAAAAAATGTAATCCAGTTCTATTCAGAGCAGCTCACGGAGACCAACAGAACAGAGATTTGCAGAAAATTTGGAGAGAAAATGGCTTTTAGCCCCTTTCTTTAAGGTGCTAAGGTCAGTGTCAGAAAAAAGTATTTTGCTCTCCTTCTCAAGAACCAGTGTGATATAATGGTTGGGCTAGGACTCGGGGAGAGCAGGGTTCAAATGCTCCAACAGCCTTGGCAACGCATTAAGGAACCTCGGGCAAGTTGCACGCATGCAGATTCAGAGGAAGGCAATGGCAAAATACTTCCGAAGAAGGTATCTGGCCAAGGAAGCCCCATGAGAGGGTTGCTGTAAGTCATAAATGACTTGAAGACATACAAGAACTAGAACAACAACTTACTTCACTGTAAAATGTACTACCCCAGGCCACTATCAAGGTAGCTTTCAATATGCCCAGCCCAAGCCACAATATATTTATTGTCAATGTTGCTGATGGGACTTACACCTGAGGAAGCAGAATCAGTTTGAGCCAGTGTAACCCAATAGAAACCCAAATACAGTATAATCTCATTCCCAATATGCTAAGAGAAGCAGGAATTAGACAGAGCTTGTTTCAAAACCACTCACTGTGTAGAAAAAGGAGGATCACCCCAAAGAAAGGGAAGAGCATCTCCGGCAAAAGTTGTGAGCTCCAAAGGAGGCTGGCAGATGAGCGAATCTCGCCTTGGCCCCTTTCTTCCGTGACGTCTTGCTGGTTGCTAGCAATTTCTGTGGAAGCCAAGAATGAAAGCCACAAGATGTTCCCCCAAAACACAACTGGGAGGATTCATGGAAGAACCTCTTAGGATGCTTTGAGATTTTAACTCTGAAAGCATGCAAGCCGAGAGGTTTTAGGAAGACACCCTGGCATCTGATGCAGAAAATCCAAATTCCCCCTGACATTACATTAAAATAATATGCGTGGAATAAAAATATCTCAACCAATATTTGGATGGGAAAATCTTCATAATATAGCTAACACTTTGACCCTGGGCAAAGACCCATTTCCATCATTCTGTGCTTCAGAGGCATCTCAAATCTCCCCAAGAGCAAAGCCGGCCATAGTTGGTAGAAGAAAAATCTAAAAGAAGAGCTGAAGCTGGAGAAGCAAAAGGATCTGACCTGAAGCTCAAAGGAGTAGAAGGTGGCAGAAGGGGAAAATGGTCTTCAAGGCAGACGGAGGTAGCCCCTGCTGTCTTCTGTCTGAAGCCAATCTGACTTTGAAGGGGGGCACCCACCCAGCCATCCACCAGTGATCACCACCAGCCCCACATGGCACTACCCACCTAGAAGAGGGGTGTTCCTTTGCAAGAAACTGGGCACACCTCCAACCTCCCCTTGAAGCTGCCCTCCAGGAATTGATTTCCCTTTAGATGCCAAGGCAACATCTCCTGAAATTCTAGGATTGGCCATTCAAGGAGGGATACTTAGCAGGCTTAGCCAGAGAGCTCTAGTGACTCTCCCCAACTGTCAAAGTGGAATCGTTCTATAATTGTGTTCTGCAAAATTAAACCAAACTATTCCAGAAAAGGCACAAATGTGGTTAGAACTTCACGGCCATTCTCTCTTATCTTACCAATGTATTTTCTTCTTTATACCTTCTTTACTCTGTTTTGATGTCCAAGGATGCTCATCTAAGTTCTCTGAACCTCCATGCCCAGATGGACCAGGGGTATGCCTTCTCTTCTCCTCTCCTCTCTTCTTTCCTTCTCTTCTTCTTTTAGTTTTCCCACTCCCAGTTGGAGTAAATATATAAAACTGTGTCAATTTTATCCTTGTAGGCAAGGATTAATATACCCACACTGCTTTTCTCTCTACTCCAACAAGTAATGAATACTCTTCTGCCATATTAGCCTTGTGTTCGAACATCCCAAAGTTTTTGTCAAGGAATTATTCTGCAGAGAAATAGACCTGGAGGGTGTGGGTTGGTCCAGAAAAAGCAGCTCCTTAGTTAAGTGTATTTAACTTTGTTAGGTTAGTGTAGTATTTAGTTACCTAATAACTAACTTCTGCGGCCCAACAAGTCCTTCAACAGTTCGATAAAGACCCCTAACAAACCTGTCATTTTTTAAAAGGCATGTTTTGGACTCAATGGGGAGGACATGGAATTGGTCTTTTCATATAACATATTATGTATTATATGTTTTGGTTACAGGGGGCTGGCTATTGTAAAGAATATGCTTTCTTTTCTCTCTCTTTCTTAAGTCCTCGAAATTTCAGACATCTCTTGAGGTGTCAAGAGCCTCTGTCCAAAAGACTAGTTTTTTTTCCTTTTTCTTTTTTTGGTTCATCAATATGAGCAATTTCAAAAAAGGAGTTTGCTCAGAATATAATCTGAGCCAAAAAAACATAACAAAAAATGAAGGCAAAAAATGAGAAAAGAATCAGCTTTTATGGACTTACAATACTGGGACCAAAGAAATGGGTTTACATCCACGAAAGTGTATGCAAAAATAAAACCTAGTTAGTCTCAACGGTGCTGCCACGTTTCTCCTTTTCTCTACTTCCTCTTTTTTAACTGTTGGAAGCCACCTTGAGTCCCAAACTGAAGAAAAGATGGGAAAGTAGTAAATATAATCATTATCTTCCAAACCGTACTTGAACCGTTCAACAATTCACTGCGTTTTCTGCTCTGCTCCATAGGAAGGCCTTTGCTATGCCCAACTAGATCTTCCAAGGAGGACTCAGGACTGGAAGAAGCGCAAATGAGATCCATCAAGACTGGAAGACAGAAAGATTTGAAGGAAGATGGTGGCAAGGGATGGAAGAGTTGCTGGACTGAGTCTGGGAAGGGTGGATCTAGGTCCTGGGACAGATGCAGACTCTGGGAGGGTCTTCTGCCTCTACTCAGTAACTCTGGAGTGAATGCACTCCAGAGTTCATTCATCCCTTCTCACTTGCTGCTCCTCACTCCTGGAACCTTCTTCCCCCACATGTGCACCTCATCACTTCTCTAACCAGTTTCAAAATTGAGTTAAAGACTATATTGTTTAGGGAAGCGTTCCCAGGCAAGTGCCCTTCTCTGCCCCAGGATGCCTCATTTTTAACTATGCATTAAGAAGCCGAGCCCTCCCTCCAGTCCATCTGCCTTGGTCCAGGCCTCAGAGGGAGAGAAGAACTGCTGGACCTGATCCCCTTGCTCACTACCTTCCCTTCTCCTTTTGTGTCATGTCTTTTTTTAGATTGTAAGCCTGAGGGCAGAGAACTGTCTCATTAAAAGCTTGTATGTTCAGCGCTGTGTAAATTTACAGCGCTATATAAATAAAGGTTAATAATAATAATAATGCAGACACCCTGAAAATGATCACAGAGGCTGAGCATCATGGCTTTTGGACACACACTGAAATTTGTTGCTGCTGTTAGTTGTTGTCGAACTGATTCTGACCCATAGTGACCCTGTGGACATCTCCAAGACTCCCCATCCTCCACTCCTCTGCTTAGGTTCTGTAGATTCATCTCCATGATCTCCTTAATAGAGTCCATCTATCTAGCATGTGATTTTACCCTCCTTCTTCTACTCTCCACCTTCCCTAGCATTATTGTCTTTTCTAGCAATCCATGCCTTTCCATGATGTGGCCAAAGTATGAGAGCCTCAACCTGATCATCTTGGCTTCCGAGAAGGGCTCTGGTTTTATATGTTCAAGGACCCATTGATTTGTCTTCTTGGCCATCCATGATATCCTCAACACTCTACTCCAGCACCACATCTCCAATGAATTAATTTTCTTTCTGCCTTTTCTTCACTGTCCAGCTCTCTCATCCATACATGGTGATGGGGAAAACAATGGCTTGGGTTATTCTAATTTGTATATCAGTTGTATATCTGAAACACTGTGATAGATATAAAAAAGACATAATAGTTTATTCTGCCTCTTCTTTTTCTGCGTACCCTGTCATTGAGGATAACTTCAGTTTTTGTTGAATGGTCAACGGTGGCCCACTTCATGTTGTTCATGGGGTAGATTTGGGATGGGTTCCTTCCATCCAGAAGACTCTCTCCTAGCCAGCCTCTTGTCGCAGCTCTAGGCAGGCTCAGGAGTGTTACTTTTTTGGACTGAAGCTCCCAGAATTCCCTAGCCAACACAGCCACTAGTTGTGCTGGGTGGTGGATTCTGGGGGTTGCAGTCCAAACATATAGATTGGCCACCCTCTGCCTGAAAAAACAGGGACTGTGCTGAATGCAGGTCTATTCTTCCTTCCCACCAGGTGATCTTGGGCAAGTCACACTCTCTACAGAGGAAAAGTATGGGACATTTTCTCTAGACAGCCAGGAAACTGCAGACAGCCTAGCCATTGCCTCATCTCACAACATTTCCTTCCCAGCATCACACTGTGAGAATATGGCCAAGAGGATACACTTGTGAATGAGGACACCGGTCCCAAGTGTGTAGAGTGGAAATTGAATTTAATACAAACATCTATGATAACCCAGTTAAAACTGAAATTTGTTTTACTTCCTTGTGTCTTCCATTCTTCAAACACTGGCCTAAAATGTCACCAGAATCAATCCAATAGAAAACCACTTTTTCTTCATCCATTGCAATTCTGGTTTTCATATTCTGCCTGGAAGAGAAGGCCAAAGATCACTTGGACTTCTTTATCTCCTGCGTCGGTAGAATCTGCTAAAAAGACAGGCTTTCTAATTTTTCCATTTAGAATATTTTCTTCCTCTGATCTGCAACATTCATCATGAACAACAGTCCTGCGGGTGGTTTTTGTATTATCATTTCTGTTTAAAGTTGTGGATCATCTTAGCAATTTCCACTGGAGAAGTAAGTAAGTAAATATTCAGTGTCAAACTATACATGATTGAGTTTGTCTTTTTAAAAAATCAACTTGAGTTCCAAACTGGGGGAAAGGGTGGGATATAAATCAATCTAATTATAACAATAACATCATTGTTCCTTCCCAACATTTATAATGCAAGAAGACCCAGAAAGACATAAATTAAAAACTCGCTTCTGTAGGTCTCCTGTGATCCTCTTTTCTCTCATCACAAACAGCCAGGAGAAAGAGCATTTGGGAGTCCATGCAAATGATGTTGCACCCATCTTACCTCCACAACCATGACTTCTGTCCCTCCACTGCACATTCTCTCTTCCTCCCATATCTATCTGGTTTCCAAAACCCTGGGTTGTCTCCCAAGCCCTCAGCCAACAAAAGTTTGTTTTGCAAAAGTGTCATCATCCAAAAACACCATGTACCTGTGGAATCGGCCTCATAGGTATTTCATTGGCTTGTTTTTTGTCTTTTCCTGTGAGTAAAAAGCAGGATAAAAATGAGCTACACTTATATAATGATTTAAATTGCAATTATTTTTCTTAAAAAATGTCTCATGCTATGGTTTTATATTGTTAAAAACCTATCACAAGCCAGTGTGGTGTAGTGGTTTAAGTGTTAGACTATGACTCTGGGAAACGAGGGCTTGAATCACCACTTGGCCATGGAAACAAGGGCAAGCCTGGACAAGTCACACTCTCTCAGCCTCAGAGGACGACGATGGTGGCAAACCCAATCTGAACAAATTCTGACATGAAACACCTGCGATAGGGTCACTGTATGTTGGAATCAATTTGAAGGCACAGAACAACAACAAAGCTATCACAGGGATTTCTTGACCAGCTTTATTCTGAGGAGGTTTGCTATGGTCCTCTGAGGCTGAGAGAATGTGATCTGGCCAATGTTATCCAATGGATTTCCAGGGTGAGCAGAGATTCAGAAACTGGTCCCTCTAATTCCTAGTCCAGCACTCAAACCACTACTCCCTGTTGCAGCTATTTCATATTTAATTTTGTTTTCACATTTTGACCAGTACTTTTTAAAACCATGTATCTAATTTTAACACATGTTCCTTCAGTTCCATTGAGGAGAAAGAAGGATATTAAATGCATAGATACATACATGCATACATACATACATCATAAAGCAACTGACCTTTGGACACTGCATTACCTCCAAAGAGATGCTTCCTGAAGAAAAGGATCAAGAGTAGAGCTGAGAGAAGAACAATGCAGCGTATCACAAAATATAATCTGGAAATGCATTTTCCTGTCAAAAGAGAAAGACCTAAAGAGAGAGGAAGGGCATTAGCATCTAGAATTGTTTTGAATTCAACTGGAGCAAGCAAAGCTTTATACATATATAAAGGCTTTATACAAGTGGTACAATCACAGTGGTCTTATGGCATGAATGGTTGTGTCCAAACATACTGGACTGAGGATGTGAATTTTTCTCATCAAGGCTTCTCCATACTCAAAAAACATATTTTTTTACCATGTTCTGATTATTTTTGAGTATTCTTTCCATCCATAATTTTGAGCCAAACTGAAAGAGAGGGGCTCTGAGAAGTCTCCTTTTGCCTACTTGGATCAATGAGACGGAATCAACCCAGGATATAGGATGTTCCCACCTCCATCGCTGGAAAAAGTGGGAATTTTCTACCGGGAGCATTTTAAATCCGTTTCCACCTCCATGTGAATGTTTCAGACTAAAGTGAAATAAAAAGGAAGCTGAGGTCTCCCCAGGGATCCTCCAGGCAGGACAAAACCAACCAAAGATAACATGGTGCAGGAGGAAGGACATGATTCCACTTTCTCTGGCATGTGGGCTGCATAAATTATTCTGTACCTCTCGGCATGGGATCCATCAGAATTACAGCATTGAGGCTTCTGTTTCCTTTATTCAAGCAAGTATAGGAGGTGCCTGGGATCTGTCTTTCTGGAGGAATCAGCTTCAAGTACCATCTTCTATGTGAAGAAGTACCATCTTCTATGTGGAGTATTTAAAATTCTCTGCTTCCTCAATGAGAACATTTCAGATTGAGCTGAAATTACAAGGCAGCCAAGTTCTCCTCAGTTGCCCTTCCAGGCAAGAGAAAACCAACACAGCAAAACATGGCACATGAGACACACAAGACACGGGGGTGGGACATGATGCCACTTTCGCTGGCACTTTGCTGAATAAATTATTCCATCATACTATACCTCTGAGCATGGGTTTCATCAGAATTATGGCACTGAGGCTTCTGTTTCCTTTATTCAAGCAAGCATAGGAGGTGCCCGGGATCTGTCTCTCTGGAGGAATCAGCTTCAAACTCCAGATGCTGAAGACTCCTTCCCCATCTATCATGCCAACATCTGCTTGGTCTTCCTGAGATGTTTCTCCACCAACATCCCAAGAGATCCCATCCCTAGAAGGGTCTGCATTGGAGAAGAGGCAAAGGAGGGGGAGGCTGTGGTTGCGTTGAACCCCTTCCAAGGAAGAAGGCAGAAAGATGGAGAGGTTGGAACTTTGAGCATCTGAAAAAAGGAACGGGAGCAATCAATGGATTGTTATGGTTTGATCCTGTCCTCTATCATAGGCTTCGGGTAGAGAGAACAACTTCTCTACAATCAGTAAAATCATTGCAGTTAACTGGCAGAGTCTGGTAGGAAAGGAACATCCTTTGAAAGCAGCTCTTTGGCCCAAAGAGAGCAAACAAGAAGAAGAAGCACAGACCTGGCCAAAAGTAATTGAAAAATAAAGCAATAAAGCAAGCTAATAGAATGTTTCTCTTTCCCAGAATTTGTAAGCTGCCTGTAGTGGTTCTACATTCAGCCTGCGATGGATGTTGGCAAGGAAACAAAATCATAGACATTTGCAAAACCTACCAAGTCCCTCACCTGAGACGATCAGTCTGGTTCCACTCACAATCCGGACATACGCCCGGCAGTAATAAACCCCAGAGTCATTCCTTTCTGCATGATGGAGGGTCAGATGCACTGTGTTCGTCAGATGTGATTCATTTCTTGAGTATTTAGAGCTCCTTTCATCAATCTTCCACAAGCTTCTGTCCTGCTGCTCTTTGTACCAGGTCAGCCACCGAGTCAAACCTGTTCCTACTGAAACGCTGCAGTTGATGGTGACAGACTCCCCAAGGGATGCCAATATCTGAGGCAATTTTGGAGGACTCTGTAAATCCCCCAGTGGCTCAGCAGCTACAAGAGGAAAACAATGGAAGTTTTGGGCAGTCTTGGCCTTTTAATGACATTATGATTTTACACACTCTTTCTCAAAAGGCAGTGAGATGTAATGGTTAGTGTTGGGCCAGGACTCTGGGAGAGCAGGGTTCAATTTCCCATTCATTAGGGAACATTGGGCAAGTCACACTCTCTCAGCCTCCAAGGAAGGCATTGGCAAATTGCTTTGGAAGAAATGTGGCCAAGGAAACCCCATGACAGGCTTGCCATTGAGTCATAAATGACTTAAAGACACACAAGAACAAGAACAACAAATTCCTTCATTCTAAAATTTGCCCCACTGTCCTGGGCAAATGCACCCTCAAAGCAGCTTTCAATATTCACAGCACCATCCAAATCATGTTTACCAAGTGTTGTCAATGGGACCTACACCCGATGAAATAGGTTTAGGATTTGTAGACTAGTCAGTTTTGGCCAATATTAGACAATATATACCCAATATAATCACTTTGCAAGTCCCATTCCTGATATTCCAAGAGAAGCAGGAATTAGATAGAGATTGTTTCAAAACCACTCACTGTGCAGAGAAAGGAGGACCATCCCAAGGTAATGGAACAGCATCTCCAACAAAGCGGCTTCTAGGCTTGCAAGCTTTGAAAGAGTCTGGGCAGGTGAGTGGATCTCTCCTTGGCTCCTTTCTCACCAGACGTCTTGCTGTTTGCTGACAAATGAACAAGTTCTGTGGGAGCAAAGAAGGAAAACCAGAAGATGAAGCCCTGGTCTGTTCCCCTCAGCACACAACTGGGGAACTTGGGGAAGAAAGTCTTGGGTAGCTTTGACTGTTTAGTTTGAAAGCATGCAAGCCCATAGGTTTGAAGAAGACATCCTGCCACCTGCTGTAGAAAATCCAAATTCTCCCTGACATTCCTTTAAAATAATATGCATGAGATGGAAAAAAGCAATCATTATTTTGATGGGAAAACCTTAAAAAATAGCTAACACTTTCAGCCTGCCCATCATTCTGTGTTTAATCGGCACCTCAAATCTCGCTAAGAGCAGAGCTAGCCTCAGTTGGCAGCAGAAAAGTCTGAACCAAGAGCTGAAGCCAAAGAAGCAAAAGGACCTGACCTGAAGTTTGAAGGAGCTGAGGATGGTCAAAGGGGAAAACGGTCTTCAGGGCAGATGGAGCTGGTTCTTCTTCTTGTCTTGGAGTCCTCTCTCACTTTCAAGGAGGATATCTGTCCATCCAACAGTGATCACCAGCACCACGTGGCACCTCCCACTGGAAAAAGGCTGTTCCTTTGCAAGAAACTGGGCAGACCTCAGACCTCCCCTTGAAGCTGCCCTCCAGCATTGCCTTGGGGTTGGGACTCATTCCTTTGATGCTGAGGGTGCTGGTGGGGCTCCAGAGATGTTCTTGGCCAAGGACTTCATCCTGGCTTGGGCAGGTAAGGCTTTCCATGACTCCTTTCCCCTCTGCATTTGCAAGATGGTTGGCTATTTCATACCGTCCAACATGAGGGGGGTCGATTCATGCCCTTCTCACTCAGATAAAGCAAAAGCAAACTATTGCAGCATCTCCTAACTTGTCTGTTCTTCCTCAATAATCATGTTTGGCCCCTTGACCACATTATGATGTTGGTTGGCCACATGAGTCCAGGTTTCCCTCTGTGAAATGTTGCACAGTATGCAATGTACATTGCTAACAGTCTGTTTTTGGGTGGTGTCTCTACAGTGTTACTGGCCCAGTTTTCACCCCATCGGTCTCTCCAGTTCCAGTTTGTGAAAGTTGGAGACAAGGCATGGATTGAGGTTGTTTCTGTTGGAAAACCTGAGGATGAGGGATTGTCATTCATCTGGTACAGGAGTGTTTATGAAGGAATACCTCTTTTCATCACAAGCTGCAATGACTTCAAGCCTGAGGAAAAATTTGTTTGCAAACCTGGAAAAGAAAAGGTGATGCTGGAAATCTCTGAGGCCCAAAGGGAAGATTCTGGGCTATATCTGTGTGGTGGAAGAGGTGAGGACTTCCATCTTGCATCAGCCCTAGTTGTTGGAGGTGAGTGAACTGGCCAAAACCTTGCAGCAGAAATACTGCAAACTCTGCTCAACTTTGGCACTTGATGACCTTGGACAAGCCATGCTCTCTCAATCTTAAAGACAAAGTGGAACCTCCTTTGAATGAAGCTTTCCAAGAAGACCCAAGGAGAGGGTTGCCTTATATCTTCAGCCCATGGGCTAAAGTGGGTTGAGTCCTGGAGGTTTGTCTTTGGCTTTCTTTGAAAAAGCTGAGAAAGTGTGAGTTTCTTAAGGTGGGTTTCCTTGACTGAACAGGGATTTGACCGTAACTTCCATGCTTCCTTTTTTCTCCTCAGACAGCTACACTCCAAGAACCCAAGTGATGATTTTACAACCAGCTTCACAAGGTCCGTCTTTCTGGAATGTGAGGAAAGGCCAACTCACTTGCTTGGTCCAAGGAGTTTCCGACTTGGTTGAGGTCTCCTGGGATGTTCCTGGAGTTCTCCAGCAAAAGGGACAAACCTTTCTAGTGAAAAACACCAGTGGCTCCTTAACCTTCCTCAGTCTCCTTCAGGTCCCCATTGAGGTCCAAAATAATGGGGGGAATGTCACCTGCGAAGTCAGGTTCAACTCTTCTGGCACCAGTGTGAAGAAGAGGACCACTTTGTCTCCCTGTGAGTGGTTTTTATACATCTTCATTAGGAAAATATACCAGCATTCCCTCCAAGGATCCCAGTTTAGCAAGAAGAGTCTTTATTCCTCCTCTGCCATGGAATTTTCCCATCTGCTTTTAAAATATCTCTGATTCTTTCTCTTCCTCTCACTTTACCTTTTTGTTCCCAGCTTATTTCCATTGATGCAAAATGGATTCAAAGTGCAAAAACACTTTGCACTCTTAATTCAGCAAAAGAGAGAGGAGAATCAGAGGCAGAATTTTGTTCTTTCCAGTTGGATCAGACAAAAGGAAACTGATACAGCTTCTCTGTTCTTTCTCATTTATCACTTTTGTCATCTTGACTATACTCTTATCTGGTGTGGCCACATTTTGTCCCAGTTCTGAACTTTAAAATTTTGGAGGCCTTGTACCATCTATTTTCATAAAGATGGTTTGCAAGTGGAGTTTAAAAACAGTATTGCCTCCATATTCTGTTTTAGTGTTGGTCACTAGAAAGATGAATGAAAGGCCAATTAATTATTATGTTTTACTCTCCTAAACCTTTTCCTCTCCTTGGTCTGAATGGTGGGAAATGTTAATATTCGATTCCTTGGACAACTCTTTAAACTTGCAATAGGCACATCACCCATTTCTTGCTTGATCTCTGGCAAATTATGAAACAAGGGAGCAAGATGTAATGCTTGGGGTGTCAGCTAACACCAGCCATTCCTGAGAAAATGTTTTTTTCTTCTTCCTTTTTTACAGCTTCCTCTGAAGACTATGATGAGAAATGTCAAATTTACGACTTGTCCCTGGCTGGCTTTGTAGGGCTGGCATTATTGCTTCTTCTCCTGAGCTTCCTTCGAAACTGATCCTGTACTTCTGCATCAAGTAAGAAGTCATCATTGCAACTGCTTTTAATCCATTAACAAACTAAGATTTTTTTTAAAAAAATAACCAGTGAGTTCATGAAATGTAATGGAATAAGTTATTAGTTGTGTAGTAAAACTGAGGTACAGTACTCCATCTTAAGGACCATAATAATAGTAAGAATAAATCCTAGGACAATCTCTCCATGGTCAATGGAAATTCTGGACAGAATAGGAGATTTTCTTGGGCATGTGTCTGCGACTGTGGGTCTTCCAAGAGGTTGCTGGGCTCTAATTCCTATCATTTCTGGCCTTTCAAAAAGTTACTGGACTCTAATTCCTATCATCTCTGGCCTTCCAAGAGGTTGATGGACTCCAATTCCTATCATCTCTGGCCTTCCAAGAGGTTGTTGAGCCCTATCATCTCTGGCCTTTGGCTGTGCTGGCCATGACCTCTAAAGACTATATGGCTTGGATCCAGGCTATTTGAATGCTCAGATGTTCAGAAGAGGACTTTCTTTGAGTCCCACAACCTTTAGAGGGTCATTGGATGGGAAGACAGGAGAGGATCTTCTTGGTGGCTACTCCCAACTCTGGGACTCCCTTCCGAAGACGTTTGTTATTCCAAGAATACTCTGGGAACCGATTGGGCTTTTTATGGCACTGGGCTCCTTTTGTGCTTCTATCCTTTGTTTTAAATCATATTTTCAAGGGTTTTACATCTTGTGGATAGTTTAGTCCTGTTTTAATCCATATGGCTTTAACCCTATGTGTTCTTTCCATTTTTCCTCGGCAACCACTGAGCAAAGCTGTCCCTCCTGGATGCAAGTAAACCAGAATAGAGCATAGCTTGCTGAGATGTGGGACAAATTATCCTCAAACATATGTTTTGCTAAAATAAATGTGGGGGGGGGGGGGGAAGGGAGGCAACAAACTTCCTGATTGTTATAAATAAGAAGGAAGGTGGAAGGTGTGAAACACCCCAAAGAACAGAAAGTTTGACATTTGCTATTTATCAAGCCTGTTTGTGGTTTCAGACACAGGCACTATTAATGTATATGTGGTCTATGCAACCCACAGAGATGGACGGCCAACATGTAGTTCTCGAAGAGCAAGCTTTTCCTTTCCTTTCAGCTTTCTCAGTTTGTGAAGTGGATTGAAAAGCTTTCCCCCAAATAGCAGAAGGAGCTCACAAACTGCTGTCAGTGGATGACTTGCTTTTAGAATTACTTAGAATTGAAGAACTCAAAGGTATAGCCGTGTTAGTCTGTAAAATCATTATGGAAAGAGATCTTGTAGCATCTTGGAGACTCTGAAAGGACTTTGAAAGGTGGTGCAAGATCTCTTTATGTACTCTTTAGAACTGTGTTGTTGGTTTGCCTGCATGCCGACTGTCACAAACCACATGCCCCTGGAGTAGGATGGCTCCCATTAAGACCAATGAGTAATGAAACTTTCCCCATCTGTTTATGAAACAGGAAAGTGTTTGCTACTACGCTCAGCTGGAATGTCCTTCAAGGAGAGGGAAGAGGAAGAAAAGGTGAGGCGAGAATCCCAAGAGAAACATCGGAAGGTCTGGAGAGATGATGGGAAGCCAATGGTCTCATCTCCGGATGTTTCCTTCCCAGCATCACATTGAGAGCCAAGAGAATGTGAATGAAGACACAGATCATATCAGCGCAGGGTGAAAATTGTGTTTAATACAAACATTTAGAGTCATCCAATTAAAACTCTGAAATTGGGTTTGCTTTCTTGTGTCTCCCCTTCTTCTAAAACTGGCATCGATTGTCACCAAAATAAATGTATTACAAAAACACAGTTTCTTCATCTGTTGCAACGGAGTTCTGCGTATTCCATCTGGAAGAGAGATTGCCAAAGGTCACTTGAGCTGCTTTAGCTCCTATGCCTGTAAAATCTGCTGAAAAGAGAAGCCTTCTACTTTTGCCTTAGAAATCAGCTGGCAACTTTTTGATCAGTCTCACTAGGGCAGACCCACTCAACTTATTCTTGAATGGTAAATTAATGCGTAGGTATGTCTAAGGGGTCCAATGCATCTACTCGAGTCACAATTAACAAGTGGATTTAAGCCATCGGTTGATTTGAAGTTAAATTCTATTTTCACTCCTCTACATCTTCATGTGCAATTCCATCTGTATTTGTTTTATCCATCTAAGAGACCTTGAGCCCCACAGCTAGGAAACACGCAGGACGCAGAAGGGGATAACTGTAGAGTGGTTCTCCAATGTCATATAGGCACTGGAAAAGGAGGTCCCACTCTTGCAAGTTTGCTCACAGAAGTGACAACAACAACAGTATACTTCCTTCCCAACATTTGTAACATAAGAAGACACAAGAAAGACACAAATGAAGAACTTGCTTCCCGTAGGTCCCCAGTGGTCCTTTTTATTCTCACCATAAATGGCTAGGAGAGAGAGAGCATTTGGGAGCCCATGCACATGATGTTGGCCAAGGATGAATTCCTGCACACCTTTCTCCTCCACCACCATACCTTCTGTCTCCCCTTTCCATAACTTCTCCTTCTATCCTCTCCACACATATCCAGTTTCCCAAATGCTGGCTGATCCCAGGGCTTTGGCTTCTTCTAAGATCCTCAGCAAAAAAATAAAATAAAAAATTCCCAGATTGTCATCATGCAAAGATATTGTGTACCTGTTGAATCTGCCTCATGGGTATTTCATGGGCTGGTTTCTTGACTTTTCCTCCAAGGAGATGCTTCCTGAACACGAGGATCAAGGCTAGAACTGAGAGGAGAACGACAATGCAGGGTATCCCAAAATATAATATGGGAAGGCATTTTCCTGTCAAAAGAGAAAGACCCAAAGAGAGAGGAAGGCCATTAGCATCTAGACTTTCTTTTGAGCTCATTTGGAGCAACTAAGGCCCTTGTGTTTACACAAGTGGTACCATCACAGTGGTCTTACGGCTTAAGTGATTGTGTCCAAAATCTCAGATGGGGAATGGATGTCTTCCTTTGCTGTTCAAAGCTACGCTTTTTGTTCCCTCAAAGAGAGGATGGTGTCTCCCATCCCAGTCTTTCCTACTAATATCTCTTCCCTTGTGTCCTGAAATATGTCTCCACCAAATCTACCACTCACAGGTGTTTCAACATCTTCTGCTGCATTGAATAGATTCCTCACTTGCTCACTGACTGACCTTCATGGAACATCCTTCAAGAACATTTATGAGATTCCACCTGTCTCTTCCAAAACACCCCTTTTCTTCAAATCTTTCCAAGAAGGTATCAGGGAGCTGCACACTTGACAGCTCAGGTATCAGGAGGAAGATGGAACTCCAGTTATAACTGTGATAAATGGGCTATATTACTCTCACATGCCTGGCTTTTGCTTTTCAGTCATTCCCCATCATCTCGGGATCTCAATTATTTTTATCAGAGATGTTCAGGGAGTTTTTTGGTAATCTTTTAAGTTTCTTCTGAAAGGAAGCAACAAATACTTTTCGCCATTTTCTTATCGCTGCAAGAGTCTTCAAAAACCATACAATTTTTTGGAGCTTATTCGCAATCCAGGATGTATTCTGTATAAAATTCACACCTGGCTGTTTTGTGAGAAAACATCACTTTCTGCAACTCAGTTTCCTGTACAGAAAAGCAAAGGGCTTCTAGGATGTGAAGTAGTGGCAATTTCCTTTTGTGGTCCCCTTCCCCAGAGAAGTACCATCTTATATGTGAAGAAGTACCGTTTTCTATGTGGAGTATTTAAAATTCTCTGCTTCCTCCATGTGAACATTTCAGATTGAGCTGAAATTACAAGGCAGCCAAGTTCTCCTCAGTTGCCCTTCCAGGCAAGAGAAAACCAACACAGCAAAACATGGCACATGAGACACACAAGACACGGGGGTGGGACATGATGCCACTTTCGCTGGCACTTTGCTGAATAAATTATTCCATCATACTATACCTCTGAGCATGGGTTTCATCAGAATTATGGCATTGAGGCTTCTGTTTCCTTTATTCAAGCAAGTATAGGAGGTGCCCGGGATCTGTCTCTCTGGAGGAATCAGCTTCAAACTCCAGATGCTGAAGACTCCTTCCCCATCTATCATGCCAACATCTGCTTGGTCTTCCTGAGATGTTTCTCCACCAACATCCCAAGAGATCCCATCCCTAGAAGGGTCTGCATTGGAGAAGAGGCAAAGGAGGGGGAGGCTGTGGTTGCGTTGAACCCCTTCCAAGGAAGAAGGCAGAAAGATGGAGAGGTTGGAACTTTGAGCATCTGAAAAAAGGAACGGGAGCAATCAATGGATTGTTATGGTTTGATCCTGTCCTCTATCATAGGCTTCGGGTAGAGAGAACAACTTCTCTACAATCAGTAAAATCATTGCAGTTAACTGGCAGAGTCTGGTAGGAAAGGAACATCCTTTGAAAGCAGCTCTTTGGCCCAAAGAGAGCAAACAAGAAGAAGAAGCACAGACCTGGCCAAAAGTAATTGAAAAATAAAGCAATAAAGCAAGCTAATAGAATGTTTCTCTTTCCCAGAATTTGTAAGCTGCCTGTAGTGGTTCTACATTCAGCCTGCGATGGATGTTGGCAAGGAAACAAAATCATAGACATTTGCAAAACCTACCAAGTCCCTCACCTGAGACGATCAGTCTGGTTCCACTCACAATCCGGACATACGCCCGGCAGTAATAAACCCCAGAGTCATTCCTTTCTGCATGATGGAGGGTCAGATGCACTGTGTTCGTCAGATGTGATTCATTTCTTGAGTATTTAGAGCTCCTTTCATCAATCTTCCACAAGCTTCTGTCCTGCTGCTCTTTGTACCAGGTCAGCCACCGAGTCAAACCTGTTCCTACTGAAACGCTGCAGTTGATGGTGACAGACTCCCCAGGGGATGACAATTTCTGAGGCAATTTTGGAGGACTCTGTGATTCCTCTAGTGGCTCAGCAGCTACAAAAGGAAAGCAAAGAAACTCTTGGACAGTCTTTGGCTGTTAGTGACACTGTGGACTGAACACACTCTTTCTCAAGAAGCCGTACAGTGTAGGGTTTGAAGTGTTGGGACTAAGATTCCAGGAGAAAAGGGTTTAAATGCCCACTCAGCCAAGGAAACCCATTAGAAAAACTTGGACCAGTCACACTCTCTCAGCTTGAGAGGAAGGCATGGCAAAATACCTCTGAAGAAATCTGCCCAAAGCAACCCCATGATAGGGGTAGTCATAAGTTATAACTGACTTGAAGAACACAAGAACAAGAAAACAAATTACTTTAGTCTAAATTTTACCCCACTGCCTTGGCAAATGCACCCTACAGGCCATTTCCAATATACATAGTACCAGCCAAACCATGTTGCCTCAGAGACAAGACTCAGTCATGTCAATGGGATTTACACTCAGGGAGGTTGCTTTGGATTGTAACATAAAATGCAGAATCAATTTTAGCCAGTATAACCCAAAAGAAAACCAAATACAGTATAATCCCCTCAGAAATCTCATTCTCAATATGCTAAGAGAAGCAGGAATTACATAGGAGTTTATCACACAAGAGAAATTTCTCTCAATTTCGAATGGAGCCAATTCGAATTCATGTAAATTGCTAGTTTAGCGAATTTATGTGAATTCTAATTGCATTCGGAATGCGTTCATGACTTCCCATTTCCCGAAAATGACCCCCCCATTGTCCGAAATTGTGTGAGATATTCTAGTACACAATTACGTGAAACCCCATGATTGCGTTCGGATTGCCATTGCATTATACCCCCAAATTCTGTCGTATGATAAACTCCATAGAGATTGTTTCAAGACCACTCACTGTGCAGAGAAAGGAAGACCATCCCAAGGCAATGGTAGAGCATCTCCAGCAAAGGGGCTTCTCAACTTGAGAGCTCCGAAGGACGTTGGCAGGTGAGCGAATCTCACCTTGGCCCCTTTCTTCCGTGGCGTCTTTCAGTTTGCCAGCAATTTCTGTGGAAGCCAAGAATGAAAGCCACAAGATGCTCCCCTCAACACACAAGTGGAAGGATTCGTGGAAGAACCTCTTAGGATGCTTTGAGATTTTAACTCTTCAGTTTGAAAACATGCAAGTTGAGAGATTTTATGAAGGCACCCTGGCATCTGATGTAGAAGATCCAAATTCTCCCTGACTTTACTTTAAAATAAGAAGCAAAAGGACCTGACCTGAAGCCCAAAGCAGTAGAGGTTGTTTGTGGGGGAATAGTCTTTGAGGTAGACAGAGCTGGTTCTTCCTTTCTTGTTCCGCAGGCCTCTCTGGCTTTCAGTGGGGGCAACCAGTGATCACCAGCCCCACGTGGCACCACCCACCTAGAAGAGGGCTGTTCCTTTGCTAGAAACTGGGCACACCTCAGACCTCCCCTTGAAGCTGCCCTCCAGCACTGTCTTTGGGTTGGGACTCATTCCTCTGGTGCTCAGGGTGATGGTGGGGCTCCAGAGATGTTCTTGACCATGGACTTCATCCTGGCATGTGCAGGTAAGGCTTTCCACTACTCCTTCTCCCTCTGCCTTTTCAAGATGGTTTCTTCCTTCATACCCCCCGACTAGACAAATTTGGCAAGGGCAATCCAACCCCAGCTTACTTCACTTCTTGCAAATTGAGATCCAAATGCCAAAGTAGTTTGCCCTCTGTTAACTAAGGAGGCAGAGGACAGAAGAAGAGGGGGCTGAATCATGCCCTTCTCAGTCAGATAAGGCAAAAGCACATCGCTGCAACCATTCATACCTTGGCTGTTCTTTCTCATTATTCACTGTTGCCCTCTTGACCACATTATGATGTTGGTTGGCCACATGAGTCCAGGTTTCCCTCTGTGAAATGTTGCACAGTATGCAGCATACATTGCTAACAGTCCATTTTTGGGTGGTGTCTCCACAGTACTACAGGTCCAGTCTTCACCCACTCAGTCTCTGCAGTTCCAGTTTGTGAAAGCTGGGAACAAGGCACAGATCAAGTTTGTTCCTGTGGCAAAACCTGAGGATGAGGGATTGTCATTCATCTGGTACAGGAGTGTTTATGAAGGAATACCTCTTTTCATCACGAGCTGCAGTGACTTCAAGCCTGAGGGAAATTTTTTTTGCAAACCTGGAAAAGAAAAGGTGATGCTGGAAATCTCTGAGGCCCAAAGGGAAGATTCTGGGCTATACCTGTGTGGTCAAAGAGGTGGGGACTTCCATCTTGCATCAGCCCTAGTTGTTGGAGGTGAGTGAACTGAGCAGAACTTTGGAGGAGAAATACTAACTGGAGGTTGCATAGCACAGCAAGCAGAAACACATCGGATTAAGTTAGCAATCAATCAAAGGCTTCCTCACCCCATGGCTGTCCAAACTGAGGGTGTAGAGGTTCTCTGGCATAGCATATGGAGATGCCTTTCTGCCCTGGCAGTGCCAATGCAAATGCCAGGATCAAATCCCTATTCAGAGCCTTAAGCTGACCTTGGGTAAGTTCAGGCAGGGAATGGATGATGATCATGGTAGCTCTCCGATGAGTCTGAATATCAACAGACTCGCAGTTTTGTCCACGGTCGGCCCTACACAGAGCGCATTGACTCCACCACTGCTGCCACATCCAGTTGCACTTTTAAGAATGCTATAAATCAAATGAGAGAAAGAAACTAGAGAGGGGTATCTAATAAGCAAAGACTTGGCTTCCCCATTTCTTCTCTTGTTTCCATACCCTCTTGGCTTCCCCACACTTCTGAAACAATCAAAGAGAAAAACCTGGAAACTAATGCAAGAACCGGCCTCCCTATCTTCTTTCTGCCCTTCCGCAGCCTTCCAGGCTTCTTCTGCTCTCTCAGCTCCTTCCCTGGTCACCCCTCTCCTCTCTTCTCCTCTGTGGCTCTTTGCTTCCCTCTGACCCATCCATGCCTCTTGGCTGTTTCTTGACTCTTTGCCTGTTTGCCTTCTAGGAGTGGAAAGAATACACAGAAACCTTTGCAAAAATATTGGAAGTTTAGAAACTCTGATGAAAAGAAGCCTGGCCTGATCAGGATCTTTGTAGTTCAGGACTCATCCTGCACTAAATGGGTATTTTATGCAGAAAACTGTTTTTCCAGTGTGACCGTTTTGAGGGTTGAACTGAGCGTTGGGAGGCGAGGACTCAAATCTCTGCTCAGTCCTAGATGTTGGTGACCTTGGGCAAGTCACAATCTCTCAGCCTTTGAGGAAGGCAGTGCGGAATCTTCTTTCAATAAAGCTTACCAGGAAAATCTGAAGAGAAGACTCACTTATTCGGCGAGCCTATGGACACTAGTGGTTTGAGTGCTGGAGGTTTGCCTTCCATTAAAAAAGCTGAAAAGTGTGTTTGAAGAAAGATTTGGCCCTTAATGATACTAACCATAGGTTCTCTGCTTCCTTTCTTCTCCTCAGACAGCTACACTCCAAAGACCCAAGTGATGATTTTACAACCGGCCGCACAAGGTCCGTCTTCCGGGAAAGTGCAGAGCAGCCAACTGGCTTGCCTGGTCCAAGGAGTTTCAAACTTGGTTGAGGTCTCCTGGGAACTTCCCGGAGTTCTCCAGCAAAAGGGACAAACCCTTCTAGTGAAAAACATCAGTGGCTCCTTGACCTTCCTCAGTCTCCTTCCTGTCCCCATAGAGGTCCAAAGCAATGGGGGGAATGTCACCTGCGAAGTCAGGTTCAACTCCTCTGGCACCAGCGTGAGGAAGAGGACCACCTTTTCTCCCTGTGAGTGGTTTTTATACAACTTCACTGGGAAATCAGCATACACTCCAAGGGTTCCAGTTTGGCAGGGAAAATCTTTATTCTTCCTCTGCCATACAACTTTCCCATTTGCTTTCAAATATCTCAGATTCTTTCTCTTCATCCCACTTTCTCCCTTTGTCATCAGCTTATTTCTATTGCATCAAACTGGCTTCAAAATGGAAAGCACTTTGTACTCCTTTAAATCTGCAAGAGGCAGAGGAGGGCAGGAGGCAGAATCTTGTCCTTTCCACATGGCTCCAGGAAAAGCAAATGGTTACAACACGTCGTGGCTTTTCTGTTATTCCTCTTTAATCCGTTTTTCCAACTTGACCGCACTCTGATCTTGCACGGCTGCTATCTGTCTCAGTTTTGTTTTGCAAAATGTTGGAAGGCATGGACTAGCTGCTTTCAGAAAGGAGGCTTAAGACCATTGTTGTTTCAATAAGATTTGCAATAGGAGTTTGAAAAGAGCACTGGGGACTGATCAGGCTCCATCTCTGTTTTAAAGTTGATCGGATTTTCACTGGTGGGATGAGTGAAAAGCCATTGAATGCTTGCATTTTACTCTCCCAAACCTTTTCTCTCTCCTTTGGCTGACTAGTTGGAAAGGTAAACTTGGGATTCCTTACACAACCCTTTCAACTTGCAATAGTCACTTCACCCATTTCTTTCCTGATCTCTGGCAAAATTCTGACACAGCGAAGCAAAATGGGAAATGCTTGGTGCGTCTGCCAACAGCAGCAATTCCAGAGCAAATTTCTTCTTTCTTCTTCCTTTTTTGAAGCATCCTCTGAAGTCCATGAGGAGGAATGTCTCCCTTACATCGGGGCCCTGGCTGGCTTCGGAGGGCTGGCATTTGTGTTTCTTCTCCTGAGCTTCCTTTGGAAACGTTTCTCTTCTTCCGAACCAAGTAAGAGGTTGCCATTGCAATTGCTTTTAATCAATTAACATAAAAATAACTAGTGAAACGTAATGGATCGAGTTATTAATTATTTAGTAAAACTGAGCTATTCCATCTTAAGGAATCCAACATCAGCAAGAATAAATGCTTTGATACTCTCTCTATGCTCAATGGAAATTCTGGACAGAATCCTTAGGAAATTATCTGGTGTGCGTTTGGGGAGTATGACACTCCCAAGAGGTGTCAGGACTACAGTTTTGTTTATCCTAACCATCAGCTTTCCTGACCACAGCCTCTAAAGCCCTACATAATAAAATACATAACTTGGATCCAGGCTGTGATTTCCCTTTTGATGCCAAGGCAACATCTCCTGAAATACTAGGATTGGCCATTCAAGGAGGGATATATAGCATAATTAGCCAGAGGGCTCTAGTGCCTCCTTCAACTGTTAAAGTGGACTCCTGGTGCTATAATTGTGTCCCGTGGACAAGCCCAGAGTGAAAGAAATCAAATCGAACTATTACAGAAAAGACAAAAATGTGGTTAGAACCTCAGAACCATTCTCTCTTACCTTACCATTTTCTTTTCTTTTTCTTTTTGCACTCTGTAGGATGCTCATCCAAGATCTCTGAACCTTCATGCCCAGATGTGACCGAGGTATGCCTCTTCTCTTCTCTTCTCTTCTCCTCTCTTTTCTTTGTTGAAATGCGTCTGGTGTCTTGGTGCCAATGAGATAACCATGAGGTTAAGATAAAAAACCTTCACAATTTCATCCTTGTAGGCAAGGACGAATATACCTATACTGCTTTTCTTCCTACTCCAACAAGTAATGAATATTCTCCTGCCATATTAGCCTTGTATTTGAACATCCCAAAGTCCTTCTCAAGGAATGATTCTGAGGAGAAGACGAAATGGAGGGAGGTTGTCCTTAGTCAAATGTATTTAACTTTCTTAAGTTAGTGTGGTATTGAGTTACTTAATAACTAAGTTTTCTGGCTCATTCAGTCCTTTACTGGTTCCAAATATGTTTTAAATGGGGAGGACGTGGAATTGGTCCCTGCATTAATGTATTACATATTATATGTTTTGGCTACAGCACGCTGACTATTGTAAAGAACATTCTTTCTTTTCTCTCTCTTTCTTGTCAAGTCCTCAAAGTGAGGTGCCCTGACAAAAACACAAGTTCTTCCCCCTTCCCATCAGTATCAGGAAAAAAAAAGAAGAAGAAAGTGTTTATTCAGAATATAATCTGGGCCAAAAACAAGATGAAGGCAAAAAACGAGAAAATAATAAGCTTTCGTGGAGTCTCCATACTGTTTCTGAAGAAATGGATTTATAAAGACAAAAGCGCATGCAAAAATAAAACCTAGTTAGTCTCAATGGTGCTTCCACGTTTCACTTTTTCTCCATTTCCTTTCCTTCTTTTTAACTGTTGGAAGCCACTTTGAGTCCCAAACTGAGGAAAAGATGGAAAATTAATAAATATAATCATTATCTTCCAAATCGTACTTGAACTGTTCACTGTGTTTTCTGCTCTGCTCCATAGGAAGGCCTTTGCTATGCCCAACTGGATCTTCCAAGGCGGACACAGGACAGGAAGAAGCGCAAATGAGATCCATCAAGCCTTGAAGATGGAAATATTTGAAGGAAGATAGTGGTAAAGGATGGAAGAGTTGCTGGACTGATCCTGGAGTGGGGTCTGGGAAGGATGGGTCTAGGTCCTGGAACAGATGCAGACTCTGGGAGGGTCTTCTGCCTCTTGTTAATTTTGACGTAAATGCAGACACTCTGAAAATGGTCACAGAGTATGGCACCATGACCTTTGGATGCACACTGATATTTGTTGCTTCTGTTAGTTACCCACAAGTCAATTCCAACCCATGGTGACCCTGTGGACATCTCCAAGACACCTCGTCCTCCACTCCTCTGCTTAGGTCCTGTAGATTCATCCCCATGACCTCCTTAATAGAGGTCATCCATTTAGCATGTTGCCTTACCCTCCTTCTTCTACCTTCCATCTATCCTAGCATTATTGTCTTTTCCAGAGATCCATGCCTTCTCATGATGTGGCCAAAGTATGAGAGCCTCAACTTGATCATCTTGGCGTCCAAGAAGTGCTCTGATTTTCTATGTTCAAGGACCCATTTGTTTGTCTTCTTGGCCATCAGTGGTGTCCTCAATGCTCTTCTCCAGCCCCACGTCTCCAATGACTCATTTCTTTTCTGTCTCCTTCCTTCACTGTCCGGTTCTCACATCCGTAAGTAGCGATGGGAAATACAACGACTTGGATTATTCTAACTTTAATGCTCAGTTGTATATCTTTGCTCTTCAATTTCTAACACACTGAAATACCTTGGTAGGTATAAAAAGACAAATAATGCACCTAGTAGTTCATTGTGCCTCTTCTTTTTCTGCATACTCTGTCATTGAGAATGACTTCAGCATTTGTTGAATGACAAATTTGATGAACGGTGAACAGCCCACTTCATGTTGCACATATAGCCACTGGTTGTGCTATGTCTCCTGGGGGTTGCAGTCCAAACATATAGATTGGCCACCCACTGCCTGAAGGAACAGAGACTGTGCTGAATGCATGTCTATTCTTCCTTCCCACCGGGTGACCTTGGGCAAGGCATATTCTCTCAGCTGCAGAGGAAAGGAATGGGAGATTTCCTCTGGAGAGCCAGCAAACTGCAGGCAGCAGGTCCAGGAAAAACATTCAAACGGATTCTAGAGGAGTCTCTCTGCAAGTACCTTGATGTCAATGCAAAGATTATTAGGAGCCAGCAGTGTGAAGCTGCAGCAAAGAAGGTTTCATGCTGCATTAATAGAAGCGTATAGAATAGAAGTAGGAGGAAAGGTTGAAGGAGGTGAATTTGTTCATGGCTGCATAATTCGTGACATGGCTGCATTCTTTCAATACTTCAAGGGCAGTCAGAGAGAGGAGGGGGCAGATTGATGCTTTGCTGCCCCAGAGGGGAGGACCAGGGCTAATACTTTTAAGTGACAGGAAGGTAGATTTCGATTGAACGTTAAAGAGGAAGCTCTTGACAATAAGAGCAACTGGGCAATGGAACCAATTGCCTAGACAGGTAGAGGTGTCTCTTTCTCTGGACATATCCAAACAGAGGCTGGACAGCTCCCTATTGGAGATGGCAAAGGTGGAACTGCGGACCTCCGGGGTCACCTTCCAATTCTGTGATCCTCTATGTACGAAATTGCAAACCTCAGGAGCCTTTTTCACACCACATACTTACAGTACCATGATTCCACCTGAGCTGCAATCTGGGGAATCCTGAAATTTTTAGTTTGGTGAAGCTCCTGTGCCTTGGGCAGCTCCAAGACAAACAGCAATTCAGAAAGCAAACCAAAAAGACAAAACTGTTGCAAATTTTGAAAGCAGGTCCTAATAACCCCATGGACACCAAACTTTGTGCTTCAATGGGTGGTTGTTTGCTGTTTGTTCAATGCAAACCTTGTGGTGGCTTTTCTTCCGCTGTGGCTGCAAAAGGTACAAACATCTCTTGATCAAACTTCTCTCTTTCTTTTTCTCTCTGCGGTTTTCCTGTCCTGTGATAGCAAGTCAGAAGCACTGCTGAAGTGTTCAGAGCTGGACACCGCAAGCATTTTTTGTCACAACAGGCCCAAACACCTCAAGGAAGGTTGCTGTGCTTCTAAAATAGATGTTTGCATTTACAGTTTTTGTTGGGCTCAATAAAAATTGACCAAAGTACTAAAAGGAGGGCCCATAGACATTTTAAAATTCCTCTTTTGTGGTTCATGCACAAAGCTGCTGTTTCTCTTGACTGCTGCAAGCAGCAATGCATGGCTAAAGGACAATCCGCTAACGCAGAAACCCACTCTTCCCCAACACAATCCTTTTTGCATTGCTTACTCCAGGCACGCTGCTGCAACCCTATTGAATGTCTGCATGCCTTTAGCCCTCCTGCCAATGCCTAGGATGTTAAAAGACTTTCAGATAGACAGAGGAAGAGGCGGAAGACGAAATGGAAGGGCCAGGTGGGTGTAAAAAGCCTTTGCAAAAAGGAGCATCCCAGTCCGAGGCTTTGTTAACTGGGCTGTGCCTGTATTTCCTTTCCTATCTTAGGGCATGACTTTCCTATTTTCTTCTTATTCTTAAGAATCTGGTTGCCGCCCCTCTTCTTTCCAGCTGCAGAAGGAAAACCCAAACACCTCTTTCCTCGAGGAGGCTCATTTCTCAAGTCGCTCTGCTTTGCCTTTGTTCCCTGTCAGCGGCTTCCCTCCTTTAGTCTTTTGTACTTCCTTTCTGGATCTCTTCCCACTTCCTTTCGGACGTGATGGTCATCGTCCAACGCCAAGGTGATGGCGGCGCAGAATTCCTTTGCAAAACAATCCCCATCATGGATGCAATATCTACTATGTATCTTGACTATCAGAATAAAACTGTGCCAAACAGGAAAACCAGGGCAGATCCATTGAGTTCCCAGAGGCCAATGCCTTAGTATTCTGCGTGGCCTTTTGTGTTTGAAGTGATGTTTTTTAAAACTGGCTTCAGACATTGTTGTAGACAGAGGGTTTGCCATTGCCTGGGACCAAGAGCGGTTGACTTGACCAAGGGGACTCAGGGCTGGATTTGGAATCCTAGCCTCCAAGAATCCTACTCCAATGTCCAGACTATTACACCACACTGCCTTCTGCTCTAGTAACCCAGAAATATGCAATTTCTGGGTCTCATACCACTCATCCCCGTTGCCGCGATCCCCTTGAGTGTAAAAATAGCTTGCAGGAAAGGTGTGCTTCCGCGGCCCGAGCGAAAACCCTCCCTAGCGGTTCGAGACATAAATGGTATGATTTCTTTACCAGTCGTGAAGGAAATGTGTCTTCTGTTTATTTGCTGGCTTACTTCATTTCCTTTCTCTCTTGCGTGTGTGGATTTTACTTCCTCTGATGCACAGAAGATCAGGTCCGATCCCAGGTGCTTCTGGGTTTGGTCTGCTCCCTCGCACCATCTAGAAATATCACAACCATTTCCATACCCTCTGATATAAAACCAGGACATGTGTGGCCAGAAGATCTCAGAGCGTGGCCAAAAATGACCAATTCTGCTCTTGCAGGTACCTGCCTTCCAGTGGACTCCAACTTATGGCATCCCCTTCTCTATGGTTTTCTTTGCAAGATTTCTTCCCAAAATTTCCTCTGAGGCTGGGAAAATGTGGCTTGGCTAAGATCAGCCAGTGGGTTTCCTTGACTGAGATGAGATTTGAACCTGGCTCTGCCAGAGGAAGCCTAGTCTAATGCTCAAAAAATGCTACAGCTGCATCTGCACAAATACCAATCTGACACCACTTTCAGGATAAGATAAAGAAAGGGCCCGTAAAAGGGGGCTTGTACTGGCTTTATTCTTTGTTTAAAATTGATACGTTCCATGCTTTGAATTTTGTTGATAGTCAGCCTAATACAGGCTGCATCCACACTGCAGAAATAATTTGGTTTGGCACCACTTTAACTGGCTACTGAGTTCTGGGAATTGTAGTTTTATGAGACATGTAGCCTTCTCTGTCATGCCATTTGCTTTTGCCGGAGCCTGAGCGTCTTCCACTGTCAAACAGGCCTTACTGTCAGGAGGTTCTTCCAAATGTTGAGGTGGAATCTCTTTTCCTGGAGCTTGGATCCATTGCTTTGGGTCCTAGTCTCTGCAGCAGCAGAAAACAAGCTAGCTCCATCCTCAATAATGGGATCCCTTCAAATACATAAACAGAGCTATCATATCACCTCTTAACCTTCTCTTCTCCAGGCTAAGCATATCCAGCTCCCTAAGTCTCTTCTCAGAGGACTTTATGGTTTCCAGACCCTTCACCATTTTGGTTGTTCTCCTGTGGACATGTGCCACCATTTTGAATTGTGGTGCCCAGAAATGGACACAGGATTATTCCAGGTGAAGCCTGACCAAAGCAGAAGACAGTGGCACGATGATTTCCCTTGATCTCAAGACACTGTTGAAGTCTCCTGAGGGCAAAGAAGGCGGAAGGAGGAGAGAGAAACGGGGAAATTTTAAACACAGCTGGGAAAGTGGGAAGCATGTGTATGGTTTACAGTACCCCACATGTGATGTAAGGAAGGCATGTGCCGCTGTGGCAGCCCTGGCAACAGGTGCGATATCTGAGCGCTTCCCTTCTCCCTCCCAGAGTCAACTTTTTCGCTTTGCTCCATCTGGGGTCAGCTTAGAGGTTTTGGGTCTAATTTCCTCCAGACGTGTGAGTATCTTGCCTGTTAAAGTCTGCTGGGAGATGGGGGTTTTTGGCATGTTGTTTGCTAGCAGAGATGTTAGAGGCTTCCTTCCTGCCCCTTTTCGCCACCCGAGTTACAGTAACAGGTTATTTTGTCTATTTAATTCCTCCTGGTATGTGTACAAAGTAGATTACAACCAATTAAAGCAAATCATTCCTCCCGACAGGGTTTAATGCCTCTCAACAGGGTTACCTGACTGTCAGGAAAACCATTTTTCGACCTGGGAATGGATACCAACCAATATTCTTTGCATCCTAGTAGGGAAACTTTTTTAAGACTAATTTACACTTCAGATACGTTCTCAGCGGCTGCATCAATGAAATGTGGCTTTTCTAGCTCTGTTGCAAAACCTCCAAAAGAAGGAGAGTCTGTCACCTCCTTCTGTAAGTCAACAAGGAATACATTTTACACACTGGATCAAATGATGACCCTAAATTATTTTTCAAATGCAGCAACAAATAATATTACAAATTACTTTTAAAAAAAAGAGCAGCTTTCCAAACTCTGATTTTAACTCAAAGGGACAAAACAAAAACAAACAGACAACAGACAAAGAAAAACTAACCTCCCCACCACAAAAACCCCCACCATGCTTTGGCTGCGAGACTAAGAGCCTTATCACATTGAAAACAAACGGAGAGTAGTTTTTAAAGTGAGAAGGCTCTTAGTCTCACAGCCTAAACAGATGTTCTTTTCTCCCATCCTTCTCCTCAGAGAGCAAAGCATTAAAATTTTAAAAAAATAGTTGCTGGATGCTTATGCTCAAGAAGGTACCAGAGCAAAGGTGTAGCTACGCAAGAAGAGCATTGGTCCCCAAATGAGAATTCAGTGCTTTGGACCCAAAATGTGCATCCTTGTATGGTGAAACTTTGCAAATCTTGCATTGTTTTTCCCATCGAAACAGAAAACAGAAAATAGAAAACAGAAAAGTCTTTGCTTACCTATAAAAAGAAAGTAGGGAAGTTACCAGAAGGGGATTTTCAGAGTCACTAAAAAGGCCCTGTGCCTCCTGTGTTCCTATCAAATGTTATTTTGAGGGTGGTGGGATGGAGAAAAGGGCCTCCTCAAAAGATCTCAAAGCATGGGTTGGTTCCTAAGGGAGAAAATGGTCCTTCAAATAGAGATTGTAAGGAACCATTTCCCCCCGGTCTCAGGTTTTGGCTTGGAAACCTCAGTTTGGGATGATCCTCACCTGGCAACCCTTAAAAGGTTGACATAACCTTTACTTCATGAAGGGCAAGTAATGTGTGAAAACATACATAAAGGAAGCAATGCAGCTGTCAAAAACATAGCCATAGCCAGCCAACAGTTGGCTTCTTCTGACCTTCCTGTTTCACTTCTGACCATCTTGTCCTTCTTCAAAAGGGAGCAATGCCTCATTACTTTTGTTCATTATAGAAGAATGAAACATCCTATTTGCTCTTTGTTCTTTTCTCCCATCCTTCTCCTCAAAGCAGAGAGCAAAGCATTAAAAGGATTTAAAGATAGTTGCTGGATGCTTATGCTCAAGAAGGCACCAGAGCAAAGGCCTAGCTACGCAGGAAGAGCATTGGTCCCCAAATGAGAATTCAGTCTTTAGACCCAAAATGTGCATCCTTGTAGATGGTGAAACTTTGCAAATCTTGCGTTGTTTTTCCCATCGATCTGCAAGTGCCAACAGACCACAATCTGCTTGTAAAATGGAGGAAGGCATGGAGAAGGAGATTCTGCCTTTATGGATATCGCCGAACTCCTCGATTCAACGTAAAATAGCCATTTACAAAGGCGTTAAGTCCCAAGCGGAAGCCCAGTCCATAACAATATCAATCTTTTCTTAGTAACACACAATGGGAAGAGTCTACTCTATGAAATAACACAAGTTTGTTCAGCCTAAGAAATACAAATAATGAGTTGGGTATTTCTCTTTTAACCAAAGTAAAAACTCGCCGGAGGAGACATTCTTTTTCTCTGAACAATAGGGGATGTTGATATGGTCCAGCTCTTCAAATTGTGTCATTTCCTGTGATACTCATAACATTGTTTGGTTGTTCCTCTAAGGAGCTTTCTGGACAACTCTAACAGAAACCAGTTTAGAGAATCGCCGCTGGGAGAAGGATGGGTGCAGTTCTTTTCCTCTTGCTGGCTTGGATGCTTCAGAGTCTAAGAGGTAAGCCAGGATGATGTCCGATTTGAAGTGCAATTTTATTTTGAGGTTGCTGCTCATTTCGTCAGGCAAGCAAGGGTTTAGGAGTCTTGTTCGTGCTTCATGTTTTGCATTTGGTGAGATATTAGTACTGGAGAGAGAGAGAGAGAGAGAAAGAGTTGACTGTCCAAAAACAGATGATGATGATGATGATGATGATGATGATGATGATGGACTTGTAAGATTCAAGCTGATGAACAATTAGAGCATAACATGCCAGACATATAACTGCAGTTGAGCAATAGGTCCAAAACACACTGCAGAAACAATCCAGTTTGAGACTACTTTAACTGTTGAATTTGCAATCTGGAATTTATTTATTTATTAGTTCAAAGGGGTTGCTTTTGTCTTCTCTTGAGGCTGAGGTTTAAAACACACTGCAGAAATAACCCAGTTTGAGACTGCTTTTACTGTTGAACTTGCAATCTGGAAATTCTTCTTCTTAGTTCGGAGAAGGGCTGCCTTTGTCTTCTCTTGAAGCTGGGGTCCAAAACACACTGCAGAAATAATCCCGTTTGAGACCGCTTTATCTCCCCTGGCTCAATGCTATGCAAATCTGCAAACTGTAGTTTTGTGAGATATTTAGCCTTCTCTGGTGCTAGAATAAACAACCGTTCCCAGGATTCCCTAGCACTGAGCCAAGGCAGTTAAAGCTGCTCTCAAAGAAAACAGCGTGTTTTGGACCATACAAAGCTCACGACAACAGAATCGAAGACAAAAGAGAGGAAGATGATGATGAGATGGCTACAAATGGTGATTCAGCACCTTGGAGAAAAGGAAAACATTCTGTTCCCAGTGGCAAGAGGTTCCCTAGGAACAATCCCAAATGGATGAAACGTCCAAATGAAGATAGGATTTGCCAGAGCTCAAATACAACAAGCGACACTCCTTGGAGCAGGCAACGTTGTCCAACAAGACCTTCCCGATTCCTGGATCCTTGGACAGAATCTGAATCCTCGATGGGCCAAAACGCCAACCGACAACTACAAATTATAACAATAATTTCTTTTTTTCTGCTGTTTTTTTTTAAATGAACCCTTTTTATTTTTTAAAAAATTAGTTATTTTCTTGATTGAGGCTTGCTCTGAGATCTGTAGATATACAAGATGCTAGAAACAGTTTGGCTTACACATTGTAAACCGCTTGGAGAGTGCTTAGTTCATGATGAAGCGGTACAGAAATGTAAAGTGTGATTGCTATTGTTAGTTTAATAACTCGAATCTCATTTAAAAAGTAACCTCTCTTATAAACATAGCTGTGTTAGTTTCTAGAATGAGAATCAGTCTGTAGAGAGATCTTGTAGCGTCTTTGAATCTCGCTGAAAGGAAGAAGCTGGCAGCATGAGCTTTCCTAGGCTTCAGTCTGCTTCCTCAGACACTTTTCAGACTTTCTTGTTTCGTTTTCTCTTTGAGTTTGGTTTTACCCTTGCATTTCAAAATCCACTCTTAGCCACGCTAAGAGTGAAATCCTATGCAAGAAGGAAGAAAAAGCTTTGCGGTTGTTGCATTTTTTCAAGCAAACTTGGCAAACTCGCATGGAACTTTCTCAGAAAGCTTTATTCAGAGCGGTCTTTCTCTTGACTTCCTCTGAAGCTGAGAGTGTGCGACTTTCCCAAGGTTTTTTCCATGGCTGAGATGGGGGTTCAGGAGCTAGTATACTTTTTCTTTTCTAACCACTTGTCTAACTGTACGCAAAGCCTGATCTTGTGGTATATTTATAGATGTACAAACCTGGCTTTTTCCTTCTCAGCCTCTTGCATTGAAACAGGACACTTGGCGGACTCCTTGAAACCCCTTTAAAGCTAGTAAAAACCATGCCTTATGGACACGGGAGACGCTCAACTCATTGCACATTGTTCATACTTTCAATTTTTGTTTTGGTAGGGATCATCGCCGGTGACTCCATTTTGTATTACGACGAATACGACGGGAACCACTCTTTGTATTACAGCGGTAAGAGGATCTCTCTCATTGAGGGAGATGGGGCTTGCAATGGCACAGAAGGACTTGACCATGGTTATTTGGATACCACAGATTTTGCGCCTTGTCTCCTATACACACACAACGACACTATATTGAGCACCAGGCACTGAGACACTCTATTTCCAAACAGTAGAGTCTTTGAAACGTATTTTACTGCACCAGATTCGACGGGCCAAAATCTATCCATTATTAAGTGAGATGAATGGAAAAATCAGACCTTGTTTTTTTGTAAAATTCTTGCTGGAAGATAAATGCTCAAATGTCACTCTGGTAGTTGCCAAATTTCTCTCTGAGGCAGCTAGGATCAGAACCTACTACTTATAAAGGGATAGTTAGAGTTAGAGTCAGAGTTATACTTAACAACTTCCTCTTCTCTTGTTTTATTGTGGGGAATTTTGATGACTTCTATTTCTTGACTGAATGCCTACATTTTGGGCCTGTGGACCATAACAAATTCTGACTGACTGACTGGACCTATTTCCAAATGTTAAAGTTGGAGTTTTATGTTACTGTAATGCTAGAAATGTGGAGACAGAAGAAAAATTTCATGGAGGGCAAAGGAGGGGCAATGCCCTCATTTTGTCACACAAGAGTTCATTTTTATCCTGCTGCTTGCAAGCCGGCAAGCTCCTTGCTTCAGCAAGGAGATCGTGCAACAGCCTAGTAATGTTTCACATTCTTTTGAGAGTCCCATCACACCTCTCCATCGATGCAACTTTAGATATTGATGATGATCACATGCTTAAATTGGGCCATATTGAGAACCAACATTCTGGCCTGTCATAATTCGTATTTCTTTTATTTTCCTTTCGACAGAGAGCGGCGAAGAGTTCCCCTATGAAGACTATTATGAATGTAAGTCGATGGGGAAAGAAAAATTGGATTTGCAACTGCATGGAGAATCACTGGACATATTGGGACCTGGACAAATTTCTCTCTCATGACAATAAGTCAGAAATCTGAGCCATTTGATCTGGCCATCTCAGTGAAGTAGCGTCTACCATTTGCAAGGAGAGGTCCAGCAAGGGTTGGAAACCATGGCTCAGAGCCAGAAGACAATTTTGGAAGCAGCAGCAGAGCTGTCTGGAAAAGGGAACCAGGGCAGATGGAAGGGTTCCAAGGGCCACCTAGTCAACCCCATTCTGCCATGCAAGAATATGTTAAAGCACTTCTGAAAGCTGCCCATCCAACCTCCAAAGAGGTCTACCACCCTTCAAAGCACTCAATGCTATTGTCAAACAGCTCTTCCAGTAAGGACGCTGGCCGCGATTCTATATTGTGGTCTAAGTTGTGTAGCTTTACACATATTTAGCTGTGTAGCAGAGGTAGCTCCATCTCTTCCGAGCTTCTGCTGAGCTGCTAAAATGGCATCCTTCCTCCTGGCCTTTGGTCCTTGAAAGGTTATCAGGCTTTCAGTTATTCCTAATTATTCTTATTTTTGCTTTTAACATTTTCATTTCATTTATATTGCTGCCTTTTCCCAAGGCCACTCTCAAAAAAGAACCCTAACATTTTAAAATCAAAATCATCCCATTGAAAATGAGAGATTAAAAAAAAACACCAAAAAAACAACAACAACAACAACACAAAAGTTAAAAATAAATCCAAAGGAGAAAAGGTTTCAAAGTTAGAAATAAAGTTTTTAATCTAGGTATCCACTGGGTTTAGGTTCCGGGACCCGCCGTGAAAAATACAATCCATCGATGCTCAAGTCCTATTAAATACAATGGTGGAGTTAAACGGTGACCCTTATATAAAATAGCAAGCTTTAGCTTTTTGGAATTTACATCTTTTGGGGAATATTTTCAAACCATGGATGGTTGAATCAGTGAATTAAAAAAACAACTGTAAATATGGAGGGCCGACTGTATTATTTTAAATATATTTATCCAGGGGAGCATCGCCTCATGAAACAATACAAAAAGACCTTTGATAAATGTTTCTTCTTGTCTTTGCAGTCAACTCTACTTATGAATATTTCAACTATTCTCACGTCGAAGAAACCAAGAAAAAAGTAAGGCGCACCTTTAGGAAATCTGTTCTTTCTTGGCAGATTCATCTTGGGCGGGTGTGGGATGGTGGTGGCTCTTTCACTTGAGGAAAGAGATTGACAGAAACCATTTTGTTTCCTTTTGCAGAATTTCACTGGCTTCTCTGGTGTGGTTTTACTCCCCAGTCGTTGCCTCTTCTTCTCCGCTGGCCTTCTCCATGTTCTGCATTTTCTCCAGGGAGATCTCCGAATATAGTCCCAGAAGGTATGCCACTCTTATATAGTGTTACCCACCTGCGCAATGATCATTCCTAGGTGTTAATATCTTGCTATGAACTAAAGATTTCAAAACCAGCGACAGAATTGGGACAGGGTCTGAGAATCTAAGGACAAGCTTGGATCAGATGAAACGATCCAACCTGTGAAAGAGTTTTTTGAAAGCCAGATGTGAGCATTTCTAGGCAGGTTCAGCCAGAAAGGTAGACTACTGGGGCTCTATTGGATAAAACATTTGGGGAAACAGGTTAAAGTGCTTTCCTTTTTCGCGGCGTAGGAACCTATCCCTGTGTTTTCCATGTTATTTCTGCCTCTGGGACCAAATTCCCTCTTAGAGAAGTCATGCCCAGGAACACATTGACTATTTATTCTGTAAAAATTTCATAAAATCTTAGTATTAGTCCAGCATACAGGAATACATGATCTGTATAAGTCACATTCATGTATCTCTCAGATTGGTATGGTTTACATTAAGTTTCTCACTTTTTAAAATTGCATGTGTTCCAAAGATGAACTTATACTTCCCTTAGATTTAGGAACCAAAGCTCTTCCTTTTCTTCAATACTCTTCAATACTTCCAATTGTGCCGCTTCTTCCACATCCCTAACCAGGGTTTTCTGCTTGTCTTTTCTACACAGATGATTCACCTTTCCTTCACACCTTGGTGGAATATCACTTGTGAAATCTGAGGGACCCTTGCAAGTCATTTGGAGTTCTGTGAACAGAAAAGGCCCCAAATTCTACGGGTTGTACATAAACTCTTGGACATTTGTAAAAGAGTTGTTCGTGTCTGCCTACTCACTGACCATCCAGAGATCCCGGAAAGCTGTTTTCAGCAGCCTGAGACACTCAGCTCGTAATATGTGGAAACTATATTCCTGTGGTTTCTTAGTGTGCCACTGTTGTAAGACAGCTTCTGCAATTTGCCAAAATTTGCACAGATTTGTATGGCTCCTTGATTTCAGCGGGCTATTTGGGTTCTCTAGTGAGGCCAAAATGCAGGAAGGAGGGTAATCTCTTGTCATTAACAAACAGCCTGTGATCTGACAAAAATTTAGAGAAAGGTATTTCAATTTGGAACATCCCAGCCTATCTACCACATTGAAGCATATATTACAGCCGAAAGGGACCCCGAGGGCCATCCGATCCAGCCCCCTGCCATTCGGGAACACACAACTAAAGCACTCCTTAAAGACATCCGTCCAACCTTTGTTGAAAGCCCTCCAAAGAAGAAGAGTCCATCACCCTCTGAGGCAGTCAAACAACATTTACAGACAAGATGTTCCTCCTGATTTTTAGGTGGCATCTCTTTTCTTGTCACTTGAATCCACTGCTTTGTGTTCTAGTCTCAACAGCAGAAGACGACAAGGCTGTTCCATCTTCTCCATGACACTCCATCTGATATTTAAAGATAGCTGTTTTATGTTGTTTGTCAGTCTCCTCCAAGCTGAACATCTCCAGCAGCCTCAGTTATTACTCACAAAGCTTGGTCTCCAGACCTTCGATCTTCTTGGTCGCGCTTCTCTGGACACCTTTCAGATGGTCAACATCCTTCCTGAACTGTGATGCCCAAAACTGGATGCAGGATTCCAGAAGAGGTCAAACCAAAGCAGAATAGAATGAAACCACTACTACTTCCCACGATCTGGACACGATGTTCCTGTTGATACGGCCTGAAACTGAAATCTGATTCTACAGTAATTGAAAGAGGAACACTACCTGACCCAAGAATGGTGCAGAAAAGGGAAAACTTCTCGATATATAGGCTCAGCATCCAAACCATCTGTAGCTTCAGAAGAGAACATAAATGAATTTATTTATCCATTGTGGAATATCCCACCCCCTGAAATCTCTAGATGCTCATCTTGAGTAGAGCATTGATTAAAATGTTGAAAGGATTGATTGACGAAAAGTCATTAAACTTGCCGATAGGTCTATTCAAAATGTTGAAAGAAGACTGTGATGTTTCCTGTGTGTTTTTAACCTGAGATCTTCCAAGAAAAAAAGTGTCTATACTTGCTCACCTGGTGCCAAAGCATGCATGGTTCTCAAACTCTGGTCCTCTGGATATTTTGGACTTCAGCTCCCTCTCCAACATGTCCAATGATCAGTCCAATACCTCTGGGATGCCAAAGGCTGAGAATCAGGGCTATAATATTTTACAAATCCATTTGAACATATGAGGACCTGCAGTGTCACCTGCTGGTGTTCAAACGCATTACAAAAATACAGGTACACCTCAGTACAATACCATCCAGAATCCACAGAACAGTGATATCTTCCATCGGCCACCATTGGTACATGTGTTTCTGTGCATGGTTTCTCTGGCAGAAAATTTGCTTCCAGTATCAGAGATAACACAGAAGGAACAGGGATAGGGTCCCTATACCACATAACATTTTGGTGGCCAAACTTATAGGTTTGTGATTTTCTTTAAAACAAAATGTTAATGGGAGCTCATGAGACAGCCTTAGGTGCCTTCCCTTTTCCTGTTTTCATAGAATCGTAGAGTTGGAAGAGAGCCCCAAGGGTCATCCAGTCCAACCTCCTTCTTCCAGGCAGAAATAAACAAAGCACCAATGATACAGGGCCATTCAGCCTCTGTTTTAAAACCTCCCCCAAAAAAGGTGACTCCATCATCCTCGGAGGCAGCATCTCCCAATGTCAAACCGCTCTTACCATCAGGAAGTTCCTCCTAATGTTGAAGTGGAATCTCTTTCCCTGTAGTTTGAAAACTAGCCCTGAAAAACACCAAAAGCAAGACTCAGCCCATGCCAATAAACATGCCAATAAACAATGAACATCCCCCAGGGTCTGGGGCTTTCCCAGCAGACAAGGGATTGCTAACCAAAGAGGCACAAATCCTCTTTGCAGATCCTCCCACCCTGTAAACCTTGCCATTCAACAACAGACCAAGACAGAGATTAACATGTAAATCCCTTCCTCTCAACCAACAGTGCGTACATATATATATATGTGTGTGTGTGTGTGTGTATATATATATATATATATATCCCACTCTCTTCCAGGCCAGCATTCTCTGAAGATACCAGCCACAGATGCTGGCGAAACCTCAGGAATAAACTCTTCCAGAACACGGCCACATAACCCCCCCCAAAACCCCCCAAAAAACCTAAAGGTATCACTGTTTGGTGGATTTTTGTTCTTTCTAAACTGAATTTCCAGGCTCACATGGCGATATCTTTGAACCCACAACCTCAATCCTCTCGGCCTTCCTTTGGCCTCTGCTCCAGGAAGCCAGGTCCCTGCAATAGTAGAAGCGGTTGGTGGACTCCCCTTCTTTGGAAGTTTTAAAAGAGAGGCTGGATGGCCATCTGTCCCAGGGAGGGCTTTGACTGTGAGTTCCTGGGTGGCCCTTGGGGGTCCCTTCCAACTTCAAATTCTATGCATTCCTGCATGGCAGAAGGAGAGGGTTGCACTAGATGGTTCCTGCATGGCCAAAGAGGGTTGGACTAGATGTCCCCTCCAACTCTAGGATTCTATACATTCCTGCATGGCAGAAGGGGTTTGGACTGGAGGGCCCTATGACAGCCCTTGGGGTTCCCTTCCACCTCTAGGATCCTAGATCCTTTGGTCAGGCCTCACCTGGAAGAACCCTGGGCCCAGTCCTGGGCCCCACAAGTCAAAAAGGATGGGGGGAAACTGGAGCCCTGTGTCCAAAGGAGGGCCACCAAAATGGTGAAGGGTCTGGATAAGCCATGCTTTAAGGCTATGGGATTCTGGGAGTTGGAAGTATGTCATGGGGCCCAGAGTGGAGCTTTAGAAGCTGTATATGGCTCAAGGCTCTGGAATTCTGGGAGTTGGAGTTTGTTGTGGGGCCCAGAGCTCTTTGTCTGACTCACTCGCTATGGAATTCTGGGAGTTGGAGTCTGTTGTGGGGCCCAGAGCGGAGCGGAGCTCCGCTCTGGGCCCCACAACAGACTCCAACTCCCAGAATTCCATAGCAGTGAGTCAGAGAAAGAATCAAGCCTTGAGCTCTGGGCCCCACAAGGTACTCCAACTCCCAGAATCCCATAGCCTTGAGCCAGAGAGAGCTTCTAAAAGCTCCACTCTGGGCCCCAGAAGGTACTCCAGCTCCCAGAATGCCATAGCAGTTGAGCCAAGGCAGTTAAAGCGGTGCCAAACCGGGTTATATTTCTCCAGTGTGTGACCAAAGAGAAGGAAGAGGAAGAAAGGGCCTGGAAGAAAAGAAGGGAAGGAGGGAGGGAGGGAGGTGTTGTCCCTCCTCCTCCTCCTCTTCTTCTTTCCCATTCCCTCCTTCTTCTTTCCTTCCCTGAGAGGCGGGGCGTGATGCTGCTGAATCCGATGCTGCTGATGATGGAGGCTCAGTCCGGCAGCGGCCATTGAAGGGCCCACAGCTGCGTCGTCGCCCTTGTCTTCTTCTTTGGCCAAAGAGGAGGAGGAGGAGGAGGAGGAGGAAGGCCTGCTTTTGGGGGGCCCCTTCTTCTTCTTTCTCTCCATCCTTTCTTTCTTTCCTTCTTCCTCGGGGACTCGACTTCTTCTGCCTTTCCCCTTCCTTCCTTCCCTTCTCCTTCTCTTTCTTTTCCGCGCTCCCTCCTTCTCCTTCTTCTTCTTTGGAGGCGATGGAGATGAAGAAGCGCATCCACCTGGAGCTCAGGAACCGGGCGCCCGAGAAGGTGAGCCAAGGAAGGGAAGGGAAGGAAAGGAAAGGGGTTTCAACCTGAAAAGGAGGGTTTGGATGTTTGGTGAGGACTGGGGGGTTGGCTTCGCTTTGGCTTCGGGGGGAAAAGGGAAGGAGAGGAGAGGAGGAGAGGCTGCTGGACAAGCCCCAGGCCCTTCTCTTCTGGACACTTTCTCCTCCTTTCTTTCTTTCTTTCTTTCTTTCTTTCTCTCTTTCCTTTTTGGTGAAGGACGGAAGGGGACCCTCTCCTTCTTCGACTCCTATTCAAAGGCCTCTTTCTGAGGAGGCCTCTCCCTTTCGAGGCCTGCCTGGGCTGCCTTTGGGGCTCGCTCTTTCTTCGGAGCCTCCTCCTCTTTGGGTCAAGAAGGAGGAGAAGAAGAAGAAGAAGAAGGAGGAGAGTGCTGGGTTCAAGAAAGAGCCCAGAGAGAGAGAGAGAGAGAGAGAGAAGGAGGGAAGGACTAGGCCTCCTTCCTTCTCCTCTTCTTCTTATTTTGGCAGCCCCAGGATCCTCCACTTTGGGAGGAAGAAGAGGAGGAGGAAACACACACCTAGACACACACACATGTACACACATACACAAGATATATATATATATATACACAAACACATATATACACAGACAGATGGACACACACAGATAGACACACATACACAGAGATATACAGAGAGATATATACATACACACACACACACAAACCTAACACACATATATAGACAGAGAGAGAGAGAGATGTATATACACACACAGAGATTGTATACACATGCACACAAATATACAGACACAAGCATATGTATACACACAGATACACACACAGAATATGCACATGCAGGGATGTGTACATAAACACACAAATATATAGGCATACACAAACATATGCAGACACACAGATGCAGATAGATACACACATACACACACACAAACATGTATAGACATACACAGATATTTAAAAGATACACACACAGAGATATACACACACACAAATACACACATATATATTCACACAGATAAACATACACAGATCTACAGCTATATACAGAGAAAGAGAGATCGTGGGTCAACACTTGGTTGATGGAAATCTTTCCCTGCCCCCAAATCCGAGGGCTGGGCCTGTGTTTTATTTCCTTTTAAAATTATGTGTGTGTAATATATATATATATATATATATATATACACACACACACACACAGAAGAGTGGCCAGCCAGAGGAGTTCCCAAAGGCAAACTTTTCCCCTTGAAAAGCAGCAGCAGCAGCAGCCGCCCCACTTGAGTCTCCTAACTGGCCCTTTTGTCCAATCTAGGTCAGGCCGGCGTCCCTCTTCTTCCTTGGCCCAGTGTGCGCTTGTCATGATGCGCAGGACCTGACGGAGATGATGGGACTCTGTGCGTGTGTGTTGTGTCTTCTTTTTACAACCCTTTGGACTCAGCCTGGGGCGTCTGTTCAGCTACGCAACCGACAACGACACCAATGGCCCTCCCTGCTGCTGCTGCTGCTACTGCTATTGGGAAATATAAATGTGGCCCAATTGTTTGCGGAGGGAGGCCATTGTGGCTGAACGTGGCCAAAGTTCCCTGGCTTTTTTATTTTTAGCTTTGGAAAAATGAGGCCGGGGCTTGGATCCATCTCGGGTCCCGTCTCCACTTCTCTCTCCGGGAAAAGGAGGCGAAGGAAGGGGGAGATGGGTTTGTGTGTCGTTTTCCTGGTTCAGAAACACAACGGGGACACAGAAGGGGTGCATTTGTCAGGAACTGGCTTATTTTCAACCTCTTGTCGATCTACAAGAATTCATTCCAGAGAAGGAGAACGTTGAAACCGGCAAAGAGTCCCCATATTTTGGATCAGAACGGATCAAATAAAACGTCCCGCACGTGAGGGACTCTCCTTTGAACAGAGCTTAGAGAGGCATGTTTTTCAGTTGTGTATTTTTGCACAACAAGGTATTGGAGTAGATGGCCCTTCAGGGTCCCGTCCATCTCTTAAGGCGCCGTGGTTCCCTCGTGTCTGGTGTTTCATTGGTGACAAAATGGCTCAGATGTTCCCCTCCGGCTCAAAAGCGGCGGTGTGGTCTTTCCCGCAGGTCACGGAGTTAGTCCTGGACAACTGCCGCTCCAGCAACGGCGAAATCGAAGGCCTGAACGACACGTTTAAAGAGCTGGAGTTCCTCAGCATGGCCAACGTCGAGCTCACGTCGCTGGCCAAACTCCCCACTTTGAATAAACTTCGAAAGGTGGGTCTCAGTCCAGGAAGGGGGATTCGGGTCCTGTTCAGTGGGGGCTAGGGGTGATGCGTAGATATCCTTGCCTGTGTGCTGTGGAAGTCTTGCTCAGTTTCTTAGCGTCAAAGTTGTTCATTGTGTGTCTATGGAGAAGTCGGATCTGACCACAGTGGGACATGCCTCCCTTACGTCCCATTTGGGTTACTGTCCTGGGCTCTGCGTGGGGCTGCCTTTGCAAAGCACTTAGAAACTTCAGTTGGCCCGTATGTACAAAGTAATAATTATGTGGTTTTATGTCAGTGTTAGTCTTTGTCAGTAGTTACAAAGTGTGTTGGTTTTGCTTGCATTTTGTTTATACCCCCACACACACACACATATATATACACACACACATTCCTCTGTATCCACAGATTCTTTATCCAAAGATTCAACCTTTGATCCACAGCTTAACTTATTATATACAGATAGATTCTAAAAAGCAAGCCTTGATTTTGCCATTTTATATAAGGGACACCATTTACTAGGCCATTGTATTGAAGGGGACTTGAGCTTCCATGGATTTTGATATCCACAGGGGGGTCCTGGAACCAAAACTCAGCAGATACCAAGGGTCCACTTTAATAGTAGCAATAATAATAATAATAATAATAATATCCTATTATATTTAATGGGACTTGAGCATCCATGAATGTTGGTATCCATGGGGGATCCTGGAACCAAACCTCAGAGGGTACCAAGGGCCCTCCGTACAGTTGGCCCTCCTTATCCACAGATTTTTTTTTATCCACAGATTCAACCATCCACATTTGAAAATATTCCAAAAAAAGTATAATCCCAACTAGCAAACCTTGATTTTTCATTTTATATAAGGGATACCATTTTCCTTTGCCATTATATGTAATGGGACTTGAGCATCAACAGATTTTGTTATCCACGGAGGGATCCTGGAACCAAACCCCAGCAGATAACAAGGACCTGCTCTGTATAGAAACTTCACTTGGCCCAAAGAGTTGCAACCAGGTTGCTGTCCATTTCGAGGCACAATTCAAAGCACTGGTTTTGGGCTATAAAGCCCTATATGGCTTGTGTCCAGGTTATCTGAAGGACTGTATCTCCCTTAAGACCTCTTAAGATCATCTGGAAAGGTCCCACCAGCCTCTAAGGCTCCTTGGATGGAAGGCAGGGCCTTCTCAGTGGCTGCTCCTAGACTTTTGGACTTAATGTTTTCTCTGTATGATCGCTGTTTAAGTAACTTCTATGTTTGTTTTCAATAATAGCTTTGTATAGCTTTAATCTGTATTGTTTATAAATATGTCATTAGCTGCTTTGAGTCCCATTATTGAGAGAAAGGTGCGATATAAATGAATAAAATGAAATAAATGAGTAAACTTACCACCAACAAGGAAGGTGGTGTAGGTTGCTTTTGAGTCCCAGTTCTGGGAAAAAAGTGAGATACAAATAAATATAAATATAATAATAATGATAATGTCTGATGTGAAAACCGGCAGTTTTTTCCCTGTGTCTTCAGGACTATATCTGTGCCTCAAAATACTGAAAAATATACATCAGTTTTAAGAAGGTATACCTCAGAAGTTACCCACCGTAAAATGATAAACACATTAATGTATATATTGAATAGCTGAAAAATACACCAGCAAGGTATGGTTACTCAAAGCAAAGTATCAGATAGTAACTAAAGATAGTTACCGGTTATTGTTTACTGGGAATAACTTGTCTCCAAGGCTGTAGGCACATGTGGTTTGTGTATTGGAGAAACTAGTGAAAAAGAAAAGTATTCTAAAACAAATCTAAAATTAGGAAGTATAAAATGTGGCAACCCTATCACAGAGTTTCCATAGCTAGATTTCTTTAAAGAGGGTTTGCCATTGCCTCCCTCTTGAGGTCAAGAGAATAGGACTTGCCCAAGATCACCCAGTGGGTTTCCTTGGATGTTTTAATGTTGCTCTTTGGATGTTTTTAGCAGTATTGTAAACTTTTTAATGACTAACCTTCTTTGTAAGTCCACTCTTGAGGGGGAAAGATGGATATAAATGAAGTTAATCGTAACAATTACAAGAACACAGACTTGGGAAAGGTGTCCGAAATTGGCATGCCTAATTGTAAAAATGTTTTTTCCTTGCAGCTGGAACTGAGCGATAACCTAATTTCCGGAGGCCTGGAGGTCCTGGCGGAGAGATGTCCAAATCTTACGTACCTAAACCTGAGCGGCAACAAAATCAAGGACCTCAGCACCGTGGAATCCCTTGTGAGTAAATACTTACCCTTGTGAGTAAAGTGGGATTTACAACCTATTTTAGGGAGGGTTATTTAGAAGCTGTCGGGGATGTGGAGTCAGTATTCCTAGGCCAACCCTTTGATTCTGACTCCGACTCCTCTGTTTTTCTACTTTCTGAGTCTCACTCCAACTCCATCATAAATAGCAAATGTGAATGAATTAGTAATAATAAATTTATTGTCGTTAACGTCACTTCTTCATTTTCTGTTTCAAAAAAAGACTTAAATTGTCCCGGAGGGGACTGGAACATGTTGGAGAAGCTCCCCATGTCCCATAGTGGGATAAAAACATTTTTGGAGGTTTTTTTTTGTAAACTCTGTTGCCTCTTAAGATATCTTACGTTGGGTTAGAAAACGAGTCACGTCCTTGTCTTCTTTTCAGCAAAACCTTAAGAATTTGAAGAGTCTTGATCTGTTTAACTGCGAAATCACAAAACCAAAAGATTACAGAGAAAGCGTGTTTGAGTTGCTTCAGCAAATAACATACCTGGACGGGTTTGATCAAGATGATAATGAGGCCCCTGACTCAGAAGACGAAGAGGATGAAGGTAACTCTCTTCATAAAACTTGTGGTTTACACAAGTTGGGAAGTTTTTTCTAGGTTAGATATGAAGGTGGGAGTTAAGAGTACCAGGGATCAAGTAAGGGCAAAGATGATTTAGAAATGGTGTGGTTTAAAATCCACTTTTCAGAATGGTGGCTATATGTGTAATTTAAAAAAAGGATAATGGAAGACTTAAAGGGAAAATACACTTGTGGTTAACAATAAAATATAAATTTCATATTTTAATAAGTATTTTAAAAGTAGTTTCCTGTATAGAGTAAATTTGTGTTTACCCCTTGCAAGATGTAACATTCATTCTTAGATCTACCCATGCAGGGATTGTAGACTTTAGATGTTGGCTGCGTCCACATTGCAGAAATAATCCAGTTTCACACCACTTTTAACTGCCACAGCTCAGTGCTATGGAATTCCAGGAACTGTAGTGGCACTGGAGCTCTATGAGCATTGAGCCATGGCGGATAACCTGGTGTGAAACTGGGCTATTTCTGCAGTGTGGATGTGGCCGTCGCGATCTTCTTGGGAGCGTACCACTTCAGAATGCAGGTGGGTGGTGGGACACACATTTGTGAATGCCTTCCTGCATGCACCCAAAAAAAACGTGGAAAACTTGGCTAAGTCTGCCTTTCGCATGTTGCCTGCAAAAAAGGTAGAGAGTTCTGGAGCGTTCAGACTTGTCTCCTGTGTTGTGTTCAGTTGTGGTACCATCCCAGGAGGACTTCAAACACGGGTTGGTTTTGAACCTGCAAATTGGCTCTTGAATTCCCGGGACGAGAGTAGCCTGCGGCATGCATTATATTAGCATACCCTTCCCTTCAGATGGAGATGAAGACGAAGATGAGGAAGATGAGGACAAAGCTGGACCCCCCGGAGAATATGAAGAGAACGATGAGGAAGACGACGATGCTTCAGATTTGGGGGAAGGGGAAGGCGAAGAGGAGGAGGAGGAGGAGGAAGAAGAAGTCGGACTCTCCTATTTGATGAAAGAAGAGATTCAGGTGAATATTTTGCTCCTTCTACTCATTGATTATTGACATGCCTGAATACTTCTGCAGAGATAGAAGTGTTGAGTCCAGTAGGGCTCACTTCCAAGTAAGTGGGCAACACTCAGGTGATGTTGGAAGGCTCCAACTTAGCATGAAGTATGTATACGTTTAATCTTTGTCTCTAGTCTAAGTGAGAAGTTATTCTCAAGATATTTGACAAGTCAGGGCTGTGGTTGTGATATATAGGTTTAGTTTAGACTTCAGTCCAGTGATTCCCAAACCCTGGCCTTCTGGGTATTTTGGACTTCAGTTCCCAGAAGCCTCAGCCATCTGGGCCAATGGTCTGAAATTCTGGGAGCTGGAGTCCAATACATCCTGAAGGCCAGAGTTTGGGAATCATTGCTTTAGCCTAAGTGAGACGTTATTAGGTATTTGACAAGTCAGGGCTGTAGTTGTGGTGTATGTTTAATCTAAGGCATTAGTCTTAAGTAAGACGTTATTCTGAGCTATTTGCCAGCTCAGCGCTGTGGTTGTGGTTCTGTGCCGCAACACCTTCTGTGATATGGTGCCCTGATGGTTGAATTTGAGAGGGATGTTTGGTCTTCCAGCACCAGGTGAAAACACAGCTTTTTATGAAAGACTGTGCAGTCTTAATGATTTTGCCCAAGTCTGATTATTTTAAACTGTTTTTTCAAATTGCTTAGTACGGTTTCAAACTTTACATTATTTACATTAATGTATGGCATCCAGAAATCTGATGATGCAGGGATTTGTTGTGTGCCTTCAAGTTATTTCCAACTTGTGGGATATTTCTACGAAGATTTCTGTCTTGGCCTTCTAATAATTTTTGACTAAACAGAACTAGTAGAGTAGGATGGGACAGGAGTATGAATTTCACAAGGTATTTATGAAGTGGCATCTTTGCGACCTGCTGAAAGCATTTCTTTCTTTTCCTGAAGGATGAAGAAGATGATGACGATTATGTAGAGGAGAGAGAGAACGAAGAAGAGGAAGGTAAGTGTTGTGTCCAGTCTGCCAGGGAAGAAATTCATGTGTGATCATTAAGACAGCTGGAACTTACTGGGTTTTTATCCAAAGTTTCCTTTCTAGTGATAAAGTTCTGGTTCACCACATTTATTTTCTGGTTTTATGGAAGTCATTGGATGTAGAAAATGAAAGAGTTTTCCAGTATGTGGAACAGTTTGCTGGCTGGGGTCACCTGAAGTGTTGCTATAAAATTGAGCTTGCACTGTCCACAGGTGTGCAAATGAATATGAGGATGGTGATGCAGAATATCCTATTCTCCGGTTAGCAAAGTCACACAGACATATTTCTGTTGCGTATTCTCATGATACACTATGTCCAGAGGTGATGAGAAGTTATTTAGCAATGCAGTGCATTGAAGTAACCCATGGGTCAGTCTAAGTTTGAACCTGCAGAATCCTCAAATCCTAGAGTTGGAAGAGGCTCCCAATGGCCATCAGTTCCAACCTGTCCTCTCAATTCAGGAGCTATCCATTTGGCCTATTTTTGAAGACATCCTGAGAAAGAGACACCGACACCATCACCATTCTAGGCAGCTGGTTCCATTGCCGAAGCATCCAGAAACTCCTTCTAGTGTCCAGTTGAAATCTGTCCTCCTGTCACTTGAACCCCTGAGACCAGGTCCTCATTCCTTCTAGGGCAGCAGAGAACAAACGTGCATCCATGACAGTCCTTGAGATACTTAAAAGAGTACAGTTGTGTCACCCCTTGGTCTTGTGTTCACCAAGCTGAACATGTCCAGCTCCTTCAACCTCTCCTACGTTTTAGCGTTCTTGTTGTCATTCTCTGAACCTGCTCCAACTTGTCTAGATCTTTCTTAAAAGGATGCACCCAGACAAATGTCTCTTTTTTCCACAGCCGGAGGTGTCCGAGGGGAGAAGCGAAAACGCGCGGCTGAAGATGAAGGCGATGAGGATGACGATTAAATAGTTGGAAAGAGACCTAGGACCAGATTTCAGATTTGTTGCAAGATATGCAATAGTGATATGCAGCCTTGTATGTCTCCATGTATCATAGGTTTCCCAGCAGAAGACATTAATGTGTTAACTTTTTTATAGGAAGTGTGTTTTTACTCTTTTTTGCCCTTTTTATCATTCCAACTAAGCAGTAATCACCCATTATCGATCATGCGCAGGTAACACTGTTTCCATCTCTTTTAATCATTCAACCAGTTGTCTCCTCACTTTCTTTCCCGGTGCCCAAGATTTGAGTTTTTCTTCCTACTGGGTTTTCACGTGAGCATGCTCTTAGTTCTAGCCACAGTTAGGCAGAAGAGATCCTAAGAAGTTTAATTTAAACGCTCTAAAAGACAGTACCCTAAAAGTCAGATACGTCGCAGTGGGATAACAAGCTTTTCATGAGAAAGGCTGATCGTCGGAAGTGGAACGGGAGTTGCGTGAAACTAAAACTCTGGATAGTACCTTAACTATCTTTTAAAACTTTCACATTTCAAAAGGATGTCTGAAGAAGGCACACATGAGCCACATCCTGAATTTCCTGTTTTGCACCCAGAGTCTCATACTTGTGCTCATAACCCCATCTCTCTAGAGAACATTTATATAAATCTTTAGGAATGCATTGGGTCAGCTCTTTATCCGAGACTCGCTTTTTATTCCAAAACATTTTAAAGAAAAAAATACCCCCTTAAATAAAAGGTAACTGAGAAGTAACGACCGTTCCTTGACATTCATCCTACACTGACCATAATATTCCTCAGGACTGATCAGAGCACCCATATTTGAGAAGTCTACCTCCTCTTTTAATATTGAGAACATGAAATGTTTTAACTTTCATTGAGAAGACTCCTTAATCATGTCAAACACTAGGAGATGAGATTTTCCTTTGATACCATCTTTCTAAAGCAAGTGTTGGCAGGTAGGTAGACAGCATTGGATTTCTTGCTGTTTCCCTGACCGACCAAAATCCCGCTTCGGTGGTGCTCAAACTTATCTCTAGTCACACAAACACAAAAAGGCTATGGAAAACTGGTGGACCAACTGGCAGTTTTCAGTTGGCAATTCTGAGCTGAATGCAGAGGTAACCGGTTCTTTCCTTAAAAGTGTGGCTCTTTGCCGGAGGGCTATTAAAACAAAACTGTTTAGTGAGAATTCTTGGTTTGACTTGTTCTTGGAGAGCTTGAGGAACATGTTCACACATCCCAGGAGTCAGGAGAAACCCTTTTGCTTGGAGGCATGGTGATCCCTAAACTTTGGTCCTCTGGGTGTTTTGGACTTCAACTCCCATAGCCAGCTTGGCGAAAAGTCAGGAATTCTGGGAGCTGAAATCCAAAAACTCCTGGAGGACCAAAGTTTGGGAGCCACTGGTGGTGACCAACTGGTTGCCGTTCACCTTACTTTCCGTTAGGCAGGTTGCTTTTTGAAAAAAACCAATGGAGACACAGAGCTCTTTTCGGTTCTGGCTTAGGACAAACAGACTTGTATTGTTAAATAAGTATTTTACCCAAAAAATACACAGGTGTATTCAAGAGAAACTATTTTTTTATTATCTGTCCTGCCTGGGAGAAGCTTGTCACTAATTTGGGGGTAAAAATAAAAGGGGTATTTTTGCATAGAGGGAGTTGGCCTGCCCTGCCTTTGCCTGTGAGTATAAATAATCCATTACTCGCATTGGCAACTCTTCGTATGCGACATCAGGCTCCTAATTTAGTTTTGATGGCACCGCATTTGAGAAGGGCCAGCAAAAATCTGGTGTGCTTTCCCCCCAGATTTTCCTTCCTAGCGCAGCACAACTGATGCAAAGGCACTTGAATGGAGGGGAACGTACAAATAAAAGGCAATTTAGTAGAAATTGTGGATATTTTTTTGAAAATTTTAACTAAAAGGATTTGGTAAAGGCTTTATCCCAATACTGTTCCTACCTTTGTGTACGGATAATGATTTTTTTAAAAACTTTGTAAAAAGTTCTAGAGGTTCTGTGTTCAAAGCAGTTTGTATCAGGTTTCTTGTGGTGGTATTTTTTCAGCCCTTATACTTTGATGTTCATTTTGATATAGTTTTAGATAATAAGGGAACCTTTCCTTTAAAAAGAAAAGTACTCAAATGTGATGACATTTGTGTGATCATAAATGGACTGGGCCCACAAACCTTATTCTTGCTTGGATGCTTGCCATGTTTTTGTGCAGTTGTGTTAACACTTTGGTGAAAGAGAATTAATTTTTCTTACCTAAAGGAGTATTTCTTTTTCATCTGATCCTTCTGATGAAATTTGCAAGTGAGGTATCTTCCATACAACCAACGTTTTTTAATGCTGATGGATTGAAGTGATGACAATTCAATGAATTTGTATTTAGGCGACTTTGAATGGCTGGAAAACATTAGTAAAATCAAATGAATCCAAACTTATCTATCCACAGCAAATATATTTAAACAGGTTTACAGCTTGTCTTGAAGAGCTTTTATATATCCTAAAGGAAAACATATTCTATGATTCTATGAAAAACAACCAGCTAAATACATTGCCACAGTTTTGAGTTTATGTGTAATAATTGATGTTGCTTTTTCTTTGCTTTCTTTATTTCCAAGACAAAAAAAAAAGCATAACACAGAGCCTCTGGATAACTTTTTAAAATTTGGTGGGGTTGGTTTTCCTTTTTTCTTTTTTGGCTTGGTGGGTTCTTTAATGAAAAAAACTATGTAAGGGTGGGTTTTATATTTTGTAGAGATTTTTTTGTCCTATTTGAATGCTCTTTATATGGTGGTATGTATATAGTGTGTTCGATTCCTTTTCAAATCCTAAAAAGAAAAAAGAAAGAAAGATACGAACTTGGAAGAACTTTTCTTGTCTTTTTTGGTGCAACTGTGTTTTGAAAAAAAGCCATGACAGTGTTAAATAAATAACCGATTCCTACAGCACACTTCTGATGGATTTTAGTTGTTAACAGAATGTGAGTGTTTTTTCCCCCTGTGTGGTGTAAATTTTAAATTAAAGATTTTCGATCCAAAAAAATTGGGTGATTCCTTATTGTGGAAGTGGGGGAATCTATAGTTTTCTTTCTCCTTTCAAAAATAAAATTATTTATTTGAGATCTGGGACTGTAGTTTGGAGCTATACTCCTAGACTTGGGCGCCTGACCTGTGAATATCAAAACATATTTTGCAGTTATTTAGTGGCAAAATGCTATTCAAGTTTTCAGAAATTTATGCCTGACTGTATTCCCAAATAGGATTTGAGGTTGTCATATTGCTCAAATTAAGCATTTCGAAAGCTGCATTTTGTAAGCTTTAAAGCAGAAGAAACCAATTTTTTAGTTTTTCTAATAACAATGACCAGACTCCTGTTGGGGACTTAACATCTTTAATAATAATAAGTCACACTTTCTCAGCCTCAGAGGAAGGCAATGGCAAACTGCCTTTGAGTGAATCTTGCCTAGAAAGCCCCAGGATAGGTTCATCCTAAGTCAGGAATGACTTGAAGGCACACAACAAGCAAAAGAAAATAAAAATAAAATTACAATGCCTTCATCTTACAAAATGAGAAGCAATGAGGGAGGAGGCAGGTATGACACCCTTCAAATATGAATGATGTCCTCTGAGGAAATTTTGCAAAGTGTGCAACATCTTGAATTCTTACATTTTTTGTGTTTTCATTCTCTTAGGCGCTTGGCTGTATCATTTCTGTAGGGAGAAGTGGGATATAAATAAATAATTATTATTATTTCTGACTACTTTATAGTGACTCTTAAGGCAAATCTATCATAGGGTTTCCCTGGCATCATTTCTTCTGGGGCGGTTTGTCATTGCCTTCCACTTTAGGCTGAGAGAGTGTGACTTTCATGGCCGACCAGTTTCAAACCCTGGTCTCCTGGAGTCCAACAAAATACTGTACTGTCTCTTTGGATGACTAAACTGTATTTCTAAAAGCGGAAGTAAAGTTTTTAAGTTAATGCAACCGAAGGAAAATTAGATGGGATTTAGTTCTGGGATACAAGAATCTGGTTTTTTTACTCAGATAGGAGCTGCCTTCATGTGCCTGTTTTATTAGTTTAAAAAAAAGACACACACACACACACATATATATATATATAAAAGAATAAATTCATACTGTCCCAATCATACATAGACATCAAAATAAGATTACTAATCCTACAGATGAACAAAAATAACATTAATAATTATTATTATTATTATTATTATTATTTCTAACCCGCCCCTCTGAGCGAGCAATCGGGGCGGGGTACAGCATTTAAAAGCATATACAGTTAAAATATTACTATCTATACAACACACACACACCCCTTAAAACAGGATTTAACTATCACAATTAAAACAAGTCAAACATTACAACCATCATACAACCACTTGTTACTTCCTTGCTGCCAACTTAAAAGAGATACTTGCTTTCTTATCTATTTTATCAGCTATCTGTAATTGAAATAATAATTCTTTCTTTTCTTAAATAATAACAGAATTACCCTTAGAGTGAAGACTTTCCTATGCTTGGATTCACTTAAAAATAAAAATTTCCATTAATATAATATAAATTAAATATAACATTGTGAGAGGAAAGAAATTTGGGATCATTTCACAGGCTGTTAGGCTTAATGCCAGCTTTTATTTGTTTTCTATAATAATAATAATAATAACAATAATTTTAATAATATATTTTTATATTTTTAAAATATGTTTATATTTTATATTTATATTTTATATTTATAAAAATATATATTTTCCTGTGTACTTGTAATTTTGAAGAAAAAAATATTTTTTTAAAGTGACTTTATGTATTTTTATGTTTTGTGTTGTTTTGTGTTGTTATTAAAGAGGAGAAGGCTTAAAAAGATGGCCCTTTATTCACCATCATTGACTTCAATGGGGCGCCTTCACTTCCGCCCTTTCAAAATGGCGTCGCTTGAGACAACCGGAAGTGCTGAGGCAGCCATTAAAGCCCCTGAGAGAGAGCGAGAGAGCGAGAGAGAAGCAAAAAAGGGGTTTCCCTGGAGAACAGCAGGGAGCCGCGTCCTCGACGCCCATTGGCTGCCGTTTGTCGCAGTTTCCCCTTTTCCCCGCCCCCCGGCCAATCAGAACGCTCGCTGCGGAGGAAAAAAAAAGCCCGTTGGGATTTCGCAGGGGGGAGGGGGGAGTTTTCTCCGTCGTTTTGTTTTCCCGCGCTTTTCCAACCGTCGAATGTTCAAATAATCAATCCTTTTTACCTCAGCTGAGCTCTGAGGCGTTTTTTGCTCGCCTTTCATGGGCGAGGCTGAAAGAACTGAGGGACAAAAAGGCCTCAGGGGCGTTATAAGCCCCTCTAAGAACATTATTTACCTCAGCTTTTTTCAAATAACAGTTAATAGAATTAATTAATAGCAGCAATCCTGTTTTTTAAATAGCAGTGAGGACGTGGACATGGAGGGGGTTTAGCCTCGTTTTAAATTAGACCTTTTTAGATTTAAATCTTGACTGAAACATATTATTCATGGCAGCTGAGGGACACAAAAGTGACAATTTTAATAATATCGTAATTGTTTTTTACTGGAAGTGTGAATTAGGGGAAAGAAATTAGAAGAAACAAACATTTTCTCCTCAACCTTTTAAAGTACTAGATTCTTTTACATTATGGCCTTCAGGGCCTCTGGAAATACACTCTTAGTCTTATTTGGGGTCTTTGTGCCTTCCTTTTACCTCATTGCAGGTAAATGTTATTATTTTAGGCTGTGTATTAATAATCCATAATTGGGAATAAAAATTTAAAATCAGGTTGTCAAATTGCAAAAAAAAAATTGCCACAAGGGATTGGTTAGGATCCCCAAAGAGGCAGCTCTTTTCTTCTTTTATTTTTGTCTGTTCCCACTTTTGTGCAACATAATTATTAGTATGTAATATAATTATAATGACAATTTCTTCCAAAATGGGGGAAAAAACCCATTTAGGATCTGCATTAATTCCTTTGACAAATGATGCTGTGCTGGGACTGACTGATGTTATTACAATTTTTCCCTTCTGGTTAATCTTATTTCTTTTCCATTTTTGGCTAAGGACCTTTTCAACGGATCAAAAGGACCCTCTTTTATTAATATCAATCAAGATGATCAAGAACAGAAGACCTCTGCATTGGGTCTGATTTGCAAGACAACTCTATGTATCCTGAGTGGCGACAGAGGCCTCCATTTTGGTGGCAACAGTGAATCTGCTCCAGAGGATAGGTCCAAAACACTGCAGAAATAATAATAATAATCCAGTTTGAGACCGCTTTAACTGCCCTGGCTCAACGCCGGGGAATCCTGGGAAGTGTAGTGTTTGAGAGACATTGAGCCTTCTCTGTCAGAGAGCTCTGGTGGGACATAATAAACTACAAATCCCAGGATCCCCTAGCACTGAGACAGGGCAGTTAAAGCGACCTCAGAGTGGATTCTTATTTCTGCAGCGTGTTTGAGACCTATAGGGTGAATTAGGAACTAGAGTCCAGTACGTCTTTAAAGCCTGGGACAGAACCCAGAGAGGATTCACTGACGCTCCTGTCACGGAAGCCACTTGCTGCCACTCTCCATCTGCGTCTACACTGGAGAAATCATGCGCTTTGGCACCACTTTAAGTGCTGCGGCTCCATCCAACGATAAATCTGGGATTTGCATTTCTTGCAAGGTCTTCAGCTTTCTTTCCCCAAGTCACAAAACTACAAATCCCCGTTTTCTGTAGGATGGAGCCATGACAAAGTGGTGTCAAACGGCATTATGTCTCCAGTGCAGATGCACCCTATTTGCTATGCAACTCCCTGAGGAGGCAATAGGCTCCGTGCAGTTTGAAGGTTCGGCCAAGGAAACCCACTGGGCGACCTTGCGCAAGTCACACACTCTCAGCCTCAGAAAGAAAGAACCCCAACAAAATCCTGCGATGGATTTGCTTTAAGGATTGCAATGGGCCAGAAAGAACATTGAGAGCAGCCCCTTTGTGCCTTACGTTGGCTGCATGCTATGATCCCTGTCCACAGTTTCTGACCAGAAGAGAAGGGAACCAATTGGGGGGGGGGGGGGGAGAGGCCTTGGTTTTTGGGACTCAGAGATTCGGAGTCAAAGCTGAGGAGCCAATGAAGAAAAAGGGAATTGGACGGAGAAGGCGAGCCAGCTCCAGATCCAAAGGGAACTCGGGTTTGAGGGAGAGACCCAGGTTAGAAAGACAAAAATCTTAGCTTGATAGCAATGAAAGGCCAAGGCTCCAGGAATGGGGAGAAGGGAAGAAATAAACAGGGTTGCATCTACACTGTAGAAATAATGCCGTTTGACACTGCTTTAAGTGCTAAAGTCCCATCCTATACAATCTTGGGATTTGCAGTTTCGCAAGGTCTTTGGCCTTCTCTGCCAAAGCGAACAATAAATCCCAGGATTTTCTTTTCGGATGCAGCCATGCCAAAGTGGCGTCAAACTGCATCATTTCTGCAGTGCAGATGCACCCTAGGAAACAGACTTGCTGCAAGAAATAGAAATTCTTTAAAGATGAAAGCTGTTGTGGACAAAAGCAGCTGGAAAGCAGAGGGGAGGACCAAGAAATAGGTTGGAGACAAAAGCAACCATTCACATAATACATTTTGGGAAGTGTTTCTGTTTCTCCAAGTGTACGCTTCAAATAGAAAGTGTGAATGGGGCCAACTAGCTCCGCCGAGTAAGGATACTCATAGGATATTTTGGAAACAGCCTGGAATGGACATCCTGGGAAAGACTTCGTATAAATTCATTTTCAATACATACAGAAAATGTAAATGTTGACTCAGGGCAGGGGGAAGACTACAAAGAATATAGTCTCACATATTTAAGACTGCAGCCAATGCACAGCAAGTGAAATCAGGGATGATGTTCCTGTAGGCATGCATAGGATCGCATCGTGACAGATGGGCATTTCCAAGGGGTGAAAGAGAAAGAAATCATGGAGACACAATCCAGCCAAAGCCGAAGCACACCAAAGTCCCTTGATCTCAGCCAGACACCCTGAAATATACCCAATTTCTCTTGCAATCACAGTGCTGAACTTGGGCTAGACTCTGTCCCTAGTCTACAAACTTCTTTTTGGTACCAGAACAGAATCAGTGTATCAAGAACATATTTATGTATTTGAATGGAGATGTTACTTAAAATTGGTTGTCGTGTGCCTGGGAAGTAATTTCTGACCTATAGCAACCCTAAGGTGAACTTTTCCTGGGGTTTTTGTGGCGGGATTTGTTCAGAGAGGGGCTGCCATTTCTATTTGTAGACTGCTAAAGAGAATGCAGTTCAAATAATAAGAGGTACCGGTAAGAAGGCTAGTTTCAGATTTTAAAATGTCTTTTGGTCATCCTTATAAATCAATGTATATATTCTGTTTTCAGTCCTGATAAGAAAGGAGCACTTGGTTTTCTTGTGATGCTAAATAATGCAGCTTTTGTTCTTTCTCTCCTTAGGCAATAGAGTAAGAGATCAGGTAAAGAATTTTCCTCTTATTAGTAACCTTAAAGTAGTTGCTTATTTCATAAGTGTGTGGGTGAGAATCCCTGTTACCATGAACAGCTTTGGGGTTTCTCTCATAGGACAGATTAGAATGAAGCATTTTAAGACAGAAACAAAAGTTGGTTGGACAGCTGAGATTTTGGTCCCGTTGTATCAGTATCAGATGCACACAAATTAAAGTTTAGATAGCTTCATTCATCAGGGTTTCCAACTCCATTTACCTGAAACATTGCCATATTTGTATCTCGTCATTTCCTGTCCATAGCTCTGCTCAGTAAAAATACAGGGCTTTCCAAAGAAAAAAGCATTTCTCTTTTAATGACTTGAATATCGATTTTCCTTACAAACCAGAAAGTATGTTTCTTCATAGTGTTTTCTTTCACTTATGTGCTGTTTTACAAGCCTCTTTTGCTTTTCAAGGCTGCACTTGAACAACTGGAAGAGCCCGATGCCGAGTCCGTGAAGGAGCGACAACCTCAGCCTGATCTGAAGATAAGAGCCAAGGGAGCAGGTAAGGAAAGGCCTGGAGTGGTCACCCTCAGAGCTAGTTGTGGGTCCAGCACAACCCTGGGACTCTGTCAGGGAAAGAGTGGTCTGGAGTTGTGTTGTTGTTGGAGTAAAGAAGCCAGGCTGGGTTCTTTGGAGATAGATTTGGATGGTGCTCTAAGGCTAAGCCTTGGTCCTCCAGGCGTTTGGGCCCTCAGCTCCCAGCGGTCCCAGGCAATTGGTCCAAAGGTTACGAATTTGAGGAGCTGAAGTCCAAAACACCTGGAGGACGAAGAACGTTTGGGAACCACTGCTCTCAGGCGTTGAATTCCTTGACCTGCAGCCTTGCCCAAGAATGGAAAGAGAGGGAATTGTCACTGAATTTAGGGGTATGCTTCCAAATAAATCTTTTACGACCACACTGCTTTTATTTTATGGTAAAGAAATATTAGACTAATAATTGCTTTCAACTCAACAGTATTTATTGGGCCATTTTAGTTGTCCTGGGAGAAACCATTCCTTTATCTGAAACTGTCATGGTTTCTAGCCATTCCTTCCAGTGCTTTTCAAAGAAGAATGTGGAGTGAGATGCCTCTTTTATACTAACACTGGCTTCTTTCCTCAGAGGCCCAGCTGGGACCGTATCTCCCAAAGGCTCTGGAGGAATCTAACCAACTGATGTCAAGGATCCTGAGCAGCATCCAGCCCACAGAAGCCCCACCTCAGGAGCCCTTGGCAGGGAAGGTAAACCCTGGTTACAAAGTGAGAGTACACGGTCTCTTACGCCAGTTTTCTAGTTATCCACCTGAGAATGCCAGGCTTTTCTCATATGCAAAAAGAAGAAACAGATGTCCAAAAACACACTGCAGAAATGATGATCTAGTTTGACACCTCTTTAACTGCTAGAGAATCCTCGAGATTGTAGTTGTGAGACATTGAGCCTTTTCTGTCAGAGAGCTCTGGTGCCACAATAAACTACAGTTCCCAGGATTCCCTAGCACTGAGCCAGGGCAGTTAAAGCAGTCTCAGTTGGGATTATTCCTGCAATGTGTTTTGTACCAGAGTTCAAGATCCTGCTTGGGGCTTTGGCATTCATGTGCTTTCGTTTGCTTTGTCATAACTCTTTTTTCCACAGGGAAGGGAGTGCTTAGTTTCTGCCCTACTAGCGAGCTAACTATTAGTAGTAGTAGTAATCATATTAGTATGATTTTATTCATTTAGATCCTGCCTTCCTCCCGGTACAAGGACTCAAGGCAGGTAACAAGGGGGGGTCAATTTAGGGTGTGCGGGGCTTACCTGAACTCTTGTAATAAAAAGTCAATGGGAACACATCTCAGATGTAAACTGTACTCTTATAACCAAGATAATTGATTATAACCCCACTTGACCTGTTATATATAACCACTTTACTGTGTTTTACCCATTCTCGTTTTTTTTCCAGAAAATAAAGCGTTGGGCACTTTACAGAACAAAAGAAAACCCTTTCAAGAAAAGAAGGTCCCGATCTGTTAAGAGAAAGGCAAGGCCGCGCCCCGTATACAGACAGGGTCCGGCTCCCAAAAAACACAGTAAACGGCACGCATGTATGCCAATGAGTTTGCAGAACGGCGAAGGCAAAAGTCAGGGGTCTCTAGCCCAGGGAGAGGAACACCGATGCGTGAGAAGTTCCTATTTTGACGATGAGGACTCTGAAGAACCACGAGCCATCGTAAGACATTACAAAGAGAAGAAAGGAAGCAAAAGTGACTGGGATGAAAGTAACTCAGAGAGAGTCGCCGCCTATAAGAACAAACAGATGCCGAAGGAAAGAGGGAAAAGAGCGACGTACACAGTGAAGTCGCACGTTCTGAATTCAAAACCCTTCTACAGTTACGATTCATCCTACAGTTTGTCTTCTTACTTCCCCCAAAGAACCACCGCCCGGAGAGCGTCGCTGCAAAGGCGGAAGAGAAGCGCCTCCCGCTTTCGCGCCAGAGATCAACATTTGGACGAGGCTTTTCTGAACCACCAGTTAAAAATGAAGAAAGAGGAAAGCAGGAAGCACACGCAAAGGGGAAGGTACCTATGGAAAAGAGACGTGGCAAGAAAAATCCCCATCCGAACTATACGCCTTACACTGACGGCCTTAAAGACGCAAGAGAAGTTGTCCGAAATGGTGGACCACATCTCAGACCCGTCCAACCACATGTCGAAAGACGAGAAGCTTACCTACATGCGCGAACTCCTCAACGAACTCACCTCCTTCATCCAGCTGTTGCAGCAGCAAGTGGCCCGGCAATCCCAAAGCAACGCCGCAAATCCGCCTGATGCTTCCACCTCTCAGAGTTAGAGGCCCCTGTAATGTTGCAGAACATAAGTTAGAAACGCAACGGTGTTCGGAGTGTTCCTTGTCTAGAAACACCTTTCTGCTTTAATAGTAATAATTTAAAAATCCTGCCATAGCATCCTTCAACCAGAGTAATTAGTAACTTAATTTTGCAACCTGAACAGTTTTCAAAGCTGTGCTCGTGATACACTCTGCTTGGTAGTTTGGTTTAACAGCAGACCCAATAAAACCTATTTCTGATCAATTATATTTTTCTAAACAGTGCTCCATACAAACAAATATTCATGGATGGAACATATAGACATTTTGAGCTAAGAAAGTAAGATGTTACTCTAGGCAAACCTTTCTTATCTTGTCACCAAGAAGAACTTAAGCAGTAATATTTTGGTCTTATTCCAGTTTTGACCATTTTCATTTTCTAAGAGGAAAGGAAGAATCTCAACTCCAAATGTTAAACCAGACATAAGCAATATTTTTCAAGGATGGCAAAATCCTCACATCTCATTGTGTCCAACAGGTCACTATGGACATTGTGTCTTGTCTCTTTGGTGCTTCTAACCAAAACAGGTTGTTGGGACAACACACAATTGTTTTCCAACAGCAAAAGTGGGATGACCGTCTGCAGTGTGATCGATGATGTTTGATACAAGCTGCCTTTGACTCCTTGGGAGGAAAAAGCAATTTCAGTCCTTAGCGGGGAATAATTCCTCTTCGCTAGTTATGATGTAAACTATTCAAAGGGCTTCAGGCTTTCATGCAGTTTTGTGACAATGCAGGCTCACTTTGGCTGTGAAAGAGTTACTACAATAATATGTTAAGAAAGGGAAAAAAGATAATAAACATGCCTTCCTTATTCAAAGTCCTTGATTGTTGGTGTATTATTTATTTAGCCATCTCTTGGCCATGAAACCCACTGAGTCACACGCTCTCAGCCTAAAAGGAAGGCAATGGCAAACCCAGTTGGGCCTAAGAGAGAGTTGCCAGGGGTTGGACTCGACATGAAGGCACATAACAACCATTAAACATTGCCATTACATTCTTTGCACCAAAGCGGTGCCTCTGAGCCCTGAGCAAACTCAAAGGGAAGCCTGAGGATGGAGGAGCCCTTCCACCAGAGACACAAGGGGGCAGCCTCGGCACGGAGTCCGCACTTGAGGCGGGCTTTTTTAGGATCCCTTCCCAAACAGAAGAGGCCCTTGCCTTCCTAGGCTGAGCTATTTTAATTAATGTCACGGCTCAAAGGGTAACGGAGGGCAAATTCCCCAGTGGCTCTGTCAAGAGTGCCCTCTGAAACACAAACAGCCCTGGCTTTCCGCAGGATGTGCTTCACATTCTCAGGACGGCTGCGTCACCATTTGACCCAACCAACCGCCCCACTTGCTAAAGACAGGGCCTATTTTGGGGGGGCCTCTCCAGGGTTAATCGCTCTCAATATTTTGCCCTCAATTTTGACAGTAACTTTTAAAAATCCAGTTGGTAGCACTTGCTGGCTTGTTCTTCAGGTTTTGGGTGGTCTCCTGGGGAAGGGAATCGATGCTTAAAAGTCCAGTGACCCCCTGAGTGTCCCGTGTCCCTTACCCTTTGCGATGTGCTCTTTTCCTACTACTGTTTTAGCAAACTACAGGGTTTGGGGCATGCGGGTTTCATGATGGAACCACACACCTCCCACAATGCAAGGCCTGAGTTGGTTATTTTAGAATAAATGAACACAAATACATCTGAGGAAATAAAGTCTACAAAAGCTCATGCTGCCAATTCCTTTCTTTCAGTGAGTCTCAAAGTACAAGATTTTTCTACAATATACAACAGTGAAGGACCTTCAAAGCCAGTGGCCCCAGGGGGAATAGATGGGGAATTATCCCAGATATGAAAACGTTGGCTCTCTTCTATGCTGTTTGAGATGCAATAAGAAAAATTAAACTCTAGGCCCACCAGAGATGCCAACTTTCGGCACTGTCTGAGGTAGTTATCCTTTCAGTTTTCATTATTTGGCAATGCACTGACCACAGTTGAATAACTCACAAAAACAGTTGGTTTCTTCCAAGTCCTTGGAGGCTCTTTCCTTTTAGTAGCTGCAATACTTACCTGCTATTTACAAACACTCCTCTTGACTCTCCTCCACTTACTTCTGCTGTGTTTGCAGCCCAGCCTTTCCACTCCTCTTCAACCCACCCATGCATTGGGGTCTTAGTGCATTTATATGGAATATATTAACTAAGGGTTGTCACCTGGTGCTACTTAACATGCTGCAAAGTCCTATTGTAAGCCTTTGCATCCTTTCAAGTGCTGTGACTTAGTACTCAGTCCACTTCAGCCATACAAAATATTTTTATACCCATCTTAAAGGAACATTGCTTCCAATAGAAAATCAAGAGTGACAAAAGGATGCCTGTTTCCACCTGTGATCGAATCTGCTTATTTTGACATTGCATGCTCAGGTCCAAGTGCCAAAGGAGTTTACACTCCATGACTTCAAGGTGGAGAGGAGTCTTTTATTGCCACCCTGACCACCCCTGAACGTTGCTCGGCCATAGGTGTTCCTGGTTTCCATCTGCAAAATGTTGGAGGGCATGCGCAGCTCCCTCACCAACATTGATGAAAGGAGTGGGTAGCCATGCTGCGAAGTGGAGCTCTTACTTGATTCTTCAGTTAACTATTCTTGAAGTTTTGGGAATGAAAAATAAGGTTCTGCCTCATTGACTGGGAAAGGCCAGAAGGACAAACATCTACGTCATGCACAAGAGATGGTGATAGTACTGGGCCGAGGAACTGGAGGAGCCGAGATAACAGCATCTCTTTCCAAGTGAACAGGGTCTTCTCTTTCTTGTTACACTCAGAAGCAGCCATGAGATAGGCATGCTATTCCTTCTTTCTGCTTCCGATTGTACATTGGCTCGCTCCCTTTCCTCTCTGTTCCCCATCTGACTTCAGAGAGATTTGCTGCTGTGAAATCACTGCTTTGCAACACAAGCGAGGCTCTGTCTCCGAGGACTGAAAGCCAACCCTAGTCAAAAAAGTGCCTGCTGTCTATGCAGTGACCTTGCAAAACCAGTCCTCCAAAAGAAGTTCCTTGCTAGCCTCAAACAAAGGGGTCTTTGCTGGCATGAAAGAACCAGAAAGCAGCCTCAGAAGTGCTTTGGGATCCTTAAGGCCTTGCTTGGACCTTTGCTGAAGGGGTGCTGGAGACAGCCGGGTACGGTGGCATCACCACCAACAAAAACCCCAAGGGGAAGAAAGGTTTCCCCCAATATTTTTAAATCAATTTAAGTGCCATTTCTTCCTCTGCCTGGCATGTTTGTGCACAGTCGAGTGACTCTTATTGGATAAGAAGGTCCAATCCAGTTTCCCAGTCGCTCAGCCATAAGACAGCATCTGTAAGCGTAGGCTCAAGGTTAAAATTAGACGTTGTGTTAATGCCTCCCATTTACCCGGACCATATGTACTCTGCCAATTTCAAATGGTACGAGGGAGAGAGAAAAGGAGGGGCGGCCGGGCAGCTGAATAAAACCAGGGCTAATCCAAATCGATCCGTCCAAGCTCCAATTATCTAACTGACCTTCATGAGAAGGAGCCGCTTCTCCTGACACATCCGTGCAAAAACTTTTTATAATAGCCTTTCCAAAACCCAGAAGGCAAGCCGCATCTTTAAGATCACACAAAACTCAGTTAAACGCACCTACAGATCTGCGCAGGCTTGGCATATACTGTATAAAACAAATGAATATAAAAGTGTCTTTTGCATTTGGGGAGATCAACATTTCACAATGCTGCTAGGTGCTACTCCGACCTTCCTTGTGGCAAGAGTAAATTATTTGCCATCAAGAGACTCTGAATGGAAGACGTCCAAGAGCCTTGGGTTGCCAAAAGCTCTGCTCAGGTCTTGCAAATTCAGGGGAGCCATGGCTTCCTCGATGGAGTCGACATTTAATCGAGAGCCAGCGTGGCGTAATGATTTGAGCATTGGACATTTAATCGAGAGCCAGTATGGTTCAATGGTTTGAACATTGGACTGTGAATCCAGTTACAGGTTTCAAATCCCAGCTCGGCTATGGACACCCATCGGGTGATGTTGACACACTCTCTCAGCTTCAGAGGATGGCAATGGCAAAGCACCTCTGAACAAACCTTACCAAGAAAACCCTGTGACAGGTTTGCTTTAGGGTTGCAATGAGTCGGAAACGACTTGAAGGCACACAACAACAACAACGACAATTGCTTTTAGCCAAAAGCACAGAGCAGAGGGTGAGCTCTGGTGCTGTACCAGTCGCAGGGGCAGGAGGAAACTAGGAATAAACGCACAGACCCTTTGGAAAGCCTTTGGCAAGAAATAAAACCTTGGGAACTGTAGTGAGATATTGCTCTGGAGATGTGCTGGAGCTGAGGTGCCCGAAAGTGGAGGGTCTGCACCTTTTGTCTCCTGCCTGGCGATAACCCATGAAAACCCATTAAACCTCTAGGATCTGGCAACGCTATCTTCTTTTCTTCTGCTGCCATCCCTTTTGCACAGAGCGATTGCCTTTCCCAATGAGTCATGGCATCTTGTGATCCTGGCAAAGCACAGCAGCCTCTGACTAGTCATTGCGGCTTCTAGGGAGAGTTCAGGCCTGATTTGCTCATTCGTCTCTCGGCAGTCGGCGGTTTCTGTGCAATGGTAAATACAGACACATATTTCATGGTGGGTTGTAGCACAGACGCAACAAAGACCTTTAGGACAGGGCAGGCAACCAAACAAAGGTTCGGGGTCATTCTTTTTGGCTTCCGGTGACCCTCCGTGGGCTGCATGGAGTGGCAAAAATGCACACAAACATATAAACTCCAACTAGAAACCCCCCTAGAAGTGGCAATAATTCCAGTTTTGAAAAAGGTGAAGTGCTGCAATCTATTTCACAGATTAATAGAAACTTAGAAAGACCCACATCTACTCCAGTCATTTGGGAATCCACAGCAAAAGCACTCCTGAAAGGTGCCCATATCCAACCTCTATTTAAAGGCCGATGGAGAGAGCCCATCAGACCATAAGATGCAGCTTAAAAACAGATTGCCTCTCCTTTTATTTTATTTTCACCAGCCATTTTTTCCTCCATCTTTGGCCTGGAATAAAATTCAGGGAGTCTGGAGAGGTTTGAGAGCCGCAAATTCGGGGCCGCAAGGAAGTGGCGCTTTACCTGTTCCTGCTATAGGAATAGCAAAAAGCCCCTAAAAAGGCCAAGAAGCCAATGGACCAAGTTCAAAACATCCTTTTGCCAATCTTTTTTACCCACGGAAAATAATGTTTAGGTCTCAGGGAACCCTGACGTAAAAAATATTAGATCTACAGCTCCAAAATCTTCATTTATATTTTTAAAAACCACAACCTCTCATGGGACCCTAAGGTTCAAGGGAGCCATGGTTGAGAAACCTTGCTTTAGAAATCCTTTACTGATTCAGATATGGAGCTCAGTCCCAGGTAATTGTGCATCAGAGTCCAATATAGCAGCAACGGCATTTGATCCAGACCCTCTTTTGAGGTTTGTCTTTGCCGTTTTGTGTCTTTCGAGATTAAGTGGTTCTTGCGTGGAAAACTTGCTCCGCGGCTGCTGTTTTCACTCCCGGTACCAAAGAGCGATGGAAGCACCCTGGGAATTAATTTACCTTTCAACGTTTGACAAGCCCTGAAGCAAAACTCCCTGAATTAAGTCTTTGGTTTCGTGACTATTTGATGAATGAATGCTTTGCTGGATTCTCCCTTCAAAATTCAAAAGTGCTTTCAGGTCATTGTTGACTTACGGCAACCCAAAAGATCTGAGGCTGAGAGTGTGTGACTTGTCCCATGGCCAAGCAGAAATTAAAATCTTGATCTCCACAGTCTTAATGGTCCAATATTCAAAGCGCTGCACCACACGTCGTCCCCCAAAAACTGACAGGAGAAAGAAAACCAAGGGTTGTAAAATGGGGAACGTTTAATCTAGAGCCAAAAATATCCTTAAAAACCTATCAGATTTGCATCTGTTGCTTTCTGTACCAGGTCAGAACAATTGCTTAATTAATGTACAATGTGGGTTTTTTAAGCAAAATGCGCTCAAGACAATTGATTTAAAAGCCTGCGAGAGAACCGAAATAACATCGCCAGAGTACCTAGAGAGTGGTAAATATATTTTGCAATTTGATAGTAAAGTCATTGACAAACCCTTCTTTTAAAAGCGGTTGCGGAAATGACTGAATATTTATAGCTTAGGGAAACCTCTGGGTTTGATGAGGATTTCTTCATGTTCCTTATCCTCAGGAGTATATAGAGAAGGATAATGATATGAACAGATGAAAAGGAGTTCTTGTCTCTCTTTTTGACTTCTTCATCCTCATCTTTAAGAAGCCAAAAAGGGGGAGCGCGGCGCTTCTGGGGGAATCGATGGTTGTGAAAAAGTGCACTGGGTTGTGATAACTTTATGCAAAGAAGGGAGAAAATGCCCTCATTAAGCCCATGGTTTTTCAAAGCAAAGGCAGAGGCAGTCTCTCTGCTTAGTACCTCTTGCAACACAAGGAGGAAACCACAGCTGTGTTGATGGTTATATTTTTAAATAAGTCACCAAGCGATGAGAAGAAAGGAAGGGGAGGCGGGCAAGATGGCACATTTGGACACGCATCCACACAACCCCTCCGGGATGTTAACCCTCATGTGCCATGTTTAATTCTAACCACAGTTAATTATAAAAGCCATTGAGAAGACGGTGGAAGGAAAAGGATTAAAGAGGAAGGCAGCATTTATGATAGTCCCAATTAATCCTGTGTCATCCCAGTTTTGCAGCTGCTTTTGCAACGTCCCAGTTTCTCCCGCTTCCTCTCGCTGTCCCGCTTTGTCCTCAGCTGGCTTCAATTGCCACAAACTGAGTTCAAACTGCACTTCATCCCTAGCCCCATTGAATAAATGTAAGGAAGAGCTGGAAACAAGGAGGCCAGGGAGACGAGTGAGGAGGACGACAAAGGAAGAGATGCAACTGATTCCCCTCTCAGCCATGGAAACCCACTGTCACACTCCCTCAGCCCCCCAAAAAACCATGATGGGATGGTTGCCATAAGTTGGAAACGACTTGAAGGCACACAACAACAAAGGCACAAAAAGAAATGCAACCCATCCTGCCCTCGTTGCTTGATCCAGGCAATTCTAGATAGGGCCTCAAATTACCATATTCATCATCCGCGCATGAAATAATGACATGTATTATCCTTCCAAAGCTTCTTTATCCACTAACCCATTGACCCAGTTGACGGCAAAGTGGATTTCCTCCGCTCCCCTCATTGCTCCAAACACTTTCCCTTTGATTTTTATTCTGGTGTCACTGATTCATCAGAACAAAACGGGTGACCTCTTTTCATTTCACCATTTTTGTTTGTTAATTTGGTTTTGCAAAATGTCATCCTCGTGGTCTATAGATATTTTGAGCCTTCCCAGAACTGGCTTCTGCTTTCGTGTGCCCTTCCCTTTCTTGCTCACCAACTTGAACGTGACACGTTTCGCACTTTGTGAAAAGCTCAAAGTGTTTGATAGATCTTTTCTCCCATCTTGGGGGCATCTTACTAGCTTGCTGTTGTTGTTGTTGGGTGCCTTCAAGTCATTTCCGACTTAGTGCACACCTAAGGTGAAGCTATCATGGGGTTTTCTTGGCAAGGTTTGCTCAAGTTTGCCTTTGCCTTCCTCTGAGGCTGAGAGAAGGTGACCTGCCCAATGGATTTCCATGGCTGAATCCAGATCTCCAGAGTTGTAGTCCAACATTTGAACCATGATGGCTACACCAGAAGTTGTCCCAAGGCACGCAGACCCAACTCTGGCCCTGTTTCAACCTGAAAAGGGAACCAGAAAGTTGCATTTCAATGCTGCTTGTTGAATTTCTTTCATGCAATCTTGCAAAAAGGCTTCTACATGAACCTGGCTTTGTGGCCACTACCTGCTGCGTGCTCCACATTTTCCGGACTTGCTTCCGTGCAGCCAAATATAAAGGAAGCTGAGCACGTTTGGTTCTTTCAGTGGGAAGCCAAGGCAGCAGCAGATGGGAAGGCTTGAATATCTCTCTGGGAACAAAGCAGCCGCAGCTGAGCAAAGCCTCCTTTCGGAGGGTTAAAAGAAGAGGCTGGATAACAGGATCAAAGTTGACCGGGAACGCTTTTAGGTCCTCGCTAATCTTGCGCTGAACTTCGTGCTCTTGCCACCACCGCCGTTTTTTCGGATCAGAACAGCCTGGCTGGAGGCAAAACGAAGATGGCGTCACGTACCACAAAAGAAACAGAGGCACGAAGGGAGCCGGGTTGCAAATATAGCTTGTACCTTGACCCTCTGTTTCATCAGTTTTTGCAGTTCAAGATCATGCCAAGGCTTGAGGTTTCCAGGCCAAACCTCAGACTTCAGGACAATGGACCCCGGCAATGCCAGTAAGCTTGAAATACCAAACACGGTTGGTCGTTCCAACACATAGACACGCACGTACACACAGAGTGTATGTATGTATTTTCCTCTTTGGAAATTAATGAATTGAAGTAGCATCAGAAGGAATTCCTTCATTGTGGTGTCATGGTTTGAGCCTTGGACTCTGGACACCAGGATTTGAATCCCAGCTCAGCCATGGAAACACATTAGGTGACCCTGGGCAAGTCACACTTTTTCGGCCTCAGAGAATGGCAATGGCAAAAATCCCTCTGAGGAAGCATGATAAGAAAACCTCACAATAGGTTTGCCTTGTTTGTTAACTACCTTTGAGTTGGTCTCGACTCATGGTGACCCTATGGATGAGACTTCTCCAAGGCTCCTTATCTTCCGCTTCTTTTGTTGGTTCTTGCAGTTTTGTACCCATGACTTCCTTAACGGAGTCCATCCATCTTGTGTGTAGTCTTCCTCTCTCTCTCCTTCCCTCACATTATGATCTTGAGTTGTGTCTTCTCATGACATGGTCTTGAGTTGTGTCTTCTCATGACATGACCTCATGAGGCTCTCATGACGTGGTTGACATGACACGGTTCTCCTTAGGGTCACCATAAGTCGGAAACAACTTGAAAGTGCGCAACAAGAAAGCCATAAAGAATTGGAGACCGGGGGTGATGATGAAGATGACGATGACCACGAGAGTGATGGATGCTGGAGACGACTTGAAGGCACACAACAAGAAGACCATAAAGAATTGGGGACTGGGGGTGATGAAGATGATGATGATGACCACAAGAGTGATGGATGTCAGAAGATACGCAACAAGAAGGCCATAGAGAATTGGAGACCGGGGTGATGATGAAGATGACGATGACCATGAGAGTGATGGATGTCATATAAGCTGGTGCTGGATAGGTGTTTGACCACAGAAGCGGAGAAGGACACTAGGTCCGTGGCATCTGTTCAAAGCCATCTGGCCTTCTCTAATTATCTAAATGGCAAAGAAGCCTGACTGATCTCCCTTTGCTGAAATCAAAGCTGGAAACGTTGGGGGAGGAGAGGGTGAGAGCGAAAAGGCAAACCAGGGAGGTTTGGGTATGTTTTCTGGGGGCATGTTTTACATCTCTGGCACTATTATTTATGCCACCGAGAGTAGGAGGTTTGCAGGTGGAGGCAGATGGGAGGCTGGCATTCCTGAGCTGGTCTTGACTCACTGAAACACAGATGCCCAGAGCTTCACGAAATGGAGGGAAAATGCATCAGCCAAAGAACATCCTAATTTGGTTCAATGGGTCTTCTCTCGTCGAAAGCAACCCTTGGATGGAGGCCCAGGCAAACCAACCAAATCTGGGGTTCAGGCGGCTGACATTTGAGATGTCTGACCCGCGTTTGCTGACCTTATCGAGCCGACTGGGTCCAGACAGAGGAATGCTGCAGAAAAGGGAAGGAAGGCCCCGGACACAATTTAACTCCTGTTTTCTCTGAGTCAAAAGGAAATTAGGAAAGGGCAGGAGGAAGACAGAAAGAGAATTGTTCATGTTTTATTTGCGTCTGCGGAGAATAGGGATTGGCTCCGAGCCACGGCCGTTCTGTATAATTACGCATGTAAATGATCCTAAGAGATTTTAAATGGTTTTTTTACGCTTAAAAACCAAATTAATGTATTGCAATCATATTCATTTATAAGTTGCCATGAGTTGTAACTGTAGGAAAGTATGTGTAAAGTTACACAGCGTGTTCCACAATACAGAATTACGACCTTTGTAATTTTTTTTTTAATATAAGTTGTCTAATTTTATATTGTTATATCCCAGCATTGGGTTTATACCTTTATCTTGCTTTAGCCTTGCTGTAAGCTGCCTCGAGTCCCATGGCAGGAGAAAGGCAGGCTATAAATAAAAGTCAATTAATTCGAAACAAATAAAAATGATGAATTGATTGGGAGGGGAGTTGATTTTTTTTGTCTTTGGAATAGATGCAGCTGATGCAACAGGTATCGACACCAAAGAGGCAACACTTCCCCATCAAATTAGGTCATATGTGTGTGTTGCTTTATGCACTACAATTCCCAGAATCCCCTACCAACCAGATACACCAGTAACTGGGAAGTCATCCGACTATGAAAGTAACTTTCCTATTCTGGAAAGAAAGACGCATTAATGTATTATGAATCAATAAATCTAGCCCACCAAGTGAAGACAGTGTGGATTCCATATACACATACATATATACACACACACAACATATACTGTATATCTATATAGATGTAGATAACATGTTACAATCTATATACCGTGTTTTCCCGAATATAAGACAGTGTCTTATACTAATTTTTGCTCCCAAAGATGCGCTAGGTCTTATTTTCAGGGGATGTCTTATTTTTCCATGAAGAAGAATTCACATTTATTGTTGAACAAAAAAATGAACATTTATTATATACTGTATACACACACAAAAAACTTTGCTAGGTCTTACTTTCAGGGGAGGCCTTATATTTAGCAATTCAGCAAAATTTCTACTAGGTTTTATTTTCAGAGGATGTCTTATTTTCGGGGAAGCGGGGTATTTAAATAGATATACAGTATAGATGTGTGTATGTAAGGACAGGTTGCTTACCTGTAACAGTATATAACCCGTTTATGTGAATTTGCAGGTGACCACGAAGAAGATACATATCTCTAGATAGATAGATAGATAGATAGATTACCTGTAACAGTACTTCTTTATTTCTTCGTTTTGCCCAATGATTCCAGAAGTTTCCAAGCATTACTGCGCAGGTGCAGGAAAACCATTTGTGTGATTCACAGAGATCCTGAAGAAGAAATACACACACACACAAACACACACACACACACATATATACACACACACACACACATGCTACATACCTATATCTATATAGATATCTATATCTATTGTTGGTCTCTGACTTACATGTATATATATGTATATATGTGTATATATACAGTATATATGTGTGTGTGTGTGTGTGTGTATATATATATATATATATATATTTACATACACACACATTTATCTATCTATATAAATATATCTATTGTAGCATGTTATATCTATAACATGGTACTATTATTATTATTATTATATTATTATTATCCTTTATTTATATAGCGCTGTAAATTTACACAGTGCTGTACATACAATCTTAAATTAGACGGATTTATATAGACAGGTGTGTGTGTGTGTATAGATAGATAGATAGATGTAAGTCAGGGATCAACAAGAATGAGGGTCAATGGTCACTCCAAGCCATGTAATAACTCAGAAGTACAATGGCCCTTAGCCAGGCTTGAGAACGAGGAGAGCGGCCATGACGCAGGTTCACCTCAGCAAAAAGAGTGGCTCTAGCCAAGCAAGGAAGCAAGGCCAGTGGCCATTTTATCACTTTCCCTCAGAGATAAGAGGTGCAAAATGTGCCAGTGAGGCGGGCGCCATTTAAAAAGAAAAATCTCCTCAGAAGTACAAGGGACTTTTAGCAAGAGAGCCAATGAGACAGGCACCATTTTAAAAAATACTCCTCAGGAGAACAAAGCGACTCTGCCAAGCGCGCCCATTGAGGCGAGCGGCCATTTATTTTAAAAATTTTACCTCAGAATAATAAAGGGCCTTGCCAAGTGCGAAGGCCAGGCAAGGTGCCCCTTAAAAGAACTTTACCTCAGAGAGGCGCTAAGAAGGTTCCGGAGCTTACTGCACAGGTGCAGAATAAGCCATTTGTGTGCATTCACAGAGACCACAAAGTAGAAACGCACACACACACAAGTGCTTTATCATTTTGGATGGCTTGAGCCAAATCACGTCTGTTTTCAAGAGATGTTGACACTGTATTTAATGTACCCAATACACACACACACACACACACACACACACTTGTTTGCAACACAATTCAAGACTTCTATGGGACCTATAAACGGAAGCCCAGTTTTGACCCAGCATCAAGAACTGGGCTGGAGACTTTTGAGAAAGAGAGCTGGAGCAGTTTCATTGGGCCTCTTGCCTCTAATAAGATTAGGATTTGTTCTGCTGGTCAGGCGACCGTGCGCCGGCTGTGTTTTGTGCAAGTGTGTGTCTGTGTGTGTGTCTCTGTGTGTGTGTGTGTGTGTGTGTGTTCAGACACATGTGGCGCACCAGGATTTCCATGCGGCTCCTTTTCCTTTTATGGTGTGAAGCTTAAGGAGGAAGAGGATTGGCTGCCCACTAGACTCCCAGGATGAAGGAGGAGGAAGCCACAGCAAGACACACACAACTGGGGTGTTGCATGCGCCTCCTTCTCCATAGTTGCCCTGGGGCCAGGTTCGGTGCCCTCTTTGCAAGGGAAAAAAACCCACACACAACAGTCTGCTTGTGTTTTCCCTTGCATTTTGCATGGCTTGAGCCAAATCACCTGTTTTTAAAGTATCACAAGTGTGTATCAGAAGTAAACAAAGCACATCACAAGGGCCCCATGTGCATCAGATGCACAAGTGCCCCATGTATATCAGAAGTAAACAATGCACATCACAAGTGCCCCATGTGTATCAGACGTAAACAATACATACTGTATCACAAGTGCCCCATGTGTGCCAGAGGTAAACAATGCACATCGCAAGGGCCCCATGTGCATCAGAAGTAAACAATGCACACCACAAGGGTCTCATGTTCATCAGACGTATCCAGTGTGCATCACAAGGCCCCAATGCACATCACAAGGGCCCCATGTGCATCAGAAGTATCCAATACACATCACAAGTTCCCAATGCGCATCACAAGGGCCTCATGTGTATCAGAAGTATCCAATACATATCAGAAGTATCCAGCGCAAACCACAAGTGCTCAGTGCACATCACAAATGCCCAATGTGCCTTACAAGTGCCCCATGTGCATTACAATTAGCCAATGGACATCACAAGTGCCCAATGAGCATCAGAAGTATTCGATACGCTTCAAGAAGTGCATGTATGTATGGTGTGGGTGTGGGTTTGCCAACACTGTCAGGCAAGTCGTTCTCCATTTTGTCTACTTAAAAGTTTTAATGGGTACTTGTGATGCACTTTGGGCACTTCTGGTGCACACTGGCCACTTGGGATGTGCAACTGGTACTTCTGATGCACATTGGATACTCCTGGTGCACTTCCTAGCTGGTGTGTCCAAAGGTGCACCAGGAGTGCCCCAATGTGCATCTGTGTCCATTATGCACTGGGGCCATGGTGCATCAGTCTACCACTGTGCAATGGATGCCTGTGCGCTGTAACATTTCAGTTCAGTGAATGCGGACGCTGCAAAATTGCTCAATTGTGCTTCCCACACTCCATCCACTCTCTTACCCAACGGATCTACTCAACAGAGTAGAGTCACAGAGTTGGAAGGACCCTTGCAGGGTCATCCAATCCATCCCTCTGCCATGCAGGAATCCACAATGCACAAATCCGGCCCTTAAACCTCACGCACCTCAGGAAAGAGAGACGCCGGTTTAAAAACATTCATTTTGTTTTATTCACATTATCTTCATCACAGCCTTAAAATATCAAACAAGGTAAACAAGAGCTGCAGCAGGCTGGAGCGACATGGCCATACAAAGAACCGACAGAGCTTTTAAAAAAGATTTCACATAAAAATCAGTGCAGAGTTAGGCTTACATTTCAAAAGGAAAGGCGGGCGCCGGGGAGGACGGGAGGAAAGACATAGAATAAAGGCTGGAGAGGAGGAGCGAACCAGTGCATATCCAAACAGAGCTTGGGGGGACAAAAAAAGAAAATATTGGACTACAGTTCCCACAATCCCACGCAGCAGGGGCAGTGGGGTGCTGTCTGAAAAAATTGGAAAAATGTTGTCCACAAAACCTCACCAACTTTGTTTTCCAGGTGGTGTGTAGCTAGAACATTTTTGAGGGGGGAGAAAATAAGAATTCAGAAAAAAGATTTCATTGGAGATGAGAAAAAATAATGTGCTCTTAATGCATTTTGCTTAGGAAAGTATGCGGTGAAGGTTTCAGGATGAAAAACCAGTTTAAATAACATTTTTTCACATGCAAAATAATTCTGCGAACAACGTACCAGTGACGAGGAAGTAAATGTGTATAGTCCTCCGACTATAACCCAGTTTTATAATCCAGTTTGACACCGCTTTAATCACCATGGTAGTTTGTTGTGGGATGTGTAGTTCGTTGTGGCAGAGAAGGCTAAATGTCCCACAAAACTACACTCCCAGAATTCCAAGACCAAGATCCCTAAACTTGGCTTTCCTTTGAGAAAGCGCTCGGAGACTAGCCAAATGTAGGGCTCTTGGTCTTTTTGTATGGTTTTGTGATGTGTCAAAGCGGAGCAAAAATGTTCACACACTTCCGTAGATGCACAAGACTATGCATGCATAGAAAAGCTTCCTTGTATAGGGAAAATATCTTAGCAAGTGGTTAACGTTGGGGGTTTTGTTGCATTTTACCACAACTTTTTTCATTAGATGCTGTAACTCTAGTTCAAAATGTTCAAGTTAACTTTAGAGCGACTCCAATGGTATAAACTAGGGAACTGAAATAAAACGTCACTGGGGTGTGTGTCAAATTTTTTATTTTGCAAGGACTCATTTCGCCTCCGACCCCCAAAAATACGGTAGCTACAGCCCTGGAAACTTTCCCCAAGCTCTGCAAAAAACAGAAAAATTCACAACAATTGTGCATATGTGCAAGTTATAAACAGGAAAAGCCATTTTGCTGGATCCAGCTCTTCCAGTCTTCCTAAACATCCAACGCTCAAACCAGGAAAGAAGATTCAAGAAGTGGAGAACTTAGACTGAGGGGATATGAGACTTAAATAATGTTTTTAAAAATGAAGTAGACAAAGAATCGATACGACGGGGAGATTTTTTTTTGCAAAATCACAACGAAGAAGGAGAAACAATTCCACCCACCTTTGTAAAAATGCCAGACGGAGAGGCCATAAGTCAAACCCAAGAAGTTACTTCTTTGTGCAAAGTTTCAGACACTAAATTTAAGATGGCTTTTAAAGGGGGGGGAAATGGACAAATTCATGGAAGAAGTAGGGTGGAAGTACACTAACTTCCATGTTAATGGAAAAGACTTAAAAAAGGGGTACCACAATCCTTGGGGACATGGAAAATGATCTCCAACAAAGGTCACCCCTGGGGTCCTTTTGCATGACGCAATTATAGTGCTATGATCCCACTTTAACTGCCAAGGAATTTGTAGACCGGGATTTGTAGTCTAGGGTCAAACCAGAGCTCTCCATCAAAAGAATCCTCAATACTTCACAAGAGTAAAAATCCAAAGAACGCTGAAATAATGGCAGTTAAAGAGTGGCACTGCTGTTGCGTAAAGTGAAAAAGACGCACAACTACGCAAGGAAACCGGGACACTGGGTTGGACCCCTTTGCTTACTCTCTTTTCCATCAGACCACAAAATCTTAGGAACCTTTTGCACTAGTTATTCCAGTTTAGCCACCATAATCCAAGGAATTATAGTGTGGTGGAGCATGGGGATGCTTTGGCTGAAAATCCCCGAACTCCAGATTCTTTACGATGTTGCCCTGTCACCTGGAGAAGAATCAACGTCCTATAACTTAATGCTATGTGATTTGTAGTCCGTGGTGAGGCACCAGGGCTCTCAGGTCGAGAATCCTAAGCAACAGCCACTGAACTGCAAATCCCACATCCCAGTGTCCATAGGATGGAACTAGGGGCCCATTTACACTGTGCAATTGCAGCTCTACGATCCTATTTTTAAATGCCGTGGAATATTGGAAGCTGTAGTTTAAAGATTTGAAGCCTTGGCTGAGAATATGAAGTGCCCTTCCCTTCAGGCCGAATCGAAGGATTCCACAAAACAGAACCATGGAGGTTAAAGTGGAATAATAGTGCTATAACGCTGGAGTGTGGATGGGACCCCAATCTTGGGAATCACGCACAACCCTCTCCATTTCAGAGGTCCAAATGGTCCCATACTCCCCTTGCCATCACTGCAAAAACCATTTAAGCACCATGGTCTCGTCCTCCCAAGTGGAAAGATAGGGTCCATATGGTTCAAAATGGGAAGCCATTTTATCTGTGTACCCCTACCAAGAAAAGTTCCCAGCACTTAAAGTGGAATAACAGTGCTATACAAGTGCGGATGGCCTCCAATTTTACACATTTCGCAGCAAGACCACAGCTTCGTCCCTTCCACGTTACACTTTTCATTGCAAACCAAATCCCTTTTGCAAAATTTCACCTCTTCTCCATGAACTTTTCTCCTCCTTTCTGTGCAATCTCCCAATCCCTGCCAAGGGCCTCACCATCGCCCTTCCATTCGTGGCCTCTTCTTTTGTTTCCCATTACCGGCTTCTCAAGCAACTAATAAAAGGGTTTTTCACACAGCGCCACAACAAGAGCCCAGTTAAGGGCTGAGGAGGACAAAAGCCAAGCGGGCCATTCCTTGGCATCGGAGCGCCGCTTTTAATGGAGAAGGAAAAAAAGCTCCCCTTAATCATGGAACGGGTTTTCGTGCCCCGTTGTCCGTTTGTGAGCGATGGCAAATAATGCAACAAAGACAGCTTGGCCCAGTGTGCGAGAGGCCCCAAAACAAAAACACCGGGAAGGAAAACTAATATTTGATGAAAAGGTTTTGCATAGAGTTGTGCATGGTTGGTTTCTTCTTTTTTTAAAATCTATCTCAAACTGGCTTTTTCTTAGCATCTACAAAAGTTTCGGAGAAGCACAAATAAAGACTTGAACAAGCGGTCAAAACTATACAGTGGACCCTCTACGTTCGCTGGGGTTAGGGACACAGGATCCCCTGAAAGTGGAAAAACCACAAATAAACAACCCACTATTTTCCTTACCTGAAAGAACACCTCTCTAGGAATTTCTAGGTCCTTCAGGGCAACTTTATAGTCAAGATCTACCAGAAGTTGACCATGAAATTGCACTGCAATGCCTAGAGAAGTGTTCTCTCTAGGAATCTCTAGGTCCTCCAGCATGACTTTTGACAGAAGTTGACCATAGAGTTGTCCTGGAGGACCTAGAGATTCCAAGAGAGAACATATTAATCAAATCCGTGAATAATAAAATCCGCAAAAGTCAAAGCCACAAATGTGGAGGGCTGGCGGTGTATCCTTTCCTTTCCCCACACCTCCCGCAATATCCCCACTGTTTGGGAGGGTAGCGAGGGATACCAAAATAAAATAAAATAAAATCAGATTTCACAGCTCAGAGGAGCGGAAGGAACACAGGACGGGATTTTTCGTCCCCAAGTATCTGTCCCCGCAACCCGAGACGGCATGCACACAGGTTGCGCAAGAGGGCGAGACAGGTCAAAGTGTTACACGTGGGGTTGCATAGGCGGGCAGGCTGCGCTGCACATGCACGGCTGACGTTTCAGGATGCAGCATTTCTCCCCTCTCCCACATGCAAGAGGCATGCGCCGGTGTTGCACCTCTAGCACAGTTGCACTCAGGTGCACAATCTGCTTTGGAATCAAGTCCCATCCCCCATCGGTTCACCATTAAGGGCCATGGATGTGGCACCATATTAGACTTTGTGCTTTTAGGAAAGTCTTAGGCTCTGGTTGGTATCCTCCTGGGCATCTTCTTAGGCCTGGCTTTGCTCTGTGCATCTACCTAACTGGCCAACAAAACTCTGATATAAACCCTTCCTAAGGGCTAGCTCAACTCTAGTTCAAGGGTTGGAAGAAGGTAGAGTGCTTATTTCTGACATTTCCCCCAACCGTAAATAGCAACAGCAATTTATGAACCTTCCTTCCTTACACTAGGCTTTGAGCCGGAACTTATTTGCTGTTCCCGCAAAGCCTCAACCAAGAAGCCAGGGGCTCTCTTTCAAAGTTTGGGGTAACCCAAAGAGGGGGTTTCCAGACTTGGTTCACTTCTAGAAGCAGATTCCTAGGGCACAGTGAGAAACGGGTATTTCTAGGGGGGTTCAGACCACACTGGGTGACACCTCAAAGATACGTGTCTACCTTCTGGTGCGTACCATCACATCTCTCCAGGGGTAAACCTTCTACTGAAGGTCCTGGGAAGGATCGAGTCCATTTGTGGTGGCAAGAGGAGCTCTGGGATGCTGTCAGCCTACCAGAGAAAACTCCTGGAAGCCTCTCCCATCACTGAATAAACTGGACTCCTTTGGGATTTGCAAAAAGGGCAGGTGGACCAGGACAACTTGGGACAAGGACAGTCCCTTCCAGTGCCCCGGTCCACTAGCCATTGGCCGCAAATAGACCTTCTCATCCATAGTGGCCCAAACTACTCTTGAGGGACCTCAATGGAGCGATAACAACCCTAGGACACAACTGCTCAGGAGTCACCTTCAATTCCAAGTGCATGCATTTTGCCCCTGTCTCTGCCTCATGGATCTTTGAGTTTTATTTAGGAAGCAAAACACAACAAAGCCACAGAATCACAGAGTTAGAAGAGACCATAAAGGCCATGTAGTCCAACCCCACGCCATGCAGGAACTCTCAATCAAAGCACCCCCGACACATGGCCATCCAGCCTCTGCTTAAAGTCAACCTGAGCAGCCAAAGTTCTGCTCAGTCCTGATCTAGTGGGTAAGGATTTCTGACGCCTTCCCTGCCTGCTTTGCTTCCTGGCCTTCCCTCCGTTGACACTTTAGCCAATGGGCTACTTCACTATGGCAAACCACGAACCGTCCACCTTGCCACGGCCCCAGTTGACCACTGTGGGGGCCGCACATCTGGAAAAGTGCGCTGTACTAACTTGGCATGCATCTGGAAGGGAGACAGGGGACAGAAGAGTCTCCCAAAGCCCACAAAAGCAATTTGTTTTGTTCGCCACAATTGCATCTTGTTAATTGCCACAGGAACGCGTTGGATTTTTGTTTGCTACCACACACTAGCAAAGCGACCCCCTCTGGGATTGCGACAGTTGTTAGCTTGGACAAAACACACACACACACACATACACACAGAGGGGGAAGAGAAAGAGACAACGAAAGGCAACTAACAGATCTCCCCCGCCAAAAAAATACAGCAACGAATTGCGGTATTTGGAAACCTGATTGTAAAAACTTGGGGGGGCCCTTTCACGCTACACAGTTATGAGTGCTATGATTTCACTTTAACTGCCATGGCTCTGTCCTATGGAATCCTGGGATTTGTCGTTTGGGGAAGCACTAGAGCAGAGACATTGCAAACAGTCCCCCTTCCCAAAACCAACCCTCTGCAAACCCCAGGATCCCATATTAGCTAAAGAGGAAACATAACACGAGAACTGTGTAGTGTAAAGAAATGAGAAATGCGTGAGAAAGAAACCAGTTATAAAGAAAAGGAGCCCTTGACATTTTCCTTGAAAATAAATCCAAAGATTTAAATGCACCGTTTTAGTGAACGTACGGAGCCAGCGTGGCATGGTGGTTTTAGCGTCGGACTGCAAGTCCAGAGACCAGGGTTCAAATCCCCACTTGGCCACGGAAAGCCATGGGGTGACCTTGGGCAAGTCACACTCTCTCAGCCTCAGAGGGAAGGACAAGCCAAACCTCCCTTGCTAATAACACCCTGTGATAAGGTCGCCATAAGTCGGAAATGACTTGAAGGCACACAACAGCAGCAACAACAACCCTTTACAGGAATCTCAAAGCTGAGGGATTTCTCACCCGATGAAGCCATCTGAATAACAATAATAAAAGATGACCGATGCATTCAAAAAGTGAGCTCAGCTCCTGACAGAGGAGGAGGCGCCTCCTTCGAGGAGTGGAGAGATATTTCTACCTACATTGACTTGGACATGAAGAAGGTGACCGCTCAGAAGGAAATGTGGCTTGTTAGGAACAAAATACTGAGGAAGAGATTGGTACCGGATGACCGGAAAAATCTCCCCAAACTGACTGGGGAAATGAGAATGATACGAAGTGACCACTGGCCTTGCAAGATGCTAAATGGAATCAGGTGGTCTAGACACTGCTGTGGACATTGGACGTCTGTTTGGACCCTGGGGGCCACATCCCCGATTCTTCCTTTTACAGTGGGTCCTCCGCAAGATGCCAATGTGGAGGGGCCAGCTGTATTCACTACATTCAAACCATTCAGAATTCGCTTGGAATCACAGAACTGGAAGTTGAGATGGAAGGGACCAGAAGGGCCACCTAGTCCCTCTACTGCCATAATGGTTGGAAACTTATGGCTAGTCCCCCTTGAATGTGTGTTGACACATATGTAAATCCAATCGATCCAATGGCCCTACTCTAGCTGAGACTAACGCCAGGGTTTAGGCCTTCGTCTTCTTGCCCCAACAAACACGGGCATATTATAGAGAGAAATCCTGCCCTCCATGGCATTAGCCACTCACAAAGAGCTGTCAAACATACATGTTATCCTTCACAGATATCACTTCCCCGTTAATTTCATTTTAATTAGCAAGCAAGGCATGAAACAATCCTGCTTTCTTGACTGGCATGTTTACCCACACGCACGTCACTCTTGCCATACAGAGGGGGGTTATCTATAATCCCCACAGTGGGATCGACGGTAAAGCTCAATGTTGCTTAATTTGTAATATTATATAATCCGCTGTCAACGGCACAAAAGGGATTGGCCAGAGAGTCCAGCGAACAAGGACAGGGATGGGGACAATGAGTACGAACTGCAGCCTTATGGCCGGTAGACTCAAGAATGCATTGCGATCGTTCCCTTTGGCACCGAAACATCCCAACTTCAAGAACGGCGTCAGTTTCTCGATACCGTAACCCATAAAGACTACGAACCTCATTTTATAGACAGGGACCAGCAGAAAGTTGGGGAGTAAGGATGTTACTTCCTTCCGAGGAAGGCGGATGGACAAAGCCCCTTAGAAGAACAACAACATCTTGGAAGCCATGTAAGAAAACACCAAGATTGGTTTCTTCCTCTGATCCAATTACGAAAAGCCAGAAAGCTGAGCTGCCCTGGGAGAGCAAAGTGCTGAGCGGCCGACAGCAGAAATACAACCACGATACCGGAGATACGATCTGTGTAGGGTGTTTCATTTCCCTGAGGCTTAACCAGAGGAGGGAAGTGTACCCTCCAACATTTCACCAAGAAAAAACAGGGCACATATGAGCAAGTGAGATCGGGACATGGTCAATCCGGCCAAGAAAGGAGAACCAACAGCTGAATTAACTAAGAGCAAACTACTTTTGCACTTTGAACTCAATTTGCAGAGATTGCGGTCAGCTGAGGACAAAGAGGGGAAGGCAAAAAAGAGGAGGAAAGATAGACCGGGACAGTTGAATAGAAGATGAGAAAGTGGGAAGGTAGAGGATTGAATAGAACAGTCCCTGATGAACTGGGACAGTTGGGAGACTATGCTTTTGTCCAGTTGGTTTTGTAGGTTTCTGGCATACTATGGGAAGGAGATAGGGGAATGTGTGCAAAGCAGATTTCTGGAGCCATGTTAGGCTGGAAAAGGACAAATGCTGGTCACGCTTGTAAGGTATGCCTCTAAGAAGGCAATGTGGGATTTACAGAAAAATAAATCATTTGACTGCGATAGTTTTTCACCATCTTGGGGCCTCTATACGGTGTAGCCAAGAATGAGATTAACCCAGAAGACACTTGAAGGGGACACAAGATATCTTAACTCGATAGCCAAATTCAAGGTGGCTACACTTACTCTGCTCCACCTTGCCTTATTTTATCTCTGAAAGGGCAAAAGATTATAACAGAACACAGATCAGAAGAACGAAGTTTTCGACATAATGAGCCAGTGCACCAGAAACAACAATGAAAAATGCAATTTTTGCACAAGGAAAAAGGGCTCCAAAGTGTGAGACCAAAAGGCCTACCCCGAGTTCCGCATTTTGTTCACAGTTCGGCCAAACCCTAGACATCCGTTCTTTTAAAAAAAACAAGACTAGACGAAACCAAAATAATAATAATCATAATCTGTTTCCCTGATTCAAGCAGATGCTTAGTGACTCGAGCGCCGGTGACGGGGCTGAGTCGATCGGTTTGGTCAAGAGGGCCTTCTGCTTCTCTGACCGCGTCATGGAAATTAAAATATCTTTCCCCTCCACATAGCTGAAGGCAGCATGGCTGCTTTTGTGGAAGGATAACTGGAACCTATCCAAGATGGCAGCTGGAGGCAGGGGAACTGCCGCTCGAATGGAAGAAGGCCAGCAATAAAGCGCGGAGTGGAAGAGAGTGACCAAGAGAGCGAAAACCAAATACTGCAGTAAAGAAAAGGATACAGGTTACGGATACAGAGAGCTGGTGCTGTCCCAAAAGCAACCCATACTATGAGTCCAGAAGCCAACTTCAACTCCCGGGGATGTCCATGAATGGAAAAAGCCAATGGGGAATTGGTATTTTTTCCCATTCACAAACCTGGACTGCGGACTTCAGAGTCCTCAGCCACTTAGAAGTTAGAAGGGGCATATATTCTCTCCAGAGAGGACTTTTTATCCTGGAATTACGAGTGAGATATTTTGCACTGCCCTTTTTAGAGGAAAAGGAAAAAATATATATACACAGTGGACCCTTGGTATCCGCTGGGACTTAGTTCCAGGACCGTCCATGGATAACAAAATCCGTGGGTATTCAAGCCCCATTAAATACAATGGCATAACAAAATGGTGTCCCTTATATAAAAGGGCAAGATCAAGGTTTGCTGTTTGGAATTTATACTTTTTTGGGAATATTTTCAAGCCATGGATACTTGGATAAAAAAAATCAGTGGATAAGAAGGGTTGACTGTATATAGACGCCCCCCCCCCCCCAAAAAAAAGCATAAGGGATACTTCCAAAAGAAATAAACGACCCTGATTTATTGGAACGGGCTCAGAACTAGAGAGGAAGAAGAGGGTCGAAGAAGGTAACAAAAGCGAGGGGAGAAATTAAGCTTGTAACAAGTCAGGATCAGATGAACAACAGGCACCTTGTATGCATCAAACAATGGAAATAATTATAATTAGAAAAGAAAAATTACACACCCACTCCTTATTAACCCTCTTCCTCGCTGCCCTACGTCCCGTCCTTCCTGCCTAGGACCACCCCCCAAGACATCACATCAGACTTTTCCGGAACTGCGATTGTGTGCTCAGTTTGGATTTCGGGTCCGACAGCTGGAGTTCGAGCTGCTTGTACAGGTTCCTTAGTTCAGTGACCTCCTGGAGAACTTGCTGGGCTTGGCTCCAGTTGGAGGAGGCCTCTCCCAGAAGTCTCTCAGTCTCCTGCAAGATGGCCTCCGAGTCCAGCTTGGAAGAAGAAGGAGAGGACGATGGGATGGTAGTAGCAGAGGTTGACGTTGTCGTAGCCGTCGTAGCGGAACAAGGCTCTTGGGCCATCTGCTTCCCTTCCCCGTATCCCCTCACCTCCATTAGAAGTTCCTGTGTCTTTTCAAGTTTCAAGGCGACAAGCTCCTGGATCCGGGTCAGCTGTTCCGGCTCCACCGAGGCGAACTGGTCCTCCAGGCCTTTCCTCAACACGGCCCGGTGCGCTGAGGACGAATCCCGACACGACAAGATCTCCTCCATGGAGGCGCACTTGTTCTTTTCCGAGAGGGTGAGCTTCTTTGGAACCTGAGGGGTGTACATGGTCCCCTTGTCAAAGGAGTCGTTGCGATGAGAGAATTTGTCCCAAGATGATGTGACTTCCCGCCGTGGAAGGCTATTTGTCCGGCTCTTCTCCGGTGGCCTGACATTCTCTGAATCTGAACGCCTTCTCCCAGCGGTCAGTTGGGCAACGGATTTATCCAGGTCCACCCGGAAGGTTTCCTCGCAGGTGCCGTGGTCTTCTGGAGCAGCATCTTCTTCTTGGATCAAGTCAAGGGTCAGCATGCCATCAGAGGTTGAGGTAGATGCCTACAAAAGCAGGGAAGAAGCAAACAAAAAGAAGGGTCTACACATTCTGAGAATTATTTGGAAGCGTCGTGCCAATATCATTGCATGCTTCCACCTTGCCATTCCTCCTAACCTCTTCCTCAAAGATAATAAATGAGCATGAAGGGGGGAAAACAAAGAAAATTCAAGATGGATGGTTGGCTAATAAGTTCTCAAGGAATTTTAGTAGCTGGACTAAGTCACAATGTTGGATTTTTGCAGGATGTAGTTGTGTTGGACAACGACTCTGGAGACCAGGGTTCGAACCCCTTCTGAGCCATGAAACCCACTGGGTGACCTAGGGTAAGTCACACTCTTTCAGCTTCAGAGGATGGCAATGACAAATCCCCTCTGAAGAAATATGCCAAGAAAAACCCATGATTAGTTCTCTTTAGGATCGCCACAAGCAGCTTGAAGGCACACAGTGACAACAAAGCTTAGTTGGCCATTAAACAAATTCCAAAATACCTTGACTAGGCCAACCAGAAGGTGCAAGAAACATGCTGCCAGCTTTCAAAACTCCTTGAATTATTAATCACACAAAGATGTGAGAAAATAATAATTGCACAGGTGACACAAAATAGCAAGTGACACTCTTGGAATCACAAGAGCCTTTAAGTCCCCGTCTTTGTTTTTGGATGATACGGTGAAAGTGTTTCCATGAAGAACCTGCATCCCTGCCTCTATCCCTTCCAAAGACAGGTTGAGGAATAACAAGGGCAAACATAAAATATCTGTTCTTCAATATGGCCAAAAAACAAGTGTGGGGGTACTGCGTGGGGACCAATGTCCCCCTCAGCTGCCTCCATGAGCCAAATTCCCCCCAGTTCCAGAGTGTGGTCTAGATGGCAAAGGTCATTAATAAGGAAAACCACACAAACCAGGAAAAGCTGCAGCAGTTTGCTTTTGCTTAAGCCAACTGGGAAGGGCAAGACTCCACCATTCCTCTCCCCATACTGAGTTAACTGATAACAAACTAGCTTTGCACTTTGAACTCCATTTGCAGGAACTGAAGGAAAGTCAGGACAAAGGAGGAAAGCAGGAGGAGAAGTGAGAAACCGGGACGTTTTAAAAGCAGGCGAGAAAGTGGGAAAGCATATGATTAACTGGGACTGTCCCCTTTCCAGACTGGGACACCTGGAGGGTATTATCTTCTATTTCGAGTGTAAGGGATGCTGTACGTACCACAGCCATCAAGTGCCCCCGGGTCGGAGGCCGCCTCGAGTGCTGGATCTTTGCCCTGTCGCGAGTTGGGTGGGCCAAGTAACTTTCCTCCTCCACCGTAACCTGGAAAAACCCAACAACAACACAAGCGCACTGTCAGTCATCACAAGGCCAGCATTTACAACACATTGCTTTGTGCGGCAAACGGAGCCTCGTGGTGAATAATTGATCCCTTTCGTTTTGGCTTTCACGGCAGAGATCATCTATCAGCTTCCCCAGGAACTCTCCGAAGTATTCCTTACTTATGGCAATTAGTCGGAGTATCTAGGTGGGAGGATGGAGGACCCATCTGTTGGCACTGTTTTCCAGTTTAGAATCATAGAATCGTAGAATTGGAAGAGCACCCAAGGGCCATCCAGTCCAACCCGATTCTGCCATGCAGGAACTCTTAACCAAAGCATCCCCGACAGATGGCCATTCAGCTTCTGTTTGATGACCTCCAAAGAATGAGACTCCATCACCCTCTTAAGGAGCGTCTTCCACTATCGAACAGCTCTTACTCTCAGTTTGAAAGACTGCAAATTCTTTTTTCAAACTGGGGAGCCACTGGCAGACTTTACGGGCCACAATCTGACCTCCGCTGGTGTATCATGTTCAGCTCCTTCATCGTTCGCACTTGCGGCCAAAGAGCATTCACCCCCATCACGTTCAACCCTTGGATAACTCTTTTACAGTTTGCACTTGCGACCAGAGCAGATTCACCAGCCATGAAATTGTGTAACGGGGATAGTCCCTTTAAAATTCACACTCAGTTTAGACAGTCGTCTGGTAGACATGCTTGAAATGGACAAGCTTACAATTTTATTAAAGGATAAAAGAATCAATGAACAGAATGAAGACTGGGACGTGATAATGGATTATCGCAAAGAAAGATGATCCAAAGTTTAAGAAGAGAAAAGAAAGCTGTCAATAGTTAGTATCGGAAGGAAGTATATCAGTATTAATAATTTAGAAAAGCTTTGATATAATGATAACTGTGCTTAACAATCACATCGAAGTGTCTAGACATATATGATATAAAATAATCAAGAGTGTATAAACTTAAGATAAATGAATAAGATATATATATATATATATATATATATATATATAATTAGGCATCTTGTAATGATATAAATTATGGAAGAATTTGAACATATATATATATATATTTAAAATCATGTAATTTATAATTTGAAGAAGTTAAAGAGGGGAGGAAGTCTGAAAAATAATATGATGTAAACAAATATGTAAAAGAGAAATGTGTTAGGATGTTTCAGACAAAAATCAATAAACATGACATTAACATTCACACCCAGCATCACTTCCAGCTGCAATTCGGGCTGATTTTTTTTTTTTACTGCTTTTGCTGTTGTTGTTTCAGGGTGTTTTTTGGGGAGGGAGTTGTTTTGAAGGGCTCTGGGAGTTTAGAGGGAGCCAACTGCCAAACTTTGAGACAGCTTTGGCCCATCTTTCATGCAAAAACAAAACAAAACAAAGGTCATAAATTGGCCCAATTTTTCCTGCACCCATAAATTGGGAGTTGCAGGGCTTGCACTTGGAGGTCCTAAGGGCCAGTTTTCCCACACCATCCTAGCAGTTGGCATGCTGGATTTGGGCTGTGGGTACGGAGGGAGGGACCCCGAAGGTTACAGAAAGTTTTGGCCCAACCCTTAATTCCCTGCCCCATAAGGTAGCCTTTCCCACCCCAAAAGAGGGACACTACCCATTAGTTCTGGATCAAGTAGGAGCATTTTCAGCAGTCACCAAGGCAAAGGAGAGGAACCGACCCACCTCATCCAAGATACGGTTTTTGGCCCGGGTTATTGCCGAATTGAGAGCGTTGATCCAGGACTCTTTCTCTTCAGGGCTCACAGCCAGGAAGACAAGGTTGGGTGCCTAAGAGAGAGAAAGAAAGAGAGAGGGAAATCACATCAGGTGCCATTATGGATCTTGTCGTTTACATCCCCATCATCAGCAGCATCATCCACATTTCATAATCTGATGAATCTGTAGCTACGTTCCAGAAATGCAAGAAAAGCCTCTTCGTGAATTGAGAAGATGTATATTGGGGCATTGGCAAGAGTGTTCCAATGCACATCAAGTGCTCCTAATAAACATCAAGCATTTCTCATGCGCATCAGCCACTTGCGATGCACATTGGGGGTGTCTGATGCACGTCGGACACTTTTCATGCTCACTGCCACTTCTGATGTGTGCTGGACACTTGTGATGAAAACCAGACACTTGTGATGAAAACCAGACACTTGTGATGCACACTGGACACAGCTGAGGTGCATTACACACTTCTGATGTGTGTTGGGTTCCTCTCTGGGACCTCCTAGCCAGTCTCTAGAGGTGCACTGGGGGCATATCACATCAGTTACTCCAATGCCCAGAATTCCTGGAGCTGGGGGATCCTGGGCATGGTAGTCCCAAAATGTAACTTTCCAAAACGTCATGTTTTAAAATGGCCAGCAGAAGCAGAAGGAGAAGGGGGATGAAAACAACAACAACGATGAAACTACTTAACAGCAGCCATGAAACTACTTAACTACTACTATGAAACGACTTAATAACTGTGCCAGACCATTGCTCCACCTTGCTCAGTCCTTCTACCAAGACTGAAGCAGAGGGGTGGCCTTCCTGGGTCCAATAAGGTTTGTGAGATGTTTTGCAAGGGATCAAACTAAGGATGCAGTGCTCTACCTGTTGAGCTACGACCCCTTTCTAGGTCCAGATATGGACTGACAGTGTGCCAGAAGAAGGCCGCAAGGATCTGGTAGGTGTGTACGTGTGTGTGTGAAAGGCCACTTACTGTGTTCCCTGGTTCCTTGGAATGGGCGAGCAAAAACTTGCTATAGTTCTTTTTGCTTCTGCTTTTGGATTTCCTGAGCTCTTCGCACTTCTCGTAATCGTTCAAGTCAAAGACTTCTTGGGTGTTTTTCTCATCCTTGACCTGCAGAGCAAAGACACGGCAAACTGTATTTTTTTTATAAACGACAACCAGAGACTTCCTCTCCTCAACTGCTTTTGAAAAGAAAAGAAGAGACGATTGTGATTTACAATTCTCTGTTGTTGCTGGTCTTTAAAATGAAGTTGAATGCACACTTTTCAGGGGACGCTTTGGCTACGGAGTTGCTGAACTGGCAAAGGCTGGATTATATGGTCTCTAGTTGTCCCCCCCGACCCACTATCCTACCGAAATGAAGAAGGGAGTTGGATGAAGGCAGGGCAGCTTGTTTCAATAGGGATTACACCAAAGAACTTGCTGATGGATTATGCCAGGAGGGAGAGGGTCAGTTGCACCCCATCTCTTCTTATGGCACCGTCCAGTTGCCCCCAAAATGCACCTGCTCTTTGCACAGACATCTACGACTCTCAAACAATGGAGAGGGCAAGCATGAATGCCCAGAGCTTTGCACATGTGCCAGTGAATTTGGGAAGAAGAAGGCATTTTTCTTTCAAAAAAAGAAAAGAAAAGATAGTTGAGAAGGCGGAGTGGAATCTATTTTTATCCAGGCCAAATCTCTGCTGCTCAGTGAAACAGTGCAGGATTTGCAACACATGATATAAAAACCCCAGCTCCTTTGTTGCTAAGCTCTGCGTTCCCCTCCAAGAGAGATTAGGCAAAAGGAATTAAAACACCGCCGGTGCCGAGGAGCACAGGCTCGGGTTCAAGTCTGGGCACAGGGAAAGAGCCTCTCTAGCAATAGACAGATGAGAGAGACAGAGAGAGAGAGAGAGAGACAGAGAGAATACTGTAGATAATAGATAGATGATATCATAGATAATATTTTAAGATAATATTAGATAAAAGAAATGATACTGTAGATAGATAGATAGATAGATAGATGATATCATAGATAATATTATAAGACAGACAGATAAATGATACTGAAGATAGATAGACTGACAGACAGACAGATGATAGGAAATGAAAGATAGATAGGCAGACAGACAGATAAATAGATGATACTGTAGATAGATAAATAATATCATAGATACTGTAAGACAGATAGACAGATCATACTGTAGATAGATCTGTCTTACAGTATCTATATCAGCTATCTATCTACCTACCTACCTATCCGACCTATCCACTCTAATCTATCTATCTGTCTATTCATCCATCCATGGTACCATCTGTCTATCTACAGTACCCTATCTATCTATCTATCTATGAATGAATTCCTTCATGGACAGGGGGTTAGACTAGACAGCCCTTGGGACCCCTTCCCACTCTCTGTTCCTCTGTTTTCCTGATGTTCAACCCTCTTTAAAAAGCCTTTCCATCTCTCTCCTGCCTGAGAGACCAGCTTCTCGTCCTACATCTTTCCCATCCCATTTCAGGGTCACGTGGGAGAGGCGAGTGCGAAGAGCAAGAGCGTGTTAGCAATGGGGCTGGAGTGATAACTTAATGGAACATCGTGGCTCCTTCCTGCTAGGCAGCACACACCATATATATATATATATATATATATATATATTCCTCCATTACAGGCAGCAGCCAAGTGGGGAGGGAATGGCTGTATTGATTGCCGTTTTGCATCATGTTGACCTCATGTAGCTTCTACATGGAGCTGATCGAGGGCCGTGTCTCTTAGGAATCGATAGCGGGGAAAGGAAGCGCATGGGCTGAGTATCAGGACACATGGGTTAGGCGCATGAGACAGAGCGATGGAGGGAGACCAAGAGGCGGCCGAGGACCAACCATGGTCTCCATGTGCGATGTGGCGCACGAATTGCACCATGCACCAGTTTGGTCTGAAGGACAATCGTGGCCCAACGAAGCAAAACACCAAAGGTGCAACCCAAGGCACATGTGGGTCCACACGCACATGGATCCTCATGTGCGACTCTGGTTCTGCAACCTTGAACTGAATGAGGACTTTTTGCACCAGACCAAGTTCTCCAACTGCTCCCGGAGGGGGGAAAAACAAGATGGTCGTGGGGATTACACCCCAGAATCCCCCTGCTATAGCATTAAAAGGGGGTGCTGTGCTCATGGAAAGGGATGCCCCTTTTGTGGTTAAAAATGCCAGGCTCCATTCCCATTAAACTGGAGAGGGATGGCTCTGGATTGCATGGCCCTCTGGACATGGTCGAACTTCTAATGCACATATTTTAAAATGTAAGTTTCTAGTTCTCAAGATTCAAAGGTTTCAAGCTCTTTGGACGCTGGAGACACCAAGAGAGACACTGCTGTTGTTACTGTGTGCCTTCAAGTCTTTTTGGACTTACAGTGACCATAAAGTGAAGCTATCATGGGACTTTCTTGGCAAGATCAGAGGAGGTTTCCCATGGCCTTTCCCTGAGCCTGAGAGAGTGCAACTTGGCTAAGGTCATCCAATGGTTTTCCATGGTGGTCTCTCCTCCAAATATTAACCAGGACTGACCCTGCTTAGCTCCTATTGTCCCCAGTTTGACACAACTTAATCTGCCATGGCTCTGTGCTATGGACCTTTGGGCACCGTAGTTTGTTGCGGCACCAGAGCTCTCTCTAACAGAGAAGAATAAATATCTCACGAAATCAGAATTCCACTGCATTGAGCCACCATGGCAGTTAAAAGCGGTGTCAAACTGCATCAGTTCTGCAAGGCAGACGTGGTTCGCCAAATTACAAATCCCAGGATGACCCCATGGCAGTAAAAGTGGAACCAAACTGCTATAATCGGGCTGTGGAGATGCACCCCCAATGCCCCAACCAATTCTTTCAATTGGATTTTAAAAAAACCAAACGTATCCTCTTAGCTCTTCCTGGTTGCTTTTCCGTCCACCTGCTCCTCTCTCCAGCGCACCATCCGTCCCGGGTATCAAATGTCCCGTAACCGGAGCGCTCCGGGTGTGCGCCGTCGTGCCGTCTATAATCACTTTTCTGCATCTCTAATGCCTGGGTTTCCTACTGGCCAAGCAGCTGTTTGGTTTCATGGTAATTAAAACCCCACGTCTGCTGAAAAGCTGCCGCCTTTAAACCCCATTACGGACTGACATGAAACCTTTGGTAAGGGTTAACCTGCTTGTTTCTGGAATTCAGTGATTCCCAAACTGTGGTCCCCCTGGTTTTTGGACTCCAGTTCCCAGAAGCCACAGCCACTTTGGTTTAGGATTCTGGGAGCTGAGGTCCAAAACACTGGGAAGGCCAGAGTTTGGGAAATTATGGAAACGTTTGGACTCCATACCCTCCAATTGTCCTGATTTGGAATCCTCTGCCATCCCACTTTTGCGGCAGCATTTAAAATGTCCTGGTTTCCCTCTCCTCCTTCCGCTTTCCCTCTTCATCCTCAGCTAACTTCCATTGCTGCAGATTGCAAATTCTCTTGCGAACAACTGCAAACAGAAAAGGTGTCTGGGCAGCGTCAGTTCCACCGGGCAACAACTGGGAGCAATACCTACAAAGCTCCCCCCCTGCCTTTCTCCCAATCCAGATCTTGGAACCACCATTACTCTTGTGGACTACAACACCCAGCATCTTGCAGTGCGTGCGTGTAAGCAGTCGCTAGCGGAGAGGAATTCTGGGCACTGTAGTACACAAGGAAAGGGATTACAAGAGAGGAGATCCCACCTGAACTTCTCGACTGTAAGAGCTGTTTGACAGTGGCATATGGACTGCTCCAGTTGGATGGTCATCTCTCAGGGGCTGGACTAGGTGACCCCTGGGACTCCCAATGCTCTGATTTATTTTGTGGTCCTGCAACTCGGCTTTGCCCCATTGTCGCCTGGCACAGGACAAATATCGCAAGCTGCCAAGAATCAGGCTAGGCCCAAGAAACCAGAAACTCAAAATCCGCAGCAGGTCTGAGGTTCCTGCTCTGTCCCCTTTGGGTAGCTTTGGCTCTCAACCCCTGTGATGCCTCCTTGGTGTTGAAATCTCCACACACACACAAACAAACACACAAGCTGTGAAGGCAGTCACAGCCTCCCCAACACCATGACAACTAATCCCATGACGGCAGGGTGAGTCCACTCTGGATTTTAGTACGAATTTGACGAAATCTCTATCGCTCTCTCCGAGAGGTACTGAATCCTGAGTGGAAGCAACACACACACACACACATACACACAATTCTCCATCCCTAGCTGTCCTATTGCAACTGAGATTCAGCATTCTCTATCCAACCTTTTGTTATCTTTCTGTTGTTGTTGTTGTTGTTGTTGTTGTTGTTAATATCTCAGCCCTGGGACTGAAGTAAGGGTTCAAGGGGGAGCCCTTTCCCATGATCTTGACCCCAGACCTGCCCCTCCAGCCCTTAATAACTTAACCCCCCCCCCTTTTTAAAAGAAATACCCAAACAGGCTGCTCATGACTCAGACTGCATCCGCACTGCAGAAAGAATCCAATTTGGCACCACTTTAACTCCCCATTCTGCACTAATTGCACCAGCAAAATGCATGGAAAGTACATCCTATGCCTCCCCACATAACACTTGTCTCCCTAAAACAGAGAAATGTAGGGTCCAAACACACTGCAGAAATTATCCAGTTTCAGACCGCTTGAACTCCCCTGGCACAATGTTAGGTAATTCTGGGGAAACTGTAATTTTCTGAGACATTTAGCCTTGTGTGTCAGAGAGCTCTGGTGCCACAATAAACTATAATTCCCAGGATTTCCTAGCACGGAGCCACGGCAGTTCAAGCAGTCTCAAACTGGATTATTTCTGCACCTAGAAGAGAGGTAAGGAAGAAGGGAAAAGATGATATTTAGCCAGGACTAAGGTTGCATCTGCCCTGAAGAAATAATCCAGTTTGACACTATTTAAACTGCCCATGTCTCCATGCTTTGGGATTCTGGGAATGGTAGTTTCTTGTGGCACCAGAGTTTGGCTGCCATGGCAGCTAAAGTGGTGTCAAACTGGATTATTTCTGCAGTGCTGATGCAACCTGGCTAAATACCTTTTCTCGCCTTCCCTACTTCTTTCCTAATTTCATGTTTTAGGGAGCCAAGTATCATCTGGGGAGAGATATTATATGCTTTCCATGCATTTTGCTGGTGCAATTAGTACAGAATGGGGAGTTAAAGTGGTGTCAAACTGGATTATTTCTGCTGTGCAGATGCAACCTTAGTCCTGACTAGATACCATTTTTTCCTTCCTTCCGTCTCATGTTTTAGGGACTATATCGTATGCTTTCCATGCATTTTGCTGGTGCAGTTCTCACAGAATGGGAAGGATCCATCCCATCCCCTCTTTGCCCTCCAAACTCTGTGCCAAAAAGCAAAATTACTGGATTTGCAGGTCCAGTTTCAGAAGAGAAAAGACGAGGAAGGACTGAGCTGAGAAACGGGTCTCTCTCCTACCTCTTTCTCGGAGATGTAGAGCTGGTCCCCTTTCAGGACCACATAACGGTTCTTCCAGATCTCCCGAAAAATGCCTTTCCCGCAGAATTTCCTGACCCAGCCGACTTTTTCCGGCTGCATTGGCTGCTGGTTTACATCTTGGAGCCCCTGTGGGAATGGAAACAAGACACACAAAGGAAGGGGGGAAGAGGAGAAGAAAGGAAAGCGTTAAAAAGAGGGCCTTTAGTATTGTTATTTTATAAAAAATAAAATAAAATAAATGCTCACCTCCCTCCAGCACCTCTTCCCCAGATTGCAATGGGAGAAATCCATCCATTGCTTTCCCCCAAAACCATCCCTTTCCAAAAAGGGAGAATGCCATGTATTTTGCCGGCCGGCTTTTCTCAGGCCAAGCTTGGATTTCCATTCATTTGAGGATCCTTATTTCCCTTCTTTTAAATGCACCCACACGCCCAAAGGATAAACTGGGCCCAGATAAATAAATATATCACGAAATAACCACCAGGCTCCTGCCATTGCTTCCTTTTTCTCCTCCATTGGCATTATATAAGGAGCAATGGACCTGATCCATCTTCCAGGCCCAGTTTGCAATTCATCATGGACCTAAACCTATTTCATTTTCCTTTCTTTAAAACACAATGCTTTCCTCGGTGCTGATCCTGTTCTCCGAAGGCCCTCTGTTTCTCCAGGCCTGGTGTTGCATTACCCATCATTGCAAATTTTTGGCCCAATCCCTTTCTTTCTATTCCTCGCTTTTCCCACAATGGGTTTTTTTTTCTTTCTGGGGGTGCCAAAAAAAAAAAAAATTACAATTGGACTCCCCCCCCCCTTTCCATTTCGATCGCCTGCAGAATAAAAACCAAAATGCATCCATCCCAATGTCAACAGAATGAAAGCCAATGCATCCCATTCGTGCAGAATGAAAGCAAAATTAAAATCACAGAAGATTTTAAAGCCCAAAAATTGGGAGCATTTGCCATTGCATCAAATAGTAAATCAGTTTATAAAGTGACTATTTCAAAGGGAGATGGAGAAGATGCTGGGAAGGATGAAGGAAGGAAACAAAACAATGACCGCCTACACAAATGTGTGCGCTACTGTTACCTCATCCTTTCCCCCTCCCCCCAACCACCCAAAATATTGTGGATTTTAAAGAATAACATCTGATTATTATTACAGTATTATTCTTTTGAAAGGAGAAGGTTCGAGGAAGCATTGCAATGAATGCACAATGACAGCAAGGCACTCACCCGCTTGGCAGAGTTGTTTTTCTTCATCATTCCCCAGAAGAGATCAGCCAAAAAAGGGGGTGGCTGTGGGGAGATATTGGGGGGAAGGAAAGGGGTTTTGGGGTGTAGGGGAGGGAAAGAAAAGGGGGAACAATCCAGGCAGATTGGAAAGGATGGAGCCAGGAAGAGGAGGCTTGCTTGGATCTGCTTAGAAAGTGCCTTTGATGGAGGAGGATTCAAATAAAATGAAAAGAATTTTAAAAACCCTTCTTCTTCTTCTTCTTCTTCTTCTTCTTCTTCTTCTTCTTCTTCTCTCTTTTCCTTTTCTCCTTCTTTCCTTCTCTTCTTAAAAGAAAAGTGAAAAGTCTCTGGGGACATGAAGGTCCAGCTTGGCTTGGCAGAGATGCCCAGACATCTTCAGAGACACAAAAACCCCATCTGTTCCCTCTGCTCTTCTTCTTCTTTTCCTCCTCCTCCTGCTCTTTCTCCTTCTGTTTCTTTCTTTCCTTTCTTTCTTGCTCTTCTTCTTCTCCTCTCTAGTAGCAAGCAGGGCTCTTTCCTCCTGGGCTCCACAGCCCCATCTATAGCCAGCCCAGCTTGTGACGTCCTCAGAGTTCACCATTTATTTGTTTCAAAAGGAAAAAAAAGGGGGAAATTGGGGGGTGGGAAGAAGGGATGGACTGAGAGAAAAAGGGAGGAGGGAGGAAGAAGGGATGGGAGGGAAGGAGGTGGGGAGGGGGGCTCCTTTTCTTTGTTTGAGTCCTCCAAGGCAAGGGAGGTCAGGGAGGAAAGAGAGGGAAGGAGAAAGGGGGAGAAAGGAGGACAAGCTGAGCCTCTCCAGAGATGGAGAAAGGAGACCAAGGAGGAGAGGAAGAAAAATATACCTTCCAAGCTTTCACTTATGAAAACTGGAGGTCCAAGCAACCTCAGAGTCAGGTCAAGGGGGCAAAAATGATTAATGAAAAAGAACAAATAATAATAACAATAATAATGATAAACTAGAAGATGTTGCAGCAGTTTGCTTTTGCTTGAGCCGACTGGGAAGGGCACAATTCGGCCCTCTCCTCTCTTCTCCCTTTGAACGCAAGCTCCTTTTGCCGTTTCAAACCATAGGCTGCAACTGGAGTAAAAAGGGGGAAAGCGGGAGGAGGAGAGAGAAATCGGGGCATTTTAAAAGCGGACAAGAAAGCGGGACGGCAGAGGAGCAACTGGGACTGTCCCTGGCATATTGGGACAGATGGAAGATATTTTTTATATTATAGAACAGAAATGAAATTTTATTTTGATCCCGCCTATCCGACAGGATCGACCAGACATTACCATGATCCACACTGGAACCAAGTTTCGATTTTGAGACTCTGAGGACTAGGAGCTTGCATACTTTTCCATTCACAAAAGAGGGGTTTTCCAGGCCGGAGATCGCATTCTGACTTCTGCAAGCAGATTTATTTATTTTTTTCAAGGAGATGTTAAGCCCTGCATGGATGTACTGAACCAGAAGTCTATATATTTTGGAGAGTTCAACAATGACCCTCAATCCTGGAAAAAAAGAGGGATAAGGACAGTAACATTATTGTAACAGGCAACCTTGGACTCATCCTGGGAAGGCCAACTCCACCAAGGGATGTGGGACAATAAGGCTCAGAGGAAACACACTGAAAGAAATAACAATTCTTATTTAGATTCTGTTACGGACAGAGAACACAAAGGCATTTCTCATACCCTCCAACGTCTCGGGGATAAAAATTGGGACACACGCGGCCAAGCAACATCCGAGTGTTGTCAAAACGGCAAAAGTTATGACTGAGGAGGAACAAGCAAACTGAAAGGGGCTGCAGCAATTTGCTTTTGCCTGAGCTGACTGGGAAGGGCACAGTGTCCTCTCCATCCTTAAATTTCCACCGAAAGCAAACTCCTTTTGCACCCTGATCTCAGTTTGCAGCAACCGAAGTAAGCGGAGGACAAAATGGGAAAGTGGGGACAGCTGAAAAGCAGGCGGGAAAGTGGGACAATTGGGAGGATACGAACTTTCTTTTAGCTAAAGATCAGCAAGAAGAAGAAGAGGTTTCATGGGGAAAGAGAGGAAAGAAATAAACGCAGCTAAATGGAAGCAGATAGAGATGTCTTCTCTCCTAAAGCATTAAGTGCCATTTTCCTTCTTCTTTTGCAGGTTTCGAAGGGGATGAATTGAAAGTTCCTAAAATACCTTTCGCACCATCAAGTGCTGGTGTTGCAGGTGTGAGAGCGGCACACTTGTCCTTTCCCACCTGCCTCTTGCACACAAAGTACATCTTTTTAACCCGAAGGCAGCTTTTGGTTGCTTCCAAAGTGCCAAAGTTTTGCTTTGTTTTAATGAGAGCAAATCAATGCCCTTTCCTTCTCCGTCTTTGTCGCTTGGTTTTGGAGAACTCAGGCCCAGAGTTGGCATCGGAGCATCTCTGCGCAAAGCAGGAAACTCTGGTGTTTAAGATTTTGGAAAGGTGCAAGCGTTGCATAGTGATTTCAGCGGTGGACTAGGGCTCTGTAGACCAGGGTTCGAATCCCCGCTCGGCCATGTAAAGCCACTGGGTAACCTTGGGCAAGTCACAGTCTCTCAACCTCACGGCAAACCAACTCTGAAGAAACATGCCAAGAAAACCCTATTGCTGTAAGTGAAAGCACACAACAACAAACCCAGGGATTATATAAGAGCATGAGTGACCATGTTGCGTTGGACCAAGAGCCTTTCTAACCCAGTATCCCCAGTTCCCAAAGTGGCCATGGGAGCAATTGCATGCCTGCTTCCCAGCTATATTGATTCCCAATATGTGCATTGGTTTCAAAAGCCGCTGACATTGAATCCACTTGAGCTTCTATTCCAAACTTCAGAAAGCAATGATCAACCTATTTTGCAGGAACTGCCACCTTGGACAGCTCCTTTGGGACCAACACTCGGAGCAGACTGACTGCAACTCCCATCGTGGAAGCCACCAATTTTCTATTGCCATCGCCTAAGCCTAACATGAGCCAAAGAAAGGGGTAGAGAAATCCACATTCCAGTCCAGAGGGGTTGTTGTTGTGGGCCTTCAAGTCACTTCTGACTTATGGCAACCTTAAAGCGAACCTGTCACAGGTTTTTCTGGGGCAGAGAGGGTGTGACTTGCCCAAAGTCACTTAGTGGCTTTCCTGGCTGAGCGTGGATTCGAACCCTGGCCTCCGGCGCTCAGACCACAACATACTGGACCCCCCCCCAACCCTAATGGTAAAGTCTGCTATAAACAGTGATCAAATATTCCCATAATTCTTCATTTCATGACTTCTGTAATACATGATGTAAAAATAAAGATTGCTTCTCTAACCTTTGCATTGCTTCCGTATTCTTTGCGTTGCTTCTGTATTATCTGTCTCAGTTCTGTATTCTTTGCATCCAGTTCCCACTCCCAAAAGAAAGCCTTAGAAATACATATATGGTGAGCCATGTTGGTCTTTTAATGATTAAACGTGATTTTTCATCATGTGAGACCTATCTTTCCACTTTTTTTTCATGCAAACCAACTGTTGCAAAGCTCCCGCTTCCGCTCACCCTCCCCACAAGTTCACTTCCCCATTGAAAATGAAAAGAATACAAGTGGTCTGCCATAAAACCATGAGGTCCTTTTACAACGACCGCTTGCAGAACTTTGCTTTTTGTGAGAGGAACCAAATCCATATCACGAGGCTGGTAACTGGTGTTAAAATGGCAACAGAGTTTGGGAATTAAGCCATTTAAGAGCAACTTGAGGACCGACAGAAGTGGGGAAGGAAATAGGCAAAGGGATCTCCCAAATGGGAGACATTGTTTTGAGGTCTCGACCAGACCTTGCAGAAGTAAAGCCTTGGAGCAAATGTTTCTGGAGTCCCTCATGTCGGTCCCTTTCAGCCCCTTGCAGAATTATAAATAGAAAAGCATGATAAACAGAATGGGAACTAGATTTCAAGAAGGGAGACATGATCACTCTCCAGGCAGCCGCTTTGGACTCAATGGATACGAAGGAAATCCAGCGGTAGGATGAGGGTAGAAGGGATACGACAAACACAGCAGATGTGGATCACTCCAAAATGGTCCAAAGAAGAAACCACAGGGAAGGACAACGGATCAGTTCACACGCCGCGTGGACGTCCTCGCAGTCCCCTGAACGGTCTCCAGGCCTCGTCCGCGGAAGCCGGACGACGAAATTTCTTCCAGGAAGCTGGAGGAAAAGAAAACCACATTTGGAGAGGTAAAGGAAGGGACCTGCAAAAGGAGTGTGGCTTTCCTTGGGGTCAGAGATTACATTTAATGGATGTCTTATTAAGAAGTTAAGAAAATCTAGTCAAGATTTCAGTCTCCACAAAGTGGCTTCTGTTTTGGGAAGTACAAGGAATCCTCTGCAAGAGATCCTCTCCCCACAAAATCATATTTTTTCTGCTCTGACAGACTTCTAGGAGCTGTATTTTAGATTTGGTGGTTTGCACAATATGAGATGAGTCCCACGACAAGATAAACTAGTGTCTTTGGAAACAACTTGAAGCACACAAAAATGACAATGTGACCCCCCCCCTTCCACCATTGATATAACAAGTCTACCTTACTAACTAGTAAGACCCAGGTTGTTTAAACCTGGTTAGCACAGGATTATATCCCTCTTTTTAAAAATCAAAGCTATTCCCTCATAAAATAAAATAAAATAAAATAAAAATCACACAACTAAAGAAAGGGGAATTTACTTCTTAATACTCCAGCTTATCAACTCCGGTTTGTTAGTGCTTATTAATCTAGACAGAGGACCAGATGGTGGTCCTTTTTGAAATGAATTGATTCCATTTACTTTTATGGGGCTCCTGGTTGCATTAGGGCCAGAGGCAGCAAAATGAACCTAATCCTGAACCAAAAGGACTCAAAGAGGAAATCTGGGGTAAGTTTGGAGTCCTCGGAGATGCCGAAAATGCGATGGTGGGGCTTCCATGCCTTTTTCCTCCCACAAGGACTTAGAAGCATCTTTTCATGCTTGCAAATCTGGGAGGAGAGAAACAGGGGCCATGGGACTCAGTCAGCAGTGCCTTTCCCATGATTCCCATTTTCACCCCTCTCTTCCAAACCCGAGTTCCCCAGATCTCTCCCCATCACCACAAGACATCTGGATACTGGACCAAAATATGGCATTAAGTCCAGCTGGCAAGCAACAATGGAAAGAAGGGATTTGGGTGCACTTACACCGGCCACGAGGAAGCATTAGCGGGGAAAATCCCCTTGTTTATTTTCTGCGATAAACCTAATCTGAACGGGGGGAAGGGGATGGCTGCCGATTACCCCAAAAATAAGTGGGGAGGGAAATCTCAAAGAGAGTAAAACGAGCGACTGTTTTCTTCCTTTGCAAAGCTTTTGCATCACAACTTCCAGAATCCCCTTTGATTCTGTATTAAAATTCTAGGATTCTGGGAACTGGAGTCCAAAAGAGAGAGGAAAGAAGTGGGATGGAGAACGGAGGAATGTTCCCAAATTCGGGTCTTTCTTCCCTACCTTCACCTACTGAGTTTTAGCAGTGAAGAGCGCCAGCTACGAGTCGGAAGCTGTCTTATTAGCTACTGTTGGAAGATCAGCATATCAAAAAAGAAAGCAGCATTAGGATTTTTGGAAGAAGAAAAGTCATTTTGGCATGGGAACAAGGAAACGTATTCACCCACAAGTTAAGGAAGAAGTATTAAAATTGGAGGAAGTAACATCCGTCATTATAACATACGTTTGGCGGGTCTAAATAAATAAAGATTGATCAGTTGATGATTACAACATACACGGATGATGCCATGTTACTAGCAGCAGATAGCAAAGACTTAAAATGACTGCAGAAGAAATGCAAGGAAGAAAACCCAAAGGGGCAGGTTTACAGCTGAACATTAACAAGACAAAAATAATGACCACAGATGATCATACGTGTACAATAAAAATGGAAAGAAAAGGAACAAAATTTAGTATGCTGGTCTTTTTTAGGGCATATCCTGTCTGATTAAATAAACCAGAGACTCCCTGTTCTTTCCAATTTTGTTTTGGAAATGGATATCCATTTTTTTATCCAAGATTTTTCTTTCTGTCAGCTCCCCAGGTTGGTTTATTTTAACCCGGTGTTAAATTGGAAAAACACAGGAACAAAATCTGGGACTTTTCAATCAGTTGGGAAGTAAGTTTCATGTCTTGGTACAGGACTTGAACCCAGGTCTCTGGAATCCCAGTCCAGCACCGTAACCACTAGGTATAGCAACCCAATAACATCTTGGGAGTGTGTGTGCAAACACACACACACACACACACACACACACACCCCCTTCTCATTTTGAGCTTCACAATAATCCAGATAATTCCTGCACCAGGGAATTTATTCATCCGAGCAGCGATTGTTATTTTTAACAATTATCATCAAGATTGGGGGTCTAAACAGGCTTTAGGGCTGAGACGGGAGGAGCAATAGATCATTTAACCAGAGCCCGTATTTGGGGGAAGGGAGAACGCGAGCTAATTTCCTCCAGCTTTGGTTTTTAAAAATGTGGGTTAATACAGACTTGCCTTTGTAACCCACTTTCGGGGAGTCGGTTAAATCTGGAGACTGATTGTAGGGCAGGAGTGTCTTTTGCTCATTAAAAAGGAAAAATAAAATGGGAAGAAATGTTAATTATCTCTACTGCTCTGCACAGCTATCCTATATGGAGCAAAAAAAGAAAATCCTCTAGTAATTCTGTCCTGCGCTGCGACAACTGGCGATGCTACTTACCCGGTTAAGCCAAAAGGAAAATTCATGCAGCTTTTTCCAAATGAACACAACTCAGCCCCGAGTCTCTTAATTTTCATGGCTCAGGAGCAAAACCTCCACTTTTGGGGATCTCGGTTCCCACTAAGTGGAAAAGGATAGGTGCAAATCTCCTTCTCACTGAGGAGAGCAAGAGCTTGCTACAATTCCCAAGGCTTGATTTCTTGCTGCAACTTGCAAAGACTCTCCAGAGAGTCTGTGCATTTATTCTTAGGCACCAGAGTTCACCCTCTGCTCTGCTCCAAGGTTTAATTCATTTCTTGCTGCAGCTTGCAAAGAGAACTTGCAAAGACTTTTAAGATTTTCCTTAATTAACTTTCTCATTCCTTCCCAGTTCGTGTGGCACCAGGGCTAACCTTCCACTCTGCAACCCATCTTCTGGTTAGAAGCTAAATTCAATGCTCCTTCTCTTGCTTCTCTAAGTGAGAAGGAATAATCCTCTCATTTCACCTTGATTTGAGAACAGCCCCTTTAGCTAAGATTGCTCTTAATTCCCCAACAGGAAAACAGGTTCTTTCTCTCTTTGTGTTTGACTGTCAAACTGTGAGCAACTATGGTGGGTAACTAACACAGAGGTGAATGACATTCCCAAGGGGCTGTCTTTGGTCTCAGGTTTGGGCCCAGAAACCAGAGCCTGGGATGATCCTGTGCTGATAACCCTATTGCTTCCCGAGGCAAAGAAGATACTACACCTGTAACCTCCAGGAATTATTGGTTTGGTTGGCTGTGGAAACTCTAAAGAAGGATTTATTCTTATTAAGTGAAATCAAATTTATCATATAATTTGTTGTATGATTGTTAAATACATATACTGGGACGTTAATCTGAGACAGCATTTGCAATATTCAATTATAAGTGGCCACACAGAATCCAAAAAGAAGTATGAATGCATCTCTGTTGCATGTTTCTGGGATTCTGGGTACTGAAGTCCAAAATAAAGAGGGCTTTCCCTGAGTTTTGTCTCATGGCCGGACCTAACCTGAGGTAGGGGTCTGCTGAGATCCCCAAATGACTTTGGATGCATGATCGCATGATTCCCACCTTCTAAAAATAAGCCCTCTATGCGCGGTTCATCTCGGGACAATTGCAGAGAACAAGCGAGCGAGACACCTCTCGAGGGAGGAGTGTTGGTGGTTAAAATAAACCCAACCATGTTGTTGCGAGGTGCACGAATGCTACATATATATTTCATGAGGGTCTAAAAGCTCCCAATAAGGCAGTCGAAGCGTGTGGCGCTCGCAAGCCAAGGGTTTGCAAGTTGCAAAGTGCTTGCTCAGGCGATTTGTGTTCCCAAAAGGAGGCACTGGAGAAGAAAACACACACACACACACCCTGCCAATATCTCACCAGGGTCTCTTTAGCCCACTTCTTGCCAACTTTGCTGCCCCAGGCTAAGAAATGTGGGTCGGTCAGAAGATGCGAAATTCTACCGCAACAACACACAACATGTGTGACCACCATAACTTTGTTTTTGCAAGAGTAAGCCATACCTTTCTTTTCCTCCTCCTGTTCTCTTATTCCTTCTTCATTTTCTTCCCCTACCTAGAAAATGCTGTTCCTTTTGCAAACCCACCACATCCTAATTTTGTGCAGAGTTAGCTCCGAATTGTGAATAGACTTTGAAAACTGCACGGTTCTCGATGACGTTCTCACAGCAGGAAGAAAACTGTCACAGTTACTCATTGCTTCTTTAGAGAAGAAGCTTAGCAAAGAATTAGATTCCTGCTTGACATACCTTTTTGTGTTGTGGATAACGGTGCCACCCAGCACGATCCGGACTCCGGGGGTGGTACGGTTCAAATTGTAAACCGCCAGGGCCTCTTCGTACGTGGCCCCTCCGATCATGAAAACAATGATGTCTTGTGGCCTGCAACAAAAATGGAGTTTCAAGAAATGAAGTGGAAAACAGACAGACAAAAAAGGGTAAATCATCACATAAACTATTTACTCAAGAGGATCCTGGTCAGCCTCAGTTTCCCTCACCCAGATGAGATCCAGCTCCAGCCATCCCACTTTTCGGCTGTTTTTAAAGTGTCCTGGTTTCTCTTTCCTCCTCAACTTTCTTCAATTCCTCTCACAGTAGCTAAAGAACAACTACAAGTTGACTCTCCCTGATCCATAATGCTTGGGACCAGATGTATTATGGATTTTTATTTTTATTTTAACTGCCACAGCTCCATGCTATGCAATTCTGGGAACTGTAGTTTTGAAAGACATTTATAGCCTTTTCCGTCAGAGAGCTTTGGTGCCTCAGGAAATTACAAATCCCAGGATTCCACAGCCCTGATCCAAAGCAGTTAAAGTGGTGTCAATCTGGGTTATTTCTGCAGTGCAGAAGGAAACTGAAAAGGTTTAGGAATGCCTAAAAACAAGAGAATGATGCCCCCAAACAATACATATATATATATATATATATATTGCAACAGGGCCGCAGTGTGTGCCCCCCAGCATTCCACCATTGCCCACCTCTGCTCTTTATTATCCCATTCTCAATTTGTTGCAAATTTGTGGCTATTATCACATGGATTGTTTCCCCCCAAAACCAAACCTTCCTCCTTTTGTAAAGCATCTCTCCTGAACATCCATCCACCCAGGGGCAGAAATGTTATTTTTCAGACTCTGATACAGAAGATAAAGCATTGCAGGCTTCCAGAAGAAGGTCAGAGAGGAAAAAGGAGAGAAGAAAAGCCTTTTTGTGCCTTTTGAAACAGGAGAGCAGATAGGGAGGAATCTTTCTGAAAAGTGTTGCTATTTCTCAGCAAGCAAAGGACAAAAAATTGTGTGATCGCATTCTTTGTTTTTTCATGGCAAAGATTTACAGTTCTGTGTGTGTGTGCCATACCCCTCAACATTTCACAGACGAAAACTGAGAAATATATGGCTGAAAAACATCAGTGTGTGTTCAAGACGGTAAAATTTAATGATGAAGAAGGACACAGTAACTTCTTTGATGGAGTCTCTCCATCAGGAACGACATCTTCCTTTTTCCCTGCTGCCTTCCACTCTTCTTCCAGGCATTACTTTCTTTTCAAAGATGTGCAAAATACGACAGTCTCACCTTAGCCATCTCAGCTTCTAGGGAGAGTTTGGGGTTAATAATAGAAAGAAAAAGGGGGAGAGGGTATTACTGGTGGATTGCTTTTGCCTTTGCAAGACCTGAGCAGAGGTGTGGAGGACGGAGATCTTTTGGGGGTCTCTCATTCAAAAGGTTGGAGTAAGTCAAAGTTGATTTGTAGGCAAACAACAACATGGACCAGGAAAGGTTCAGAGAAGTGGAAAAACAACGGAAGGAAAAAAAATCACTCAACATGACCCCATTCTTTTGGGGATGAGTTCTCCCACCGCACCCTCCATCTAGCCTCCCTTGTTTTATCAGGCTCTTGGCCATCATCCCAGAATTTGGCCAGAATGGAAGGGAAAAAAAGGCAGACAATGTATTTGCGTAACTCCTGGAGGCTGACCGACACACGCACACAACCACACAGCCCCGGGCGAAAGAACCACACGCGTCAAGGACACCGAGACAGGCGACGAAGCAGAAGCAAAGCCCGCTACTGTCTGGAACGCTCCAAAAACTCTTTGTACAAAACTCTTTCTCTTCGACAAATTCTTGGGTCAAAAATCCATTTGGACTCCCTGGAATATTTGAATTTCTTCCTTTAAATCTAGGACACATGGAAGCCTGGAATAGGACTTTGGGGCAGGTATAGAAGGCCACGCTATGCAGAAAGGGGCCCCCACACCCCAGCAATGCAGACATGGCTTGGTAACATTATGGTTTCTTCAGACTACAACACCCAGAATCCCTAACATAGTCCCTTCTCACCAAAAAAGGCACATTTCCGAAGCACAGGGGCTATTACAACGTGTTGAAGCGAATGAAACAAGGCACTGCCTAGCCATTTTTCAGGGATACTTTAGTGACAGATTCTTGCCCCAACAGGGAGGTGGAATAGAGGATTTTTGGCATCCCCTCCAAGCCTTTGATTCTTCAGAATCACACACAGCCCATCGAAATGGGGAATGGGCTGGAAACACCCCCTCCCCACTAAATCCACATATAGATATGAAATGCCATCACAGTCTTCTGCCACACTGCGGAATTAATGCAGTTTGACACCGCTTTAACTATCATGGCTCCATCCTACAGAAATCCAGAGCTCCCTGCTAGAAAATGTTAAATATCTCACCAAACGGCAAATCCCAGAACTCCAAATCATTGAGGCATGGCAGTTAAAGCGGTGTCAAACTGCCTTAATTCCACAGTGTAGATGCAGCCATAATCTTAATCTGCATCCTCTTTTTTTTAGGGCAAAGAGCTTCCAAAGCCAACTATAAAACCTCTGTTTTCCTCCCGCTTGCAAGTTCAGATGCTCACCAATACAAACTGTGACAGGGAAGTTTCATTCCAAGATGTTCTGTTAACCCAAGATGTTGTGTTAAACAGCAACACAATCCTATTTACCAGCCCCAGATGCAACAAGATCAGGGGACCAGAGATACAATTGTCAACCTTCAACTGCTAGGAGAGTTGGCATCTCTGGATGCTATGCTATAGGAAAAGAAGAATAAAAAGGCAACCACTAGGTTCATGTGCTCTGTAGGGATCAACAATTATTTAGTCTCTCCAAAAGACGCCTCTTTTCCATGCTCAGTGTTACCTTTACCTGTCCCGAAGCGTGCTTGGACCCAGGTAGGGATACAGGTTGTCCTTCAGTTTCCCCTTGATCAGTTGGTCCAGAGTTTCGTGCAAAAGAGGCTGATGCTGGGTATAGACGTTTTCAACTCCCTACGGAAGGAGACCATCTCAGCATCAGTGTCAAATATAATACAAGCTGAGTCTCTCTTATATGAAATGCTTGAGACCAAAAGTGTTTGTGATTTTGTCAGATTTTTGCATATACCTCATGAGATATCTTGAAGACGGGAGCCAAAACTAAACACGAAATCCATGTCTGTTTTGTATATACCTTATACTTGTAGCTTGAAGGTAAATTTATACGCAATATTTGAAATAATATTGTGCATGAAGCAAAGTCGGTATACAATGAACCATCAGAAAACAAAAGGGTGCCCATCGCAGCCTCCCATGTGGACAATTTTATTTTGGAGTATTTTGGATTTTGGAATTCAGGATAAGGGAGACTCCATCCATAGGACGAACACACAAGTCATGTCTGTGTGTGTAGTTCTTATCATCCACCTTATTTATATCCAACCTTTTTCACCCAGAGCCAAAACTCAAACCAGCTTTAAAAATGGAAACAGATTCTCTCCTTTTTCCTTAGCTGTTCCAGGATGCAAATAGCAAGGTAACAATGCGCAAAGCCAATAACGCATCAGTTTTAATCCTGTACCTTGAGTCCTTTGAGAAACTGTTTGGTCATGGCCACGGCATCCTTGGAGCTGAAGAGGTCGCTCCCTCGAACACGCTTCCCCCCATATTCTATAACAGCAGAGACCAGCTGTTTGGAAAGAAAAAACATAAAATGCACTTAGCTGGATTACAATCTCATCCTATTTATATATACTCAGTACATATACAAGTACAGTAGGACTGCATATTATGCAAGGGATCTGTTTGGGGGTACGATGTTCATATATAATCTGGAAGACTATTCCTCTTACTTGGAATGAACAATATGTATCCTCTCTAGGCATTTTCTAGGTCCTCCAGCGCAGTTTTATGGTATGCTTCTGTCGGAAGTGAACCATAGTCACTCTGGAAGGTTTAGAGAGTCCTAAAGATAATACTTCTTTAGGCATTTTCTAGGTACTCCAGCACAGCTCTATGGTCAACTTCTGGCAGAAGCATACGCTGGAGGACCGAAAAGATGCCTAGAGAGAACTTATTCTTTTCCAATGTTTAAGTGAGTAAGCAGGATACGAACTTGCGCAATTCAACCCAGACTATCTCTGGCCAGCAATCCAAATTTCCACAGCCACAGCTGACTAAATGGGAAATCTCTGAGCTGGGGGTCCCAATGAGGCCAATGGAAGATGAATTTTTGGGGGAGCCTATCCATGGAGCTCAGCAGGACCTACGTCAGGAGATGGCGGATGCAACACCGCCAGGTGTGGGACCTCTCTATTTTTTGGAAGGGGGTAACCCCTCATACCTTGCGGTGCCTCTCGGAAACATTTCGGTTCTTCAGCTCCGTCATGAGACCCGGGAGGCTGTTGCTGCTGTGGCGTTCGTAGCGCAAGGCGTAGAGCATCACCAAGCGCACGGCGTCAAGCTCCGTCACTTTGGGGTTCTGCAGAAGCCGCCGGACATTCTGGGGAAGGGAGAAGGACAGGTTGCTTACATGCAACGGTATTTCTTTGAGTGGTCGTCTGTGAATTTACACAAATGGGTTATTCTGCGCCTCCGCAGAACTACTCGGAAACTCCTAGAATCGCTAGGCAAACTTTAGATTGCAACATTTTGGCGATAGCTCTGCTCACCCTTTTATAAGCCCCTAGCCTTCCCGCTCTTTCTCCAGTTCCAAAATTACGCCACATAACAGCGAGAGAAAAAATTAGCAATGAGCAGGACACTGAGAGGGGAACGGACAGGATTTGTGTGAATTCGCAGATGACCACTCAAAGAAATATGGATACAGGTGTAAGCAACCTGTCCTTTTTCTTCATGGTCTCTGTGAATGCGCAGTCAATGGAGGAGGGAGTGCCATGCCACACAAGAAAGGCACATTGACCCCAAACAAAATGACCATTTGCGAAACCAAGCCCAAGGGCAAGCAAAGATGGGGATGAAGAGTCCCGCTAATATGACGACTCTACAGAGTCCAATAAAAAATCCAATACAGAAACGTAGTGGGAACAGTCACCAATGGAGGTGAAACATGGCCGTTGGAAGAAAAAGCACGCTGGCCAGATAACCTTATGTTGCAAAGACTGTAGGTAAATCTTGGTGGTTCATAATAAATGGCAGGTGTAAACCAAGGTAAAAAGGGACTTTACAAAGTGCGCCAGTGAGGTGGGCGCCATTTTACAACAATCGCCTCAGGAGTGAAAAGGGACTTTACCAAACGTGCCAGCGAAGGGCCCGGCCATTTAAAAAGATTTTTTTTCCTCAGGAGAACAAAGGAACTCTGCCAACACACCCGCTGAGGCGAGCGGCCATTTTATTAAAAAAATTTACCTCAGAAAAATAAAGGGCCTTGTCAAATGCAAAGGTGAGGCAAGCCGCTGTTAAAACAGCTTTACCTCAGGATTTAAATTCACAATAAGCTAAAAAGTTGCAGTGCTTCTTTTAAACAATGGACAATGTTAAAAAATGACCACCAAAACGCAGATTGATGAAACAGAATATAAAAAGTCTGACAGGAAAATGATTCTCTGAAGAATTCCTAGATGCTGCTGCGGAAAAAAGGAACGGAGGGTTTAGGCGGAACCAGAGGCTGCCTCAACAGACAGCCATGAGGGTCTGCTTCACCATTCCAGCCTTCCAGTGTTGTGTGCCTTCTAGTCATGTCTGACTTATGGCGACCCTTATTTGTTTTCTTGACAAGATTTCTTCAGAGGCGGTTTGCCATTGCCTTCCTCTGAGGCTGAGAGAGTGCGACTTGCCCAAGGTCACCCACTGAGTTTCATGGCCAAGCCGGGATTTGAACCCTGATCTCTTAGAGTCAGAGTCCAAGGCTCAAACCACACTGACTCAAAGTCACCTTTTGCTCTGGATATTCCCAGAAAATTTAGAGTCCTCTAATGCAACCCCAGGCATATGGAGCTACAGCATTTGAAGTGCTATGAAACTGCATTATTTCAACAGTGCAGATGCACCCTAACAGAGACATATGGAAACTATAGTGCCTAGGTCTTCCGATCATTACACCATACTGGCCCCATACCTCTCAACTTCAGGGATGGTAGATCAAGGCCCTGAAAAGTTACAAACAAGTGTCTAAGTAGGGCTCCTTGGAATCAGAAGACAAGGGAGGCCCAAACACAAGTTGTTCCTTTCTTCCCCCCAGCTGCCATTTTCATTTCCTTGCCCCTCTAGTGACACCACGACCCCGCAACCTCCCTTCACAAAATGGCCGCATTGTTAGCAGTCAACAGCCCCAATTCATCCTTGGAGGCACTGGGTCAGACGCTTGGGGTCAGTGTAGGAATTCTCCAAGCTATAAAGGGAACAGAGGTCTCCAAATTCATCGGCCAGACAGACATTTGTCAAGGGGGAAAAAATACAGCCCCCTTGCTGTCCATGTCCGTATCACTTTAAATAAAGATATCACTTTGTCCAATAAAGGTATCCCTGTGTTGCAGATTTTGGTACTGTACTTTGATATATGATCAACATGGCTATGGGTGACTTTTATTTTTCTGGGACTAAAATGGCCCGGGAGGCTCCAAAACATGGTGGAAATACCATTGCCGTGCCTGCTAGAGATCATTTGGGAGGTACAAGAATATTTTTGGACTCCTGGGGAGCTCTGACATCACAGAAACAGCTCTGGGGGAACCACATGTAAGCTATGGGCACAGCCTGCTCAACCCTGTTTATGGGTCGGCACAGCGCCAACTCCGTTCTTGCAGAACCAGCTACCTGGAGGGCACTGGAGTGGTCATTCTGGCACGCCAACTCTTGCTCCACCTCGGACACTTCCATCAAGTTGCGTTCGCTGACCAGCCTGGAAAGCTCCCCCACCACCGTCACGTGTTTGGAGACGGTGCCGGACATCTTCTTGAACTGCGGGTAGTTCTCCACAAAGGCCTGGCATGGAAGAGAGAGAAGCAGGAGATGCAAAATGTGGGCATTCAACCCCCACAAAAAAATTCTCCCTCCTGTGAAATTTCCCCCAAGTTTTTAGCATTACTGAAACACTCAAAACCATTCACGGCCATGGCTCCATCCTACAGAATCCTGGGATTTCTAGCCTGTTGTGGCACCAGAGCTCTCTGACAGGGAAGGCTAAAGAGCTCACAAAACTACCAATCCCCGAGTTCCATTACATTGGGCCATGGCAGTTAAAGTGGCATCAAACTGCATTAATTCTGCAACAAAGATGCAACCTATTTCTAAATGCTCAGCTGAAGTTTTAAGTTAAGGAAATATTAACTATTTGGAGGCTGAAGGAAACCGTAATGGGAGGGCAGAAATCTTATTTAGAGAAAAAGATCCTCAACAGTTCCCTTTCCCCTGTGCTAGTGTTTTCTTGAACAGTTTTCTTAAGATGAGAATAAAAACTGCCTTCTTTGAAGGCAGAGAGAATGTGATTTGCCCAAAATAGCAGCGGATTTGGATTTCAACCCCAGCCTTTCAGAGTCTTAGTCTGACACTCAAACTATGCTGTGCTACCTGTCTATAATACATCTATTCAAAAATTTTGGCAAATTCTGAAAATTCCCAACAAATTTACACCGAGGAAGCATCCCAAAGCCCAACCTTTGCACCTTACTTTCATGTCTGCGATCGACTCCAGCTTTTGCTGTTCTTTGGGCTTCTTCCTCTGGAAGTCTTCCATCAGGTTCTTGATATTGGCCCCAATTTCTGCAAAGTTCAGGTACATATTCTGGGGGTGTCAAGAAAAAGGGGCAAAGAGAAAGATTATTAAAGAAATAGGATGAAGCAGCAGCAGACAATTCAAGAGATGGCAACTCTCAATGAATCTGGAAGCAGCTTCCCTTATTTACATCGGTCTCAATTTACATTGTGATTCCAGGAAAGCAACATGGGCGTAAACAAAGACCACTTGTACTTACATTGGCATAAAACTCATCATTCTCGGCCGAGAGAACCACTTCCCGCAGGTCCTTGCTGATCCCTGGCACCCGAGAGAGGTCAATCCGGTTGTTGTTAATTCCCAACAACTCATGCACCATGGCCTGGTATGTCCACTGCAAAGAGGGGAGAAGGAAATTTGCAAAAAGATTAAAATTATTTGAAGGATTGCTTTCCCCTATACGAACCTACCCATGATCTGACAACTTTTTGGGGAGTCCTTCTCTCTCTTTCCCCAACCCTCCAAAGATATTTGCGGTGCAAAACTCTTCTCAATCCCAGTCCCCTTTCCAAGAAGCCCTTTGGCTCAACTGTTCAGTTCCAACTTCAAGCACACTTCATGCATCCGTGTGTTATTCATGTTACCTTCCCTGCTCTAGACTGTATGCTCCTAGAAGGCAGAGACTTTACAAGACAAATTTACAAAAGCCCTTGCAAGAACATAAGCAATAAAACCTATCAGCCACCATCAAGCCAAAGTCCTTCATTGCTAACTTCAAGTCAGGGCTGGGGGGATCGGGGGGTGGACTTTACATTTCCCAAAATCCATCATGTCAGGGTTTTATATGTGTGTGTGTGTGATTTGCAGTCGAATAAATAAATTTGTGATTTTTGGAGACTCAACTGCAATTCTTTTCAGAGTGCCAAGGCTTGGACTTGATCACCTGCAATGCTTTCTCAATGAGCAATGAGGAGGGGAACACACTGCAAATCGCCCCTCACCTGGTTCAAAAGTGGAGTGACGGCATCGTCCGAGCGGTCAAGGAGCAACAGCAAGGGAGGGACTTCGGTCCGGCGGAAGTCAAAAAGTTCATATTCTTTCGTGATGACTTGCTGTCGGAGGGGAAAAGAAATCCATTTATGTTTCATTTACACCTTATACCCAGAGCCTCAACGTAACTTTATATTATGAAATATTTTAACATTTTGGAATATTTGCATCTACATCATGAGATATCATATATATGGGACCCAAGTCTAAAGCATGACATTTGTTTAGGTTTCATATACAGCTCATGCACACAGACTGAATGAAGTTTGTGTACATAGAACCATCAGCAAGAAAAGGTGGCATGACCTCAGCCGCCCACTTGGACAATATTAGAATATTCTGGATTTTGGAATTCCAGATAAGAAAGACACAAGCTATAGAAATTAAATAACTAACTGAACAAAATATTCTTAATGTGCCCATCACGGGATATCTGCTGGAGGACCTTCTCTGACTACTGCATGAATGATGAATGTAACAAATCAGAACACATTTTGAGTTATTGGAGAGAAGCCACGCCAACAAAATGGACTGCATTCTAAATCTCTCTTTCTCTCGTTCTCTAATTTCGCTGAGCCTAGTCTTTTATTTTTAAAAATGCAAAGAATCAAGGGTGCCACCTTCACGCATTCTGCCAGCCTCTTTGCCGAATCTGAGGAGAGCTGGTATCGGATCATGGGGCACTTCTTGAGGGAAAGAAGCAACGCTGTCAGGCCTTGAGTAGTCCTGGACAACTGGGCTGGGTCCCAGCTGCGCCCCTTCAAAAAAAGGAAAAGGGAAATAATAATAATAATAATAATAATAATATAAATTTTAAAAGCAGCTGAGATGCAGTTGGATGAAAGAGGATTAATGATGACTGTCCCTGCCAATTCGGGATAGTTGCAAGGTATGCTTTTCCTACCTGGCAGCAGACAGGGATGTTGAGAGAAAAGACATGGGGGTTCACGGCAATGTAGTCCCCATAGAATTCCTGCCAAAGCAAAAGGTACAATCAAATGTCACCTTGGCCATTGGAGAAGCCAGGGATTATAAACATGGTGCACTGCAAGAAACACACAAAACACTGATACACAAAGGACAGTGTTGGGTGCACACTCCAGAGGCCAAAATAAAAACCTACCTGTACTTCAGCGACAACTTCTTGTTCATCTGCCTCGGCCAAGGACTTCACGTCGCTCTTGCTGATCACGTTGCTGAAATCTGAAAGAAAGGGGCAGAAAAACATGGGGGAGTTGTAGTACGCAAGCACATTGAGAGTATTTTAGATGGAGAGAGAGAAATGGAGGATGGAATTGTTTCAGAGAAGTTGGCTACCGGCTCTTCAACGCTGCAGAAATAAAACTCTGTGACGCCACTTTAACTGCTACGGGATCCTAGGATTTCTAGTTTGCTGTGGCACCAAAGGTCTCTGACAGGGAAGGCTAAATATCTGACCAAGCTACAAATCCCAAGATTCCATAGCAATGAGCCATGGGGGGGTTAAAGTGGTGCCAAACTGCAGTGTGGACGCACCCAATGCCAACCCTGCGCAACACTCAAAAGTGATCTACTCCAGCCCACTACCATGCAAGAATACACGACCTGAGCACTTTGAAAAATGCTCTGGCCATGCTGGGGGAGTTCTCTTTTGCCTTTTAATTCCACCAACTCTGCTTTTACAGTCTTTCAGTTTGATCTTTCCGCATTCAGAGCAAGCATAGGTTCTCTCTTGTGCGTTCCCAGAAGCTGAGAATGACATCTAGAGGCCAGGAGGCAACAGTTGACACAGGCCTTGCGTCCCTGCTTTTCTGCCGTTTGATGATCATAAAGGGTTTGAATGCCTGCTCAGGCATGGAAAACCATCGAGCAGCCTTGGGCAAACCACATTCTCTCAGCCTCAGAGGAAGGCAAAGACTGCAAATCCCCTTTAAACAAATCTTGCCAAGAAAATGCAGTGACCTGGGTTGCCATAAGTCGGAAACGACTCGCCGGGACACTACAATATTTATGCATGACTTGCCAATGTAAAAAAGGAGCTTCTTTGTCAGACGTTTGGTTCTTTGTGTGGAAGGGACCCCCAAAGGCCATCAAATCCAACCTCCAATCATAAAGGAATGCAGAACTAGCACACTCCCCCAAAATGCCCATCCAACCTCTGTGTAAAAACCTCCAAACGTGGAGAATTGAGGCAATCCGGCCCAGTGTTGAGAGTAAGCTCTTCCTAATGTGCAGGAAGCTAACAAAAAGGCATTTAAAATTCATTTTGTGGGGGTAAAATACAGAAAAATGGTAAGAGCAGTGCATTTCAGAAGGGAAAATAAACTGAAGCTCATCCACGACTTACAGATAAAGTAGGTGCTGTACTTAGGCCGGCGGAGCTCTTGCATGAGGTAGTCTACATTTTCCTAGAGGAGCATTAAATCCAAAATAAGACAAAAATCAAACAAAACATAAAGGTTTTAAAACAATAGTATTTATTATTATTTTTCAAGTGTTTGCAAAATAAGATTTTAGCTTAATCTTGGCTTAAAATTGCCTTACACCACCTTGATTCCCATTTTGGGAGAAAGGCGAGGGACGCATTCAATAAACGAAACAAGAGTAGCAAAGAGTAGTAAGTTGTTTGTATCCTGCCTTTCCTGCCCAGAAAAACCAGCAAGGTTTGTTGAGAGCAGATTCAGATAAAGACACACCGAGACAAAACGACGACAACAAAAGCCCCCAAAAGGTTACTGCAAAAATTACAATTCAAAGTAGCAAAGGAATTAGTAACAAAGCGGGGGAAAAAACATCCATTCCAGAGGCAAGAAATACAAACAGGGCAAGAAATGTACCATATTTGCAAATCCTTGCTTTGTATTTTGGCCAGGATTTGCTAATGCAAATCTCCTGCAACTCTCTGGGAAACTTTGGGACCAGCAAACATTGCCTCTGAACATGGGCAGAGTGCGTTTCTCTCTAGAGAAAGAAACTGGATCCAGGATCCATTCCCAATTCAGACAGGGAGGGATTGGGAACAACTGGGAATAATAAACCCTGACTGAAGCTCCAGAGCGCTTAGGCTCAAGGTATAGACCAAGGCAGGACCTACTTCTGTTGCTGGTACTCTAGCTCCCAGAATCCCCAGTTCGCAGCCAAGCATACTGGGAACGGTAATCTAGGAGTCCCCATATTCCCCAATTCCATAACCATTGCCCATGCTGACTGGGGATGCTGGGAGCTGCAAACCAGGTGTCCCTATCCTCCCAGATCCAATGACAATTGGGATGCTGGGAGTTGTAATCCAGGTGCCCCTATCTTTCCAGATCCAATGACCACTGGCCATGCCATCTGGGGACGCTGGGAGCTGTAAACCAGGTGTCCCTATCCTCCCAGACCCAATTATTATTGCCTATATTGGCTGGGAATGCTGGGAGCTATAAATCAAATCTCCTTACCCTCCCAGATCCCAGGACCATTGGCTGGGGATGCTGGGAGTTGTAATCCATTGAGGATGCTGGGAGCCGGAGCCCAATCTCGTCCCCATCCCAAGAGATAAAACAATTCTTGTTTGCTTGCTGCAAAACGTCTACAAACAGACGCTCTCCACCTTCCGACGGTGGCTGGCCGGAGGGGACGATGGGGACTGCAGTCCAAGGCCTCAAAGACAGGGCTCACCTTTGTCGGCCGCAGGAAACAGAGGGCCTTGAGGTGCTTCATGCTCTCCCGGTTGGCGGAATCGATGCGCTCAAAGAGGTAGACCTCCTTCTGCAGGATCTCTGACTGCGTGTACACCATGCTCACAATGCTGGTCTGGAAGGGAAAGCAAAGAACGGACCTCTAAGTTGCTAGACCACATTGCCCCCCCCCCCCCGAAGCCCAGCCGTCCCAAGCAAGGGAAGCAACCCCGGGAGGTGTAGTTTTGGGAGATGTTCAGCCTTCCCTGCACTGCAGGATGAATGCAGTTTGACATCGCTTTCATTGTCGTGGCTCCATGCTATGGAGCTGTGGGATGCGTAGTTTTGCGAGGCATTTAGCCTTTGCCGGCTGCACCTACACCGCACAATTAATGCAGGTTTGACACCGCTTCAACAGCCATGGCCTTCATCTTATGGAGCCTTAGGATTAATAGTTTTGGGAGGCATTCAGCCATCTCCGGCTGCGTCCGTACTGCAGAATTAATGCAGTTTGACACCACTTTAAGTGCCGTGGCTCTGTTGTATGGAATCCTGGGATTTGTCGGGGTGACAGAGCTCTCTGACAGAGGCGGCTAAATGGGAACTATAAATCCCAAATCCCATAGCATGGAGCCATGACAGTTCAAGCAGAACTGAACCGTGTTAACTCTGCAGTGCAGACATCGATAAATCAATCTGAGCAGCTACTTTACAGAGCTCTTAGTCCTTTCCCTACAAGCTTTCATTGCTCTGTAAAATCCTTTGCACCCAACACTGTATCCAAATGAATTTCTGCATGCAAAAAGGAGGAACAGAAAAGAAACTTTAAATATAAATATAAATGGAAACAAAACCAACTCACTGTTTCTTTATCCATCAGCAAAACTTTCATGCCAGCTCCACTGTCTTCAATCATCTTGGAGATGTATTGCTTGACTGCAAAAACTACGTTCATTTTTGCAAAATTTTTATTGGCAGCTTTGTCTTCTCAATGCATTAACCAAGAATTCTTGCAGAAAAATGCAAACCAAAGCCCAGAGCCTTTTTTTTTTTTTTTTTTTGGTTTTGTGTTTTTCCTCCCTTCCTCCTGGAAGTCTGCAAACGTCACTTCCTTTTTCTTGGCCTTTTGCAAAGCTGGGAAGTGTAGTTCTCCAGCCTGCAGGCTTTGAACTACGACTCCCAGAAGCCTCTGCTTCCCAACTGCAAATAATAGAATGCAGATTTTTTTGGGGTAAAGTGTGATTTAACTGCAGATTTAAAGCACTTTGGCACCAGTTATAATTGCTATGGAATCCTGGGATTGGTAGTTTTGCAAAAATGTTTAGCCTTTTCCTGTACTTGCACTGCAGAATTCATGTAGTTTTAATTAATGGCTCCTTCCTATGGAGTCCTAGGATTTGTAGTTTTTTGCGAGATAAGCCTTCTCTGTCAAAGGGCTCTGGTGCTACATGAAACTACAAGTCCCAAGAGGCCATAGCATGGAGCCAGGGAAGTTAAAGTGGTGTGAAACTGTTTTGTTTTTGCAGAGTAGACACACCTGGGAGTCCAGCATTTTTCAATTGAAGGTTATTCCTTCCTTTGTCCAGCAGATGGCGCCCTAAGACCACAAAAGTCAAATATAGTATTAAGGCTGTTTTTTGAAATAGCCTTTGCTTTGGAAATACTGTAATGGCTTTGAAAATGGCTTTTTAAAACCTGTTTCTATATATATATATATATATATATATATATTAAACAAACAGGTTTAAAGAGGCATTTTCAAAGCCAGTTCCCCCCACAAAAAGTAAAGCTATTTTTTAAAAAACAGAGACTTAAGACTATTTATTTGACTTGAAAAATAAAATAAACTGCATAAATTTATTTATTTGTTATATTCCCGGTCTATTCCTGCTGTTGCACTGCAAAATTTAATGCAGTTTGACACCGCTTTAACTGCCCTGGTTCCATCTGAGAGAACCTTGGGAGCTGAAGTTCGACGCACTTTGGCTGGGAAGGCTTGCAAAACTACAGATCCCAGGACTGCAGGAGAAGGATGGCTACGGCCCTTAAAGTGGTGTAAAACTGCATTATTTCTATAGTACAGATGCCCTCTATGGACGCCGCAGCAACCAGTCAATGTGTCCTTGCAAACGGTAGCAAGAGCGGCTCTCTTAGTTTGTGGAAATTTGCAATGTAATCCGTCCCAGTTTGGCCACAAAAACCCACTGGGCCAGTCACACTCTCTCAGCCTCGAAGGAAGGCAATGGCAAATCTCTCTTGAAGAAACCTGCCAAGAAAACGCCACGTCAACCTTAGGGTCGCCGTAAAAGACTTGAGGGCAACACGACCCCAAAAGCGGAGAGCTGCAACCTTTGGGGCATCTAGTCTGACCCCAACGAAAAAAAAAAGAACTGGGTTCGAACTTTTAGACAAATCCTCAAATTGCTCGTATGGTTTCAGGATTGTGCTGCCATCTTGCAACTGGAAAGGTCTGGAAGGGCTGAAGGCCCAGCTGCGATCTTGAGATGCTTTAATCCCCTCCTAACCTTTGGGATTAGGGGCTATTTCTGGCCACGACGGGACTAAATCGAGGAGACCCGAGCTTTTCAGCCTATTTATAGATTTATCTGGGAAGGATAAGAGCTTGCTTTCTATTAAGAAGCCAGGCTACCTTTTCCTTCTTGGTTTTGCAAACCGAGTCACGGCCTCCGTCATGGCTCTCCTTCGGTGCATGGCATCCATCCGCAAACGTGGTTCCTGGCCCCCCAATCTCCATTTTTCAAGGGTCCTCCTTTTGCAGGACATGCCCTTCATTCCAGCCTTCCATCCAGGAGGAATCCCCAAATGTCCTCCATTTGGAGCATGACGAAGAAGAAGCATCCATTTTGCAGTCTTCTATTTTAGGGTCTTCTCTAGGTCTTTCACGGCTGCCCTTCACATGGTCGATAGTATATATTGATTCCAGATATTATAATATCCCTTTTCAATCCTCAAAGTATAAAGGAAGAAATATATAGTTTCTCTAAGGTGACATCTCCCTACTCACCTTTTTTATCTGGAATAAAAAGCTTAAACTGCTGAATAAATGGAGGTATTTTTAACCCGGTCAGGTCTTATTGTTATCAATGGATCTCAAAGCAAGAAGAGCAGAGGTTCAAGCGGAGTCCCATTTGGTTGTTCTGCCATCAGGTCATTTGCAGTTTATGGCACGATTTTATTTTATTTTCAATCCCGCCTTTCTCCCAAAGTGGGACCCAAGGTGGCTCACAACGTATATAAAACACATTAAAGCAAGCGTTAAAATTGCACAATTTTATACTTATGTTATCTGATGATTCGCAACAAGGACGACAGAGCTCCGGTGCCATAACAAACTACAAACAAACAACTTAAATTGCATGTTAAAGCAGTGTCAACCTGGATTATTTCTGGATTATTCAGACTCCATCCCGCATTGCTTCCTATGGGCCTCATTTCTTCCCTCCCCAGGGTTTCTTTTCATTGGGTCCTAATTGCGTTTTGTTGTCATCTGGGGCCTGGTTTTGTTTCAAAAGGCTTTAACAGGCTCCGGAAAGCGTTTTCTCCTTTTAATTGCTGCTTTGCTTCCTCGTAAATGTTTTTATAACAGGCTTCGCAAACTGGATTCGTGAAAACAAACCGTCCCAGGGAGACTTCAGGTCTTGCAATCCTTATCTATTAGGGCTGCTGTAAGTCAGAAACGATTGAAAGGCGCACAACAATGACAACAACAACCTGTTGCTTCATCTTCCTTTTGGATGTGAGGCTTCTCACTCAGTTCTTGCAAAGTCAGGACCGCTGTGGCTTCCTTGGTTGAGTCAACGCATCTGTAAAGTGGTCTTCTTCTTTCCCTATTAAAGCTATGCCTCTTAGTCGTGGTCCAAGTGGTGGACATTTTGGGATTCTTCCTGGACAGAAGGTTGAAATGGAGGACATGTCCTAGAAAAGAAGAACATTTGGTCACCCTGAATGGAGAATATTTTGGGAATTCCTCCTGGACAGAAGGTTGAAATCTCCTGCAGCAATCTTGAATGTTTAACTTTATGCAATAACTCTCTCCAGTTTTCACTTGGGTTTTATCCTTGGGAAACCATTGCAAACCCCGACGTTTGCCAAAAACTCAAGGATTTCCCTGCAAAGGCCGGACGTTCCTGCAGAGGAGAAGACAAATAGCGGCATCTCCTTCAAGGCAAGGCCTCGCCTCACCTCCTCTTCGTCCGTCTGGAAGGAACGGCCATCTGTTCGCGTGCCTTGATCCCCTTTCACTCCAGGCCTTGATCCTCTTTCTTCCATCCACTCTTCCTCTTTAGCCACAAAGAAATCCACACGGCCGGACACCCGTCGTAGCCGCAAGCGGCGTCCATTTGCCACCAGGCCCTTGCGCCCTCCGACATTTCACTGGACACGTGTGGCCAAGTAGCATCAGAAGGTGGTCCGGAGGGCAAAGGTGAAGAACGACGAAGGAAACTAGGAGAAGAAATGGCTTCCATTGTCTCATTCATTCTCCTTTTCGCTTGCTTCTGCATTTTGCAAAACCGTAGGTGACCAAAATATACAAGTGCTGCATCCTGGGCTTGCAGCTTTGTCCAATATACAACCGATTTAATCATGAAAACATCTGACCAGGGATGCCTCTACACTGCAGAAATAATGCTGTTTGACACCACTTCGGTAGCTCCATCCCATGGGATCCTGGGATTTGTAGTTTTACAAGGCCTTTAGCCGGCTGTGCCCCATCATAGGAGAACTTTCCAAACTTATGCACAAACCTATAAAGCAGAGATTTGCAGGGACCACGAGAAAATAGCTCATTCTTGCCTACCCTCTGATGGTCCCGATTCTGCAAGGACAATCCCAGTTGATCCTCTGCCATCCCACAGCTGCTTTGAAAATGCCCCAGTTTATCTCCCATTTCCCCAGCTTGTTCCCATTGTTTCAAAGCGGGTTCAAAATGGAAAAGTAGTTTGCCATTAAGTAGAAGAGGAGTGCAACTGCATCCTTCCCAGTTCGGCTCAGGCAAAAAGCAAGCTGCTGCAGCCTTTGCGGATTTGCTCAGGGAAGGCTTGCCCTTGCGTTCCTCTGAGGCTGAGAAAGAGTGACTTGCCCAAAGGCACACAGTGGGTTTCACGGCCAAATCAGGAATCGGACCCTGGCCCCAGAATCGTAGTCCAACGCGCAAACCATTACGGCACAACTGTTATCCCCCTCAGAATAAAGTATAAATAGTTCTATTCTTGGTTTGGGTTAATGAAAGCAACAATGACACAACGGTGGAGTTGCGTCCACGCAAGATGCCCCGCATCCTTTGCACAAACACTACAAACAACACCCCGGCCTTTCTCCGTTCTCTTTTTTTTCCTCTTGCCCTCTCTCTGGCCACGCTTTTGAAAGCCAAGAAAACACAAGGGAGCCGGGTCTCTCTCTTTGGGGGAACCGGACAGAAGTTTCTTTCTTTGCTGGACTCTTCTGTGTCCCCAGAAATGATAAACACTGGTTTTGTCCAGGGCATAAACAACAACCGCCGGGAAGGGAGCCCAGAGGCAGGCAGGGAGGGAAGGGGGAAACAAAGGCAGCGATTATTCAGGCCCAGGGTCAGCTGCGGTGCCCACATGACCGCTGGCACACTCTCGCACAAACACACAAACGCACCCGCTTCCTGGGACGAGAGGCTTGATGCCGACGCAAACCCTCCCAATATGGGAAGCGGGAGACGTGTGGCTGAGCCACATCAGAGTGTGGGGTCAAATTGGCCAAAGCGATTCGCAAGGAAGACCAGACAAGCGGATGCAGCCGTTTGCTTTTGCTTGACTGGGAAGGGCAAGATTTGACCTCCTCCTCCTCTCTTCTCCATCTTGAATTGTCTTTGGCACTTTTAACTCAGTTTAATAATGATGGCAATAATCTGAAAATAAAGGGGGAAGGAAGAGAGAGAAACCGGGACATTTGAAAAATCAACGAGAAAGTGGAACGGCAGAGGATTCATCTGCTCAGGCAGAAGCAAACTGCTGCAGCCTCTTTCGGCTCATTGGTCCAAAACACACTGCAGAAATAATCCAGCTTGACACCACTTTAACTGCCCTGGATCAATTTTGGAAGATTCTGGCAACTGTAGTTTTGTGGGACATTCAACAGAGGTGCCACAATAAACTACAATTCCCAGGATTCCCTAGCAAAGAGCCAGGGCAATGAAAGCAGTTTCAAACTGGACTATTTCTGCAGTGTGTCTCGGACCATTAATAGCTTTTGCCCTCTTGACCACACACCTGTGTTGTTCAGCCACGCATGGCCCGATTTTCATCTATGAAATGTTGAAAGGTGTGGGATGTGCCACCCCTATGGACGGCTGTCCTCTGCAAAGCGGTTGGAGTGCTGGACTGGCACTCTGGAGGCCAGGGTTCGAATCCCAGCTCGGCCACGAAACCCTCTGGGTGCCCTTGGATGCCACACTTTCTCTCTCAGCCTCAAGGGAAAGCCATGGCAAACTCTCCTGCAATAGGGCCACTATAAGTGAAAGGCAACCTGAAGGCACACAATAACAGACTATGACAATAGAGTTGGAAGAGACTGCCAAGGGTTATCCAGTCCAACCCTCTACTATACAGGAATACACAATAAAAGCGATATGTTGCAGGTTGCACCCTTCAGCCTCACAAGACAATGGAAAACCTCTGAACCAATCTTGCCAAACAAACCTAGGACAGGGTTGCCATAAGTCGGGAAGGACTTGAAAGGACACAAAAACAACGTCTCTCTCTTTAAGTCCCACCCAAATCCATTCCAAACAAAACCCCAGACCCTCTTGAGGAGAAAGGATACTTTTAGCCAGGTGAGTGGGGCTTTACGGTCCAGGATGCTTGGCATTTTTGGGCTCCTGGGAGTCACTGTTTTCCTTCGAGAGCCTTCCTCCCAGGCCTTTGGAGAGATGACACAAAGGCCACACGACTGACCCTTGCGCATACTCCACATGCTTCTCCTGTCGACGCTTTCAGCAGCCCACGGCTGAGGGAATGCCAAGCACTCCGGCCGTCCTTGGACCCTACGGGACGCGCCGTCCGGCCCTCTCCGTCCACGGCCCAAAGACCCATTGTTCCCCCGGGAGCCTCTCGCTCTTCAGGAGAAACCAGTGGCCCTGGCGTCCGGAAAAGGGAGCCTTTCCCAGTTCTGAAGGAAGGGAAGATAAACCGTGGAGAACGCCATCTCCGACAGGACCTTCCAAGACAGTCTTGGCCATCCATTTTGAGAGGTCTTCTTGAGTTGTTAATACAGGAACGGTGCAGGATTGACCGAAGATTGACTCGCTCTGAAGGCTTCCCTCTGGAGATCCGTCAAAAGCTGGGATTCAAAGGTTTTCGGAAAACGCAGTAAGCCTTTTTGGAAGTATTTCAGACTGGTTTGGACTTTTCTGGCAAGTCATTTTTGTCTGTGCGGCGATGGCTGTAATGTATCTCTACCTCCTTCTTGGAAGGCTTTAAAGAGAGGCCGGACGGCCATCGGTCGGGAGTGCTTTGTGTATTCCTGCATGGCAGAATGGGGTTGAACCGGGTGGCCCAAGGTGGAAAGGGATTCCCTTGTGGGATCCCTTTCCAACTTTGCAATTCTATATCCTGTCTTTTCAAAC